>CM076576.1:253962797-254293848 GCA_034641835.2 Pinus albicaulis | reverse complement strand
AAAAGAAGGAGTCGATTATGAAGAAACTTTTGCTCCCACAGCAAAATGGACCACCATCCGGGCTCTCTTTGCCTTAGCAGCTCAGAATGGATGGAAAGTCCATCAAATGGATGTAAAAACAGCCTTCTTGAATGGAGATCTAAAGGAGAAAGTTTATATGTCCCAGCCAGAAGGATTTGTGATAAAGGGTCAAGAACACAAAGTTTGCAAACTTGTAAAATCGTTGTATGGCCTCAAGCAAGCACCACGAGCCCGGTATGAGAAATTGACCAAGCATCTTCTGAAACTTGATTTCAAACATTTTGATCTTGATGATGCAACTTTGTTTGTTAAGAAAGTTGGAAAAACAGTTGTATATCTTGTGGTATATGTAGATGATCTTTTGATAACATGAAACAATGAGAGCTATATTGCATCCATGAAGAAAGAGTTGAAGAAAGGTTTTGAAATGACTGATTTGGGTCATGTTCATTACTATTTGGGTATTTAAGTAATTCAACATCCTAAATTCATATTTCTTTCTCAAAAGAAGTACATTGGAGATCTCTTGAACAAGTTTGGCATGGATGACTGTAAACCCTTAACCACTCCAATGGAACAAAACTTGAAGCTCACATCTATTGAAGGGAAGGAATTTGAGGATGCAACTAAGTATAGACAGCTTGTAGGAAGTCTTATCTACCTGACCACCACCAGACCTGACATTTCATTTGCCGTTGGAATCCTCTCAAGGTTCATGCAAAAACCTTGTGAAGGACATTGGTCTGCTGCAAAAAGAGTGTTAAGGTACTTGAAGGGGACTCAAGACTTTGGACTCAAATATACACAGGTAGGCGACTTCAACTTGATCGGATACTCTGATTCAGACTTTGATGGCGACAAAGAAACAAGGGTGTCTACTACAGGTTACACCATGAGTCTTGGATCAGGAGCTGTCTCATGGAGATCATGCAAACAGTCAGTTCCAGCAGATTCCACGACCGAGGCAGAATATGTGGCAGCAGCTGAAGCAACAAAAGAAATTGTGTGGCTCCGGAAAATCCTGGAAGATTTGCAGATGAAACAAATGTACTCCACACCACTCATGATCGACAACACTTCTGCAATAAAGTTGGCCAAGAACCTAAAGTTCCATGATCGAACAAAGCACATCAATACAAAGTACCATCTAATTCGACATCATGTTCAGGCCAAAACCATCCATCTACATCATTGTTCCACAAATGAGCAAACTGCCGACATCTTCACCAAAGCACTTGGAAGAGAAAAGTTTGAAAAGTTCAGATCGATGCTTGGACTCACCAACATCCCTTCGGATTAAAGGGGGAAATGTTGACACCTAATCCTATGGGATGGGTGTGGATATGTATTTTTGTATAATAAATAATAGTAGGAAATAAGGAAGGCCAAGAGTCATTGGGAGATGAATCCCAATAGCCTCACCTCCATGTATAAATCCATATGCATTCTTCAGCTAATACACATTTTGATTTTGAGGAGTAACCTCCTGGTTTGACAGCAATAGCTAATTGAAAATATTAATTTTGACTATTTTGCCTTTATAAAGTTAAATTATAAATAAAGTGGGTGAAGAGGACACTTAGCTCACACTTAGGATAAAAAGTATTTCCTAAAGTCACTTAAGAGACATGTCTATTTGGCAAAGTGGGGCCTAGTGATCAAGTGGTAGCGTGGGAAAAAGGGCAGCATAGACAGTGTGGGACCAAGCCAGCGCAGAGAGAGATGGACAGCGTGGCCCAAGGGGACAGCGCAGACATTGGTGGGGCCTAGGTGAGGGAAAGGCTCACCAAGCATAAAAGGAGGGAGGGTCTCCTCATTCTTATTCATTCTAATTATGCATCTTTGAGATTTGTCTTTTGACATTGAGCACGCTTGTTGTTTAGCAAAGTCTGCACGTACTGTTCAGTACATCGGGTGTCTCCGTTCAAAGATCCCAACCTCAGCCCCGGGAGACTTCGAGTGCTTGCTCGGGTGAGGAGTTCCAGCTTGTTTTTCCAGAGAGGATAGCAACATCCACAGTTGGGAGCATTCTTTGGAAGAGACAGCGCAGTCAGTGAGAGGGAGGACGCAGTCTTGGATAGAGGGAGTTCTAGATTGAGGGTTTATCACGGGATTTTGCCAGGAGGAGTTGGAGAGGGATCAGCCCTTCCATATTCTAGCATTTTCATAGAGTTGGAGGCCATCATTTGCATCAGAGCACTCAGGGGCAGCGTTTCTCCTTTAGGGATAGCGAGTGCCTCAAGGGAGGTATTTTCGAGGGTCATCCATTTTCAGAATGCTCTCTGGGCTTTTCTGGGTTTTGTGTGGAGAGGCTATTTCTAGAGTTTCATAATTTTCCAAGGGGGGGAACAGCCCCAAATCAGCTTTTCATTCCAGCAGTAGTAGCAGCACTGGAGATTACGCAGTCTTGAGTTAGCAGCCATTTCGGGTCACAATCTGAGAGTATTTCTACGCTTTCCTAGTGCAAGCCAAGGTGCCATCATTCTAATCACCTTTGTACTCATTTATATTTTTCAGTATTAATAAAATGGTTGTGTTCTCCATATTGGTTATTGTTCATGTGATATCTCTCTAGTTGTTGTTTGTCTTTGTTTATTTGCTTTATATAGCTATTTATTTCTACTTGGAATATTACATGTTGCCGTCTGCTGCCTTCCTCTACACTGTCTTTCCTAATCTCTTCTCTGCTTCTTGTGTATTCTAGACCCCGGGATCAGATCATCCCCTTGGACTAAATTCCCCTCTCTGCAACTGAAACACTTGAGAATTCTTAGCAACCCCGCTCTAGAATCTCAGTTTAGCTTAAGTTCTCTGCCTCTGTGTGTACTACAAATGACCCCAAGCCTTTCCTTTATACTTTTCTCGTTGATAAATCAACGGCCAAGATTAAATCTTTAATCAATGGCTAAGATTAAAAGAAAGCTTGATCTGTGTGACTTAAGACAATTTCATCACATGTTTAACTAATTCACTTTAATTATTTTATTTTCCTAATTTTTAACTTAGGAAATACATTAAAATAATTAATTAATTTAATATCTCCTAAACCAGATGAAATTTCCCAAATCCATTTCTGGGCCTTGTAGATCAGGTGAACTCGAGTCCTTCCACAAAGTTTGGGAGCTACAGCACAACTGATGCTACCCCAAATACACAAAATCTCAACAATTGTCACTCTGCCTAAGTGTTTATCTGATTCTTTCTAGTTTCAACTAATAACAAATACATAGTTGTATATTTGTTCAAGTACTTCCACTACGATTGGGTATATGTCATTGCATATGCTCTGATTTCATTAGCCATGCCTACCACATTGTTGGGTATTGGCAAATTCAGCTAGGAGATATTGTTCCTTGCACACCAGACCTATTGCTTACCTCTTAGGTAAGAAACCCTTAAGATAAAGTCTTGCACCCGTGCTATTTCCTGGAGAGGCAACGTCATGTGGATATCACAATGGTAGTTTCCAAGGAGGCATTGTTCCTTGTGCAGGAACCCTAATGATTATTCTTTAGGTAAAGGGGCTTCGAGCTATATCTCAAAGGGACAATGTCATATCATATATGTGGTGCATCACAAAGACAGTTGCCAAAGTAGTTTACTAGGTCTGTTTGGCATTGACTAATAAAAGTGGATCTACGTGGGAGGTTTGGTTGGCCATATAGCAAGAGCGGAAAGGTGGGATTGTCTATTGTGGAAAATGATATTGTATCATTGCATACCCTTAGTGCTTGAGTAGGCTTGCATACATGCTAAGTCTAAAACGTTCTTTTCCTCTATGTTTGTGTTTCAGGTGTAAGAATAGGTTCTTACAGCATTTTAAAAAGTAAACTGAGTAGAATCAGTGCCTAGGAACTTCTTGATCTGGAGAAGGTACATCATATGGAAAAAAGTAAATGTTGTATAGTCTCACAATTTGCTAGGTCAAAAAATAGATGACTCCAATGTTTAAATGTCCCAATCATATTCCATTTCCACTACTGACAAGGAAACTGGGAAATCAACCTTCACAGACTTCCCCTCCAATACAAGGCTACATTTTAAAAGAATTGTCTCAGAGAAGCTGGCTCTAGATTAGGGTCTAGATATATCACCACCATTGAGAGAATTTTGAATTCTCACATATAATGTAATAAATGCATTATGCTTTACAATGTTCTAAAGACTAAGGCATACATAAGTGAAAACTATTTCTATTTCAAAAGGATATTGTCAATGTGGGGCCTGGGATACCATCTAGGCTGTGTGGTTTAAGTGTGATGTTGTAATTCTCCCCACGCAAATTATATTCCCCCTTGTGGCATGCTTGCCCCTCATTTACCAGTTTGCCACTGCAATGAACTGTTTCATGTGGATGGGCCCAGGTGTGCTTCCTGGCAAAATTTCGCAGAATAGATTTTCCCTAGGCACTGCCACTTAGACAAAATTTGTATTCACAAGTCTGTTGGTGCAATTCCTGCAATTGACCAAAGCATTTCAAATAAAAAAAAGGGTTATTGATTATGTCCAGTGGTGGTCAGACCAAGAGAAATGATTTCCCAATTGATGTCAAGGATATAATGCTTTGATTATCAAATTATCAATTGAGTCAACAAATCCATTCAAGAAATACAAACCCAACTTTCTAGAAATGATGGTAGACAATAATGGAATGGGTCAAGACTCAAAACACCCATATCCTGTTCATGATCATCAATTATGTTTTTGACTTCCACCACCATCTGCCCAGATGAAAGTGATGAGTGACAGTCACATGCACCATGGAACGAATGGAATACTACAGTGAAGCAGAAGTTGCAAAGATACAAATACACATTCACCAATAAAAGTATTGGGTGGGGGGCTGACTTACAACAAACAAAGCATCCAGCATAGCAACATGAATTCCCTCTGCAGTGGCAAGTGCATTAGGTTCCAATGACATAAAGCTTAAATATAAACAGATTTGCACTCCCTCAGATCATTTCTGTGAGTGGGTCAAAATGACTCACAGTATCCAATAGCCTGGTCCCAAGACGGCCCTTATGTTAAGGCAAGTACAATCATCAATAATATGGAAAATTGCAATGTGGAATAATGGACTTTTGAAATTTAAACCAGAATAATCTAAGGTGAGGAAGAACAGACTAAAATGATTTTGGTGATCATGGACTAACCCATTATGCCAGAAAGTGGAATGTTATTGGAAGCCGCCAACATATGATTAATGCAACAAAAACAAACTAGGGTTTAGCATCTAATTCTTCATAAAGGGCACCAAACCAAACCCAACTAACATGAGAAGTAAACTAAAAAAGAATTGAAATATTTTCATCTTACCTCACAAACAAGTGTGAGAATCAGATAATTTATTGTGACAAACCGGTATAGTGCAAGGCTGAAACAAACCAACAGAACTGCATGATGTACTAAGAGTGAAGGTGCCTGAGCGTTATATAAATGGTTGTTCAGCATATCCCATTGGTCATAAGCAAAATATCCACAAGAGAAGGACAATGCCTTGAATGCACCCAACCATAAACCATTAAACAACTCCTCATGATCAAACATCTTTATCGCACCTTTATTGATCCATTCGTGTAGGAGCACCAGAATCACTGCACATTCATTGGAAATGTTATAACAGTCAACAATATAAGAAAATATGGTTTTCTAACACATTATGTATCATTATAAAAGCACACATTCAGCAACATTTCGCAATGAGGAAATTAAGTGATATATCAGACTCTTCACAGCTTGAAAAAGTAGTCCTTTCTCCACTTTCTAGCTGGTCAAAAATCAAAGCCATATTCACCCATTCTATTTAGTCTTACATAAGTTCCTATTACATTATCGTTTGTCTGGAAAAATTGGCTTTGTTCATGTCCAACAAGGATTTTCATTTTTTTCCAAAGGGAAAACAAATCCAAAGCCAGTGGAGAAACAATTACTTTTATGTGGATTGGTTGATTGCATTGATTCAGCTTTATTCTGCAATTATAAGATTACAGTTACCTTCTACACTTTTGCTTTTCTGTCTATGTTGTGTTCTTCAATCAACAATTACAGGCCTGTATGCTATATTTCTTTCCTGCACCATATTGTCCATTTGCTACAAAATCTAGCAGGTCTGGTGCAAACCCTCAGCAGGCAAGGGCCATACCTTATGGCAACAATGAGGAAGGGTTGCCACTGTCACCTCAGCAACCTTCCTCCTGCCCTTAGTGGGATTTAAACCACAAGGGAGGTTTCCCTAATAAGGGTATTTTAATACTATGGCTCAAGGTAATGAATTTTTTGAAGGTCTAAAGTTGGATAGAGAGCTTGGCGGGGCAAAAGATGACCTAGGTTTTCACTGCTAAGGTTCAAGCACTCTAAAGTGAGACCACAAAATGGGCTGCCATAATCTACGGTTTGGATGATCTTCAATAATATGGAATTCAATGTCATATATCAACCTAAGAAAAGTCCTCAAATGGAGTAAGGACTTCAAATAGAGACTAAGGCCAAACTAGGACAAAGAGTATTAGGGCTGTTAGATATGCATAAACACCCAAAATAAAGGGTGACATCAGCCATTCTAGGGTCTGCAAGGCTATCCACTATGCTAGATTTCGCTTGTATATGGTTTATAGAGACTAAACCCCAATCATAATCCAGCCTGATGCAATATAACAACAAATTTTTATCATAAATCAGACCTAAACCCTAGCAGGTGCCCTAGCTGTCTAGGAGAGAGGAAAATAACAAGGTTTTTGTTTAGTTTTAAAAGTGATCAACAAACTCTTGGACCCATGCCTTATCCTACAAGAATTAAATGAGTCTTTATGGCACAAATTTCCAAGGAAGGATATTGAAGGAGTAAGGGTTATTCTCTAGGGCATACACTTCTAAAACCCTAACTATTGTTCTTGTGAGGGGAGAAATGAAGTATAAGGTCTGCACATATAGAGTTTCCTTATAGGCCTTGGAGAGGACAATTTTACATGCAATTATAAAGCAAATTTTTTGAAATGATAAGTATTTAGTCCTGGAACAAATCAAACCCTACTTTAAACATTGCATTCAAAATATCAATGATAAGCAACAAACTTATAACAATCCTCCACAGAAGCACATCTTTCAATCCTAGAACAATGTCTCCAAGAAAAAATCACTCCCAATAGTAAGTTGCATCCATAAACTTCACATTTTTCCCAATGTAGCGAAAAAGAGACAAGTTGCACTCTTTTGGAGAGAGGTCGAATTACATGTGTGATGATGAAAAGGCAAAATGAGGGGACGTTCTATTTATATGAGCCTTCTCCCACTCATTTTTACAATAATTCAACTAAAAATCCCTATTGACAAGTTCACTTTGAGTGTCCTGTTACCACAAACTCTAGCAGGCCTTGGAGAGTGAAACCCTACCAGACAAAAAACTAGACTAAGTGCTAACAAGGGGCAATGGTCCACTGTCACCACAACCAAGGCTCCTTGCTCTTTACGTATTTTCACTGATAGGAGTCTGGATCACCTATGAAAAGTATTCTATGGTCATGGTACACGGTGACAGGCTAGAACTTCTCAAGAAAGACTGAAATTTCAGGAGTAAGGCTTCACTGAGAAGCAATATGCTTTCTATAAGGGATCTAGGAAGAAAAAGCACAAAACCTAGGGTTTATTGATTTTCATTTGAGTTTAGGTATTCCCAAGGTCAAGGCAATGGAGAGAAAAGGCTTCTTAAAATATACTTCAACAAGTACTAAGTTCATACAACCTTCAAGAAAGCCCTCAAGTTGAGGAGGAGAAACTAGGGTTTCCCTCTTAGGGAAACACCTACGGCAAGAGATTTTATGGAGGGAACTTAAGTGGATGCTCACCAAATTTATAGGTCAAGTAACCAAGACCCTCCACTTGATGTTTAGGCTCTCAAGCCTCCACAAAACCTCTCCCTAAAGATTTCGCTCTAAGCCCTAGTTTGACGCCCTAGCCTTAAAAGGGACGAAATTTTTAAGAGAAGAATCTATTGATGAAAAGTAAGAACGATCACCAAGCACTTGGACTAGTGCCTTGTCCTTTGGGCATATGCAGTCAAGGATGCTCAAGATAAGCTAAATTTGTTTACAAGGAGACCAAAAATTGATGCTCTAGCTATCAATTTCTAGCAATTACCCACTTCTGAGGAAAATGGAATTTGATAGAGAGTTATTAAGTATTCCTCCACTATGAACATTCATTACATGTTATACAATGAGTAACATATGCAATTCTCAACTAGATAGCCTTTAAAATTTATCTTCAACAAATTAGGGCACCAATAAGCATAATCTAGAAGCAACAATTCCATAAATTAGACAATTTCAAAATAAAAATCTTCAATGATAGGCACTTACAAGATAACATGTAGTATATCCAACCATTCACCAAAGACAATCCAAAATAACTTTTAAACATCAAAATGCATCCAAGATACTTTAATAGCCAAAGAAGCAACAAATGTGAATTCTTCTAAGAGGTCTAAATTCTCCAAGTGATGATGATTGATCAGTAATGGATGATCTCAAAATATATACATGACTAACTAAGGTCTATTTTAGCCTAAAGGCCCTCAAGTCATAAAATAATGGGAAAATACTAAGTGAGGTTACAAGCCAACCTCATAGCCAATGTAAAAACATAATAAATTACCCATAAGAGGGTCAAAATGTTGACGTCATGCATGTGTAGGCCTCTTGGAGGCACGCGTTGGGCTCCTTTAGTGCCAAACTAAGTGAAGAGGGATCCAAAAATCATACTCTATGGGTTGACCACTAAATGTCCATGCAAATCATCGTGTGGACCCCAATTTTGTGTTTGGGGCACAAAATAGGTCTCATGGGTATCCTAGTGATAGAATAGCCTAGTTCTAATCCAACGTTGAGGGCTTAGACGATGGTGCTAGCTCTCACATGTCTCAAGGGATGAGACAACCTCACCTAGGTCTTAGATTAGCTGCCAAACCATGTGATCATTGCTAGCCGATTAGGGCACACTGGACCAAGTGCATCATCTCATGAATAATGTGGGGCAAAGTGCAGACCGTTGGGGTGTTGTAGGTGCCCATGGAATGGAATGGTTGCTCTGCAAGTGGTAGGAGTCCCTTCCAAATTTGGGGCCTTGATCACGTAATAGTGTTAGATTCCTAGGTAGGAGTGGCTAATAGATGATCCTATTAAGTGTCCCCAACCCCTAAGGAGAAAGTCAGGTCTGAGGTACATCCTTCAATAAATAGGTGGCATATGAATAATAATGGAATGGAGGGGAATGTGAAAATTTCTAAATCGAAATCCAACTGCAGTGACTGATATTATTTCTTCTACTTATCATTCCAGTAACAAGTTATTTACAAAAACTTCAGTAAATATCGAAATAAATTCTACTACAACCTTCACAATTAAAATCTTGAGACAAAATATAAAGAAATACAAGCAAAAGAATGACACAATTATTTTTGGACAATAGTCCCTGGAAAAACCCAATGTGGGAAAGCCGATGCAGCAGATGAGGGTTTCTTTATTATTCTTCAGAAAAAAACTCTTGTACAAAAAACAATCAGCAGTAATGAAGAGAAATCTCTGTGATAACACTAGAGAAAATTTTCTCACAAAAACTGATGAGAACCTGATCCCTGGAGATGCCTTGTTGCCTCCTCTCTGTCAGCACTGCGTGAGGACGGCACAGTTCTGCATCACTGCACTGCGTGAGGACTGCGCAGTTCTGCATCACTACACTGCGTTGTCCCTATGCTACTTCTGCGTTGTCCCTTCTCTACATTGCGTCACCAGCTCTTGCACTCCCGACTGATGCTGATACCCTCTCTCTCCTCTTCACCTGCAACTCTCCCTTTGAATCGATTTCTTCTTCTTGAAAAATCGATCTTACTCAGGCAACTGAGTATCTGCCTGGTTTATTTTCCAAATGACCCTCAAGCTTCCTTAAATAATCTTCTCGTTGATATTCAACGGCCCAGATTAGAAGCTAATCAATGGCTAAGATCATTTTGACTTGATCCCCGTCTTCTTCTAGAAGTTACGCCCACAATTTAGATTAATACCCATTAATTATTTTAATTTTCTAAGTTTAGACTTAGGGTCCCATTAGAAATACTTAATTTATCAAATAAAACTATCTTTGGGTGGAATTTCCCCAAACGATTTCTGGGTTATCTCAAATACATGTGTCTAAGCCTCTCCACAAAATTTGAGACTTGGAGCACATTTGATGCTACCCCAAATCAACACTCCCTCTTAGTGAGGAATGGGCTCTAGCAATACTCTCTGCTGCATATTTCTCTGACTCTGAAGCATCTCCCTCGGCGTTGTTGATGTCTGACATGTTGTCCACCAACTACTGCATTGTTGTTGCATTTGTACTGCTACTGACACTTCTACTGTCAATACTACAACTCCCTCTCAACTCCCTCTCAAATGTTGCATCTGTGGCTGAGACATCACCTGTTTCCGCTACTGAAACAGATTCTCTACCATACCCATTTTCTCCCTGAAGTGAACAAACTTGGCCCTTCCTAGAGCTTTGGTGAGTATGTTTGCCACCTGATTTCCTATGGGGACATACTGCCACATACTGAACCCAGTCTCTAATAAAATGACACCCAATGTCGATGCACTTTGGCTGATCATGAAATACTGGATTCTTAGAGAGTTTAATACAACTCTGATTATCACAGAAGATACTGGTTGTTTCCATCCTTCTTCTGAATAAATTCACTAGCGTTTTCTAAGCCATATAGCTTCGCACGTAGTTGTGCTTGCTGCCATATATTCTGCTTCTGCTAAGCTCAGTGGTACGAACTTCTGCTTCATACTTCACCAGGAGGTCATTCCTAATCCGATATTGAAGCAATACCCAGTGGTCCTTTTCCGATCTACTGAACTTCCTGCCCAATCTGCATATATGAATCCACTCAGTCTGACATCATCTCCTTGGGTGTATTTCAACCAATATTCAACCGTTCCCCGCACACATTTGAGAATGTGCCTAGTTGCTGCCCAATGTACCCTTTTCGGTTCTACCATGAACTGACTGAGGGTGTTGACAGCAAAACAAATGTCTGACCTGGTGTTGACCAGATACATAAGTGACCCAATGAGCTGTCTGTACAAGGTGGAGTCCACTTGTCTCTCAACACATCTATCTTCTTCTAGTTGGTTATCATGGGCGTTGCCATGGGCCGACAATCTTGCATCCTAAACCTCTACAGAATTTCTGTGATATATCTTCCTTGTCCTAGGAACATCTCTCCATTATTTTGTGTTAATTTTAGATATCCATGGTATGTTCTATGCTTAATGCAGTTTTACATCAATATTTATTATAGGCCCAAGTCAATTTAGCAATCACATAAACATGAAAGTAAAATGATGATAGAACATAATAATAGATCAATAGAAGACAAGCCAAATAATATATCAGAATTTGTAATTCTTCTTGTCCAGCAAATATAGAGAGAAATGTTTGTTACAACCGTCAACAAAATGCCCTAACCAGCAAAGACTTTGGCTGGCCAAACCAGCGCCTTCCAACATACAAGATCAGCCTTCCTCCAGGAGTCACACACACCTCAAAGACAGCTCCCAAATAGTCAACGCAAGTCAATAGAAACTAGTCAACGTAGAAGTCAACGTTGGTCAATGTTGCAGTCAAAGGGGCTTCAATCAAAGTCAACGTTCTGCCTCGATTTTTGTGCCTAGTAGTACAGCCTCCAAAAATCGAAATTTTTGTGTTAAAACCGCAATCAAACTTCAAGGTTTGACCCAAAGTCAACACTGGTCAACGATGTCAAGAAAGCCCTAAAAACATTCCGAAATTTTCCAACTTCAGCTTCACATGTGGGAGAGAGAAAGAAGCCTCCAAAGGCTATACGAACCAATCAGATGAAGAGGAATGTGAGTGATGAGATGATGAACAAATGAGCCTCAAGTCTCTCCAATTTATATCCATCAATGAGGGTGTGTGACACGTTTTTGGGGCTTGTGAGCCTACATTATAAATCTGGCCGACCTTGACAATTTGCACGTGTGGAAAATAAATTCAAAATATAAGTTATGCTCATCCAAACAAGATGATATTTAGATCAATCTTGCACCTCTCTGAAAGAGGAATCCAACAAAAATATCACCATTTTCATATGAGCAATGCAACATGGAGTTTGGACCTAGTTGCCCAAAATTAACACTCCCTCTCAACTAGGGAGAACTCTATCTGTCCACTTGTGCCATCCTGTCATACAGTACCATAGTGTATTATCATATATCATCCTGCAATCCTATGTCATCCTACTGTAACATGCTTTGTTGGCTCTCGGGGCAAACTAATGAGAGTGAATCACAAAGACATCACACTCTGCTGACCTGAAGTCAGCTTAGAGGTTAAAACCTCAATCGAACTCAAGAGAGTCACATACTGACCCGAAGTCAGTTTGGAGGTAAGAACCTCATCAGACTTGATCCCAGATGAAGGTGTTGGACACATCCCACCTAGATATAGAGAGTACGGCAATCCTCAATGCGTCCATCGGTTGTGCTATCGGTCTCTATCCACATTTCCCACCTCATTGGCCAAATGAGAGGTACTTCCCATGAGTCTGAAACTCCATGGGTAGGATGCATGCGGGGCATAGATCAAAGAGAGCGTGAACCAGCTCAATATCACAACGGTGGGGAAGAAGCACACCAACATGGTTTGGCGAACCTCGCCCTATGGTTGCTTATAGCTCCAAGAAGCTATCCCCAAGCCCCCTGGAGCTCCTAGAGCTTATAGTCCAACTCAAGCGGGACCCTCGAAATAGGGTTTGTCCACAATACCCAGCTTCTCACTAAAGGTTAAGAATTTGACCTTCCCCAGGGGCTTCATGAGAATATCTGCGACCTGCTCATCAGTCTGAATGTGATGGAGCCTTACGGCGCCTCGCTGTACCATGTCCCGGACAAAGTGGTACCTAATATCAATGTGCTTGGTTCGGTCGTGGAACACGAGATTCTCAGAAAGACGAATCCCACTCTGGTTATCACAAAGGATAACAATGGTATCTAGCACATGTCCAAACAGCTCACTGAAAAGCTTTCTCAACCAAACAACTTCACAATAGGCGATACTCATTGCAATGTATTCGACCTCAACGGTGCTCAAAGCAATCAATTTCTACTTCTTGCTCATCTAAGATATCGAAGCAAAACCAAGAGTGAAGCAACATCCAGATGTGATCTTATGATCCACCACACTACCTACCCAATCAGTATCGGTATATCCATGAAGCCTCATACTCCCGGCAGTGTATCTCAGCCCATGGTTAATTGTGCCCCGAAGATATCTCGAGAGATTCTTAGCACCAATCCAGTGAATGTGATGAGGGTCAACCATATATTGACTCAATGTGTTCACTGCAAAACATATGTCCGGACGTGAGTTCACTAAGAACATCAAGGCCCCCAAGAGTTGACGATACTCAGTGAGATTTTCGAACTCGGGCCCAACAACACTTCCACACAACTTCTTAAAGTTGAGTTCCATCGAAGTAGTCTACCATCCCAAATCTCTCCAACAGCTTCTCGACATATTTTCCTTGAGAAAGGAAAATCTCACTCGGCTTTTACCAAACGTCCAAGCCTAGGAAATGATGCATCAGTCCTAGGTCCTTCATCTCGAACTCAGAAGCTAGCTCCCTCTTACATTGATGAATGAGAGGGTCAGCACTTGTCAGGAAGAGATCGTCCACATAGAGAACCAGAATGAGGGACCTTTCTTTATTAACCTTAAAATAAAGGTTTGGATCAACATCATTTTGAGTGAAGCCTAGCTTCATCAAGTAGCTATCGATCCTCTCATACCAAGCCTTGGGGGCTTTCTTCAACCCATAGAGGGCTTTCTTCAACCTGCATACATATGTGTCTCTATCTTGGACTTCGAACCCCAGAGGTTGCTCCATATAAACCTCTTCCTCAATTGAACTATGTAAAAAAGCATTCTTCACATCCATCTGATGGAGACTCCATCCTTGCGTTGTAGCGAGGGCAATGATCAAACGGATGGTGGTATAGCGGGCAATAGATGCAAATATATCTTTAATATTCCGGATAGAAATAAATAGCAATATAAAGCACATAAACAAGAAACTACAGCAACTAACGAGATATCATATGAACAAGACAAAACATGGAGAACGTTGAGCCATTTTATTAAGTGCTGAAAGATAAAATGAATACAAAGGTGATCAGAATGATGGCACCTTGGCTTGCACTAGGCAAGCGTAGAAATACTCTCAGACTATATCATGGAATGGTTGCTCCCTCAATGACTGCGTAATCTCCAAATCTACTGGTGATGCTATCGTGCTGCTGCTACTGCTGGAATAGACTAACTCTTGGGGGCTGCTCCCCTCCTCAGAAAATTATGAAACTTTGGGAATAGTCTCTCCACCAAATACCCAGAAAAGCCCAGAGAGCTTTCCGGAAATGGATGACCTCAGAAAATGACCTCCCTTGAGGTATAACGTTGTCCCAGTGATGAACGCGAGCCCTGAATGATCTGCTGCAAAAGTTGGCCTCCAAATCTACCAAAATGATAGAATAGGGAAGTGCTAACCCCTTTCCAACTCTCTCGGGCTAAATCCCCTGACAAATCCATAATCCAAAACTTCCTCCTCCAAAGACTGCGTGCTCCCTCTCTCTGATTGCGCTGTCTAAGCAAGTGAATGATCCCAACTGTGGTTGCTACAACTCCCTCCGGAAAATCAAAGGTAGAACTCCTCACCCGAGCAGGCACTCGAAGTCCCCCGAGGCTGAGGTTGGGATCTCCGCACGGAGACACCCGATGTGCTTAACAGCACTTGCAGACTTTGCTCAACAGCAAAAGTATGCTCAATGTCAAAAGACAAATATCATAGATGCATAATAGAATGAGCAAATGAGGAGCCTCTCTCCCTTTTTATGCTTGGAGAGCATTTCTCTCACCTAGGCCCCACCAAAACTGCGTTGTCCCTCTAGCTCTGCACTGTCATGGGCCCATGCTGCCCACGCTGACACTTCCTCCACGCTGCCACTTTGTCCTCTAGGCCCCACGCTGCCAAATAATCATGTCGCCAAGTGACTTTCGGAAATGTTTTTTATCCTAAGTGTGAATTAAGTGTCCCTTTCACCCACTTTATTTCTAACTTAACTTTATCAAAGTAAAGTAGTCAAAAATTAATATTTCCAATTAGTTATTGCTAATTGGGAATATTACAATATCATCATAATCTATGCCTTCCTTTTGAGAGAAGCCTCGGGCAACAAATCTTGCCTTGTACTTTTCAGCATTTCCATCGGCTCCATGCTTGATCTTGTAGAGCCATTTCGAGGTGACAACAAATTTGTCCTCCGGTCTCGGGACCACATCCCAGACATCATTCTTCATAATGGACTCATATTCTTCGTGCATAGCATCCTTCCAAACTTGATGCTTTACAGCTTTTTCAAATGATCCAGGCTTAGAGTACACAATAGCACTCATGGCTGCTAGGTAACCTTGGTACCTATTCGGCTTCTTACTTTCACGGAATGTCCCCTTGGAGAAATATGTCTCTCGGCATCTTCAAGAGTGTCCCTAAGCCATGAGGGTCTCCTTTTATTTGAAGGAGGTAGATCAATAGGATCCATCGGACCTTCAACATCGAGCATCGGTTCATCCTTTGGTTCTTCATGCCTTCCATCTTCTTCTTCTTCTTTGTCTTCCTTTGAGCTAGGAAGATTCGTCACTTTCTTGAGGGTAGCATCTTCATCGAAGGTGACATCGTGGCATATCTACACTTCTCTTTGACCAGGCATATAGATTCTATATGCCTTCGAGGTTTCACTATAGCCTAGAAACATTCCTTTCTTCCCAGAAGCATCCAGCTTGCTCCTCTTTTCTTTCGGCACACGAAAATAAACGAGACTTCCAAAAACTCTAAAATGAGAGACATCGAGCTTCTTACAAGAGAAGATTTCTTCGGGAGTTTTGGAGTCCAATGCGGAATGTGGGCATCTATTTTGAATGTATACAACGGAGTTGGCAGCTTCTCCCCATAGAAACTTCGGAAGACCTTGGTCATAAAGCATGGCACGAGCAGCTTCCAAAATGGTTCTATTCTTCCTTTCAGCAACACCATTTTGCTCAGGAGTATACACAGTGGTGGTCTCCCTCTTAATGCCAGGCTCCCTGCAATAGTCATTGAATTCATTTGACTCATACTCGGTCCCATTATCGATCCTCAAAATTTTGATCTTCTCCCCTATTTGATTTTCAACCAAGGTCTTGAATGTACAAAACCACTTGAATGCTTCGTCCTTCTTCCTCAAAAAATATATCAAAGTCTTGCGAGAGAAGTCATCTATAAAAGTGATATAATATAAGCATCCTCCCAAGGATGTTATGGGCAGCATACCAGATAGATCAGAATCTATCAATTACAAAATATCAAATGTCTTTGTAACACTTGAGGGGAATGGTCTCTGTTAACTCTCCTTGCTGCCTACACCTACCTACAAGTTAGTGGAAAAAGCCTTCAACCCCACAAAGTGTGGTTGATGGCAAGAAATTCAGAGAAGGGGTTGTCACCTATTCCCAACTCTCTCCGTTTAAGCTATCTCCTAGGTAGCTATAGGGGGTGGTCCCTAAAGAAAAACTAAGTTATTACTTTTTAGATTTATGCATTTTATGAGCACCTTTGAAATAATAATATCAAACCATTCAACCAGTGCCTTAAATAACGTGCTCAAGAATAATGCTCAAAGAGATGAGAACACAATAATCCTTTAATAAGGTTGCCCAAAAGGAAGTCCTCCTACGAATAAAGAGCTTGGAAAAAGGCCTAATCCCCTCCTCAAAAATTGACAACACAACTTATTGAGAAAACCTTCAAAATATGAATTTTTCAAGGCCCCAAGGCCCACGGCAAAGATCAAGTTTGCTGCTGTCTCAAAAGTGCTTATGACCTCCCTAAAACTCGATTTTGAAGTAATGGAAACCTTCACATGCAAGGACGATCAATTGCTTTTTTCCATCTTTTCCTCAAGCACCTCGTTTTTCATGCTCAAGCTTGCGAGCTACGAAAGAAAATCAAACGTTAGGCTGAAATAAAAAGGATCTAAAGTACAACTTAATATACAAAGACACTAGCCCAAGGAATCAGAGCGAACCTCTATTCTTGCCTAGTCTAGAAAAACGCTCTTAAAGTAGCAAATATGACTTTAAGATGCTCTACAAATGGAAATTTTTAGATTTTAGAATTGGAAATAGATGATCAAGTAGCTAGAGAACGAGAAACTCCCTCTTTGTCTTCCTTTGATGCAAAACTTGGGGTTGAAAGTAGTTGAGTCTTGGATCGCTTTAAATCTAGGAGGGAGTTGATCTATTTAAGACTTCTCCGACACTCGGATGGATTCCTGCACACAATACGAATAGATCTTCCCTACACACTTCAACAAATATTAGTCTACAAAAGGATTAGAGCATCATAATGAAATAGATAAACCAAACATTCCTCCAAAAATGACTTGGCAAGCTAATTTCTAGAATAATACTATAAATCAATGATGCATGCAAGATATCTTGCACGCATTAATCCAAGCTAGATGACAAATGTAAAATAATACTGATCAAGCATGTAAACGAATTCAAATACAATAACAATAGTATGGAAATAAATCACCACATAACGCCAAGACAACATCCGCTAAATAGCCCCAAAGTCTTGATTTTATTGATATACAAAAATGGCAGAGTTTCCTCAAGCCCAATAGCTCATAACATGATACAATACAATAGCCAATGGCTTTGTTATATAGAGATTCAAGAGCAAATCCCAAGGACGAATGCATGTGAGAAGTGAACTTGAAGCAAAACCTGAGTAAAGGTAAGCCAAGTTCCATATGGAGAAGACTGAGACACCCAGAGCAAAATTGAATTTCTTTGTGCACACCTAAGGAAATCGAATTCCCATATGATCTAGTGAATTTATCCATAAGCCAGAGGAAGTCTCGTGCTACAATGAGTCTGTGACCGCAAAATCAAACCAACTGAAACCGTACCTGTAGCTGACATCAGTGATCTTCTGCGTAAGTCCCTGAGAACTACGTGGTGGCTCTGAGTGACTACGCAGTCCAAATAGCATAAATCCTCTAAGTGCAGTGTTGAGTGTTGTCACACTCCAGATAGCTCATGAGAAGAGGTCCCCACTTGGTCTTTAGTCAACCGATCCAGTAGAATATTCCTTTTATGCCCAACTGCCTCTAGTAAATTTGATTTTTCCTGAGTGTAAGTACTGTTTTGTCTCTGGAAAATTCGATTTTACATAAATAAATGATGAATTAATGATGCAGAGTGCTCAGTCATCTTCCACATGTCCATTGACTCAACCTTTGACTTAGGATGATTTCCAAGTCATTTCCACTTCATTTTGTCACATGAAATAATTTATTTCTCTCTATTTTATTTAATTCTAGCCTAATTAAATGCCACAATTTCCACTAAACTTAGGAAATGCGGGTTTTGAGGGTCCAGAACTCATTATTAACCCTTCAAAGTGTGTCATATTAGAAAGTTGAGGGTGAGAGTTGTAATTTTGATTACTCATACCCCATACAACTTCTCTAGACAACACTTATTACAATCCAATTACAAATTTAATTGTAGTTTTTGACCTGCAGGAAATCCAAAAAATTAAAAAATCACTACCTAGACGTAACCAAATTCCACGAAATTTTTTGTGTGATTTAGTATGGTAATATACATTGACTCTAGACTCTAAGATGTGTCAGGGGCTCAACCTTCAAGCCGTCACCTTGGATTTTGGGTAATGCAATGAGTGAAAAAACCTAGAAAATTATTCGTCGCTCAAAAGAAGGAATAATTAACCAAGTAAAATAAACACTCCAAGGTGTACTCACTTGTTGATCGAGTCCCAACATCCTAGGCCTGTTATAGACTCAATACTGACTCAAATTCATCATTACTAGCATCACTTATTACAATTCCCCGTAGGATGTGGAATCTGTGCATCAGAGAAAGATGTTCAACAATAGAAGTAGAGTTCAAAAACTTTGTTGAACTAATGATATCTGATGGTACAAATGTCTTTTGGTTCATTCTTGGGCATGGAGTCTTCTTATTATCATCAGGTGCCACTCCAATGGTCAACATTTGGCTCCATATGGGGATGCATGCTAGATATGAAGTGATATTATGCAAGGACCTAGAATCTGCATCCACCAACCAAACATATATATTAGCAGTATCAATTCAAAATAACATCAAATAAAATCAACTACATAAATGGAAATTTATTCTAGGAAACATAAATAACAATTTATTCATGAAATAAAACTACTTAAATAAAATTTACAAGGGATAGGGTTAGGAATATGATACACAGGATGCCCCATGGCATCTAATGTCTTTGGTGAAATCCATCTTGAGAACGTACCTACTCACAAGCAAATCCATAGGCTCTTTCTCTGATGAGCCTTGTCCAATTCTGACTATCTTGGGACTATGACTTGCCCCAATGTTAACCTGTTTGTGGCCATCAGATATACCAAGCCTCTTCCTTTTCCTTTTTCGACCTTTGACGCGTTGAGGCTTGATCCTACTCAAAACTGGTGGTTCATTTTTTATATCCTTTTTCTTTTTTTGTTTTTTTCTTTTCTTCCTAGTTAGTTGCGATGGCGATGATGAAGCAATTACTGTCAATGCTACAGCTCTGTCTTAAAAATGCTCTGATGGAAGATTTGAATTACTCCCGCTTTTTGAGCTATGCCTAATCTCTTCGTTTTGAATCTGTTTTGTTAAGGGGGGAAGAAAATTTGTCAACACAACATCACTTCCTGTCTAGCATGATCTATAGATAATCTCGTTGTTGGGTTTCCTTGGATCCTCAACATGATATCTTTTCTCTAACTTCCGATCAAGTCTGACAAAGTTATTATCTGGCATGGGGATGATAGCATATGAAAAGTGATCCATTTGAAGGCTACCACCTAAATCTGATGCACATTTTCTTGATAGGAGCATTCCCCATGAATCAGGAACATCTATCACAACAATATCCATCGTCATTATTCTATCTAGGTATGCAGCTAGGAAAACCTATAAATCTTCAATTATCCCACACACTTCAATTCTTTTAGAATCCATTGAACATATGTTGTGATAGGGCCTAGATACCCTTAAATTCAGTTGCTCCATTACTTTCTTGGTCATGACATTTGACGAAGCCCCTGAATCAAGCATGCAATTGTGTAAAAGATGATCATTCACTATCAAAGAAACATAAAATGGCAGATGATCTTCGTTCCCCACATAACAGTTCATACTTTTCAATACAATTTCTTCATCTTCTGGTTCATTATTAGGCTTTTCTTCCCTTTGAGTAACTTCAATTGCACTTAGTAACTTCGCCCTTTGAGATGGTAGAGTTTCCTCAAGCCCAATAACTCATAACATGATACAATACAATAGCCAATGGCTTTGTTATATAGAGATTCAAGAGAAATTCCGAAGGATGAATGCATGTGAGAAGTGAACTTGAAGCAAAACCTGAGTAAAGGTAAGCCAAGTTCCATATGGAGAAGACTGAGACACCCAGAGCAAAATCGAATTTCTTTGTGCACACCTAAGGAAATCGAATTCCCATATGATCTAGTGAACTTATCCATAAGCCAGAGGAATTCTCATGCTACAATGAGTCCGTGACCACAAAATTAAACCAACTGAAACCGTACTTGTAGCTGACACCAGTGATCTTTTGCGTAAGTCCTTGAGAACTGCGTGGTGGCTCTAAGTGACTACGCAGTCCAAATAGCCTAAATCCTTTGAGTGTAGTGTTGAGTGTTGTCACACTCCAGACAGCTCGTGAGAAGAGGTCCCCACTTGGTCTTTAGTCAACCGATCCAGTAGAATATTCCTTTTATGCCCAACTGCCTCTAGTAAATTTGATTTTTCTAGAGTGTAAGTACTACTTTGTCTCTGGAAATTTCGATTTTACATAAATAAATGATGAATTAATGATGCAGAATGCTCAGTCATCTTCCACATGTCCATTGACTCAACCTTTGACTTAAGATAATTTCCAAGTCATTTCCATGTCATTTTGTCACATGAAATAATTTATTTCTCTCTATTTTATTTAATTCTAGCCTAATTAAATGCCACAATTTCCACTAAACTTAGGAAATGTGGGTTTTGAGGGTCCAAAACTCATTATTAACCCCTCAAAGTGTGTCATAGTATAAAGTTGAGGGTGAGAGGTGTAATTTTGATTACTCATACCCCATACAAATTCTCTAGACAACACTTATTACAATCCAATTACAAATTTAATTGCAGTTTTTTACTGCAAGAAATCTAAAAAATTAAAGAATCACTACCTAGACCTAACCAAATTCCACGAAATTTTTTGTGTGATCTAGTATGGTAATATACATTGACTCTAGACTCTAAGATGTGTCAGGGGCTCAACCTTCAAGCCGTCACCCCAGATTTGGGGTAATGCAATGAGTGAAAAAACCTAGAAAATTATTCGCCGCTAAAAAGAAGGAATAATTAACCAAGTAAAAAAAACACTCCAAGGTGTACTTGCTTGTTGATTGAGTCCCAACATCCTAGGCCTGTTACAGACTCAATATTGACTCAAATTCATCATTACTAGCATCACTTATTACAATTCCCCATAGAGCGTGGAATCTGTGCATCAGAGAAAGATGTTCAGAAATAGAAGTAGAGTTCAAAAACTCTGTTGAACTGATGATATCTGATGGTACAAATGTCTTTTGGTTCATCCTTGGGCATGGAGTCTTCTCATTATCATTAGGTGCCACTCCAGTGGTCAACATTTGGCTCCATATGGGGATGCATGCTAGATATGAAGTGATATTATGCAAGGACCTGGAATCTGCATCCACCAACCAAAGATATATATTAGTAGTATCCATTCAAAATAACATCAAATAAAATTAAGTACATAAAATGGAAATTTATTCTAGGAAACATACATAATTTATTCATGAAATAAAACTACTTAAACAAAATTTACAAGGTATAGGGTTAGGAATATGATAAACAGGATGCCCCATGGCATCAAATGTCTTCGGTGAAATCCATCTTGAGAACCTACCTACTCACAAGCAAATCCATAGGATCTTTCTCTAATGTGCCTTGTCCAATTCTGACTATCTTGGGACTATGACTTGCCCCAATGTTAACCTGTTTGTGGCCATCAGATATACCAAACCTCTTCCTTTTCCTTTTTCAACTTTTGACGCATTGAGGTTTGATCCTGCTCAAAACTGGTGGTTCATTTTTTATATCCTTTTTCTTTATTTGTTTTTTTCTCTTCTTCCTGGTTAGTTGTGATGGCGATGATGATGCAATTACTGTCAATGCTACAACTCTATCTTAAAAATGCTCTAATGGAAGATTTGAAGTACCCCCACTTTTTGAGCTATGGCTAATCTCTTCGTTTTGAATCTGTTCTGTTAAGGGGGGAAGAAAATTTGTCAACACAACATCACTTCCTGTCTAGCATGATCTATAGATAATCGCATTGTTGGGTTTCCTTGGATCCTCAACATGATATTTTTTCTCTAACTTTCAATCAAGTCTGACAAAGTTATTATCTGGCATGGGGATGGTGACATATGAAAAGTCCATTTGAAGGCTAACACCTAAATCTGATGCACATTTTCTTGATAGGAGCATTCCCCAGGAATCAAGAACATTTATCAGGAATCACAACAATATCCATCGTCATTATTCTGTCTGGGTATGCAGCTAGGAAAACTTGTAAATCTTTAATTATCCCACACACTTCAATTCTTTTAGAATCCATTGAACATATGTTGTGATAGGGCCTAGATACCCATACATTCAGTTGCTCCATTACTTTCTTGATCATGACATTTGATGAAGCCCCTGAATCAAGCATGCAGTTGTGTAAAAGATGATCATTCACTATCAAAGAGACATAAAATGGCAGATGGTCTTCATTCCCCACATAACAGTTCATACTTTTCAATACAATTTCTTCATCTTCTGGTTCATTATTAGGTTTTTCTTCCCTTTGAGTAACTTCAATTGCACTTAGTAACTTGGCCCTTTGAGATGGTATTTTTAAAAGCTGTCACTGGGATAGAAACCTTTACATTATTCACCCAATTTCCCAAGTCAAAATTTAAGTCTGAAGTAGGAGGAGAAAATTTTCTGTGATTATTCTGGTCTTGAATATCCCTTCTCTGATCATTCATCCCTCTGTGTTTTGCCATAGCAAGAATTTGTCCAAATGTAGGCTTCTACCCAAAAATCTTAGTGACTTCATCAAGATTTGCAATCATATTGTCAACCCCAAGATTATTAGGACTATGGTCAATCTCTTGATGACTTTCAATGGTGTATACTTGATCTTCCATGAAGAACATATTGATTTGACCACTAGTTCCTACATGTTCATCTCCCAACATGCTACCTTCCATAATTCTCTTTACATATGGGCATGTGGCTTCTTCATGGAATTCATTACATGGCTTACAAAAAGGGGGAATTTGATTGACCATGTTGGTGGATTCCAATGGATTTGGAGGCCTATAATCTTGTTGAGGGCCTTTATTCTTTTGCCATCCATTATTTGGCCTAGGTTGGAATCTTTGCACTTGCGATCTTTCCATGGCCACCAACCTACTTTGCATGGCTTGCATTTCTTTAGTGTGGTTTTCTTCCATGCTCTTGATGAGTTGAGTTAATTCCTTAATAGAATCAGGTGTAATGTCTTCCTTGGCCTTGCCTTTGGAATCATTCAATTTTGATGACCTTCTAGTGAAACCAGGAATCTCAGATTTTCCTGATTGCTTTCCGACCCTCTCCATTTTCAAGGCTTCAGTTTGAGCTACACCCAAAGTTGCAAGCTCCCTTCTTCTCAACTCATAAGCAGTGTCCACACCAAAAGCATCTAAATATGAGCATAAGAGAAATTCATCCGAAGGTTTAACAATTGCAGAATTGCTTTTAACCAATTCATTGAATCTTTTGTCAAACTCCTCCATGTTTTCATTCTCATTCTTCTTTATGGTACTAATGGCACTGATCAGATAACTATTCTCTTTTCTCTCTCCATACTTTCCCATGAAATCATTAACAATTGTTTGTAAAGAATCATATGAGTTAGCAGGTTGCTCAGTGAACCAATCAAGAGCATCCTCTTCTAAAGAGAGAACAAAAAACCTCATCTTTACATCCTCATAGTTAGCAACGTTACACCACTTAAATATGCAAACATTAAATTTCTTCACATGTGATGCAGCGCTAATGGCATTGTTACCTTGAAAAGAAGGCAACCTTTCAATAGCCATGTCAGGGATATTGTGAGGATAGTCATTAATGTTAGTAAAGTTAAAGGGAGCAAAAAAATCATTCATGATGCTAAGCTCAACTTGTTTTTGAAACAGCGAATGAATGTCAGGAATAGCCTCTTGCTCAAGACTAGCAAGAGCTCTACTATGAGAAAGTCTCTTTAACCTCTAAAAACCCTTTCAGGATCAGGAGAGGGGCTAACTAGACCACTTGAATTTCTCATAGTAGAGACCCTTGCAAAATTAGGATTGAGTGGAGTCACCACTTGAGCAAGAATCTAAATCTAAAATTAAAATATGCCAAAACTTAAAGTTAGTCGTTATCCCAGGCACAAGAAGACTTGTCCCCGGCAACGACACCAAAAGATGTTAACTCTCCTTGCCGCCTACACCTACCTACAAGTTAGTGGAAAAATCCTTCAACCCCACAAGGTGTGGTTGGTGGCAAGGAATTCAGAGAAGGGGCTGTCACCTATTCCCGACTCTCTCCGTTTAAGTTATCTCCTAGGTTAGCTATGGGGGGTGGTCCCTATAGAAAAACTAAGTTAAAGATTTTGAGTTTTTAGGAGAATCATTAGAGTGAACTTGGATTACTTTTTAAGATTTATGAACATTTTATGAGCAGCTTTAAAATAATAATATCAAACCATTCAACCAGTACCTTAAATAACGTGCTCAAGAATAATGCTCAAAGAGATGAGAACACAATAATCCTTTAAGAAGCCTGCCCAAAAGGAGGTCCTCCTACGAATAAAGAGCTTGGAAAAAGGTGCAATCCCCTCCTAAAAAATTGACAACACAACTTATGGAGAAAACCTTCAAAATATGAATTTTTCAAGGCTCCAAGGCCCACGGCAAAGATCAAGTTTGTTGTTGTCCCAAAGGTGCTTACAACCTCCCTAAAACTAGATTTTGAAGTAATGGAAGTCTTTGCATGCAAGGAGGATCAATTTCCTTTTGCCATCTTTTCCTCAATCTCCTTGCTTTTCACACTCAAGCTTGCAGGCTGCGAAAGAAAATCAAACGTTAGGCTGAAATAAAAAGGATCTAAAGTACAACTTGATATACAAAGGCACTAGCCCAAGGAATGGGAGCGAACCCCCATTCTTGCCTAGTCTAGAGAAACGCTCTTAAAGTAGTAAATATGACTTTAAGACACTCTACAAATGAAAATTTTTAGATTTTAGAATTGGAAATAGATGATCAAGTAGCTAGAGAATGAGAAACTCCTTCTTTGTCTTCCTTTGATGCAAAACTTGGAGGTGAAAGTAGCTGAGTCTTGGATCGCTTTGAATCTAGGAGTGAGTTGATCGATTTGAGACTTCTCCCATGCCCCGATGGATTTCCTGCACACAATACGAATAGATCTTCCCTACACACTTAAACAAATATCAGTCTACAAAAGGATTAGAGCATCATAATGAAATAGATAAACCAAACATTCCTTCGAAAATGACTTGGCAAGCTAATTTCTAGAATAATACTCTAAATCAATGATGCATGCAAGATAGCTTGCACGCATCAATCCAAGCTAGATGGAAAATGTAAAATAATACTGATCAAACATGTAAACGAATTCAAATACAATAGAAATAGTATGGAAATAAATCACCTCATAACGCCAAGACAACATCCGCTAAATAGCCCCAAAGTCTTGATTTTATTGATATACAAAAATGGCAAAGTTTCCTCAAGCCCAATAGCTTATAACATGATATAATACAATAGCCAATGGCTTTGTTATATGGAGATTCAGGAATAATTCCCAAGGACGAATGCATGTGAGAAGTGAACTTGAAGCAAAACCTGAGTAAAGGTAAGCCAAGTTCCATATGGAGAAGACTGAGACACCCAAAGAAAAATCGAATTTATTTGTGCACACCTAAGGAAATCGAATTCCCATATGATCTAGTGAACTTATCCATAAGCCAGAGGAAGTCCCGTGCTACACTGAGTTTGTGACTGCAAACTTGAACCAACTGAAATCGTACCTGTAGCTGACCCCAGTGATCTTCTGCGTAGGTCCCTAAGAACTGCGTGGTGGCTCAGAGTGACTGCACGGTCCAAATAGCGTAAATCCTCTGAGTGCAGTGTTGAGTGTTGTCGCACTCTGGATAGATCGTGAGAATAGGTCCCCACTTGGTCTTTAGTCAACCGATCCAGTAGAATATTCTGTTTATGCTCAACCGCCTCTAGTAAATTCGATTTTTCTTGAGTGTAAGTGTTGCTTTGTATCTGGAAAATTCGATTTTACATAAATAAATAATGAATTAATGATGCAGAGTTCTCAGTCATCTTCCACATGTCCGTTGACTCAACCTTTGACTTAGGATAATTTCCAAGTCATTTCCACGTCATTTTGTCACATGAAATAATTTATTTCTCTCTATTTTATTTAATTCTAGCCTAATTAAATGCCATGATTTCCACTAAACTTAGGAAATGTGGGTTTTGAGGGTCTAGAACTCATTATTAACCCCTCAAAGTGTGTCATTATAGAAATTTGAGGGTGAGAGGTGTAATTTTGATTACTCATACCCCATACAAATTCTCTAGACAACACTTATTACAATCCAATTACAAATTTAATTGCAGTTTTTGACTTGTGGGAAATCTAAAAAATTAAAAAAACACTACCTAGACCTAAACAAATTCCATGAAATTTTATATACATTTTCTTTAGACTCTAAGATGCGTCAGGTGCTCAACCTTCAAGTCGTCACCCCAACTTTGGCGTAATGCAATGAGTGAAAAAACCTAGAAAATTATTCCCCGCTAAAAAGAAGGAATAATTAACCAAGTAGAAAAAACACTCCAAGGTGTACTCGTTTGTTGATCGAGTCCCAACATCCTAGGCATGTTACAGACTCAATACTGACTCAAATTCATCATTACTAGCATCACTTATTACAATTCCCTGTAGGGCGTAGAATCTGTGCATCAGAGAAAGATGTTGAGAAATAGTAGAGTTCAAAAACTTTGTTGAACTGATGATATCTGATGGTATCTGATCGTACAAATGTCTTCTGGTTCATCCTTGGGCATGGAGTCTTCTCATTATCATCAGGGTCCACTCCAGTGGTCAACAGTCCCCTTGTATGCTTTCCTTCAGCACAACCCTGACATACATCTTCATGATCATATTTGAATTCGGGCATCCCTGTCACCACCTTCCTTGCTTCAGGAAGAGCTTTGAAATGAAGGTGTGCAAACCTCCAGTGCCATAGCTCGGATTGAAGGTTTGTGTCACATGTCATGGCCCCTAGTGGACTTCCACCAACCTAATAGAGTGTATCAACTCTAAAACCAAGAGTGAACGCTTCTTTGAAGTTCCTCTTCCAAATGTGTATCTTTCCATCGATGAATGCCACCTTGAATCCTTTGTCTTCCATCGCCGAGATAGACACTAAATTATTCTTCTAGTTAGGTACATACAACAGATCTTGCAAGCGGAGGACTTGACCTAGATTTAGATGAAGGATCATAGTCCCTGTCCCTTTCACGAGATAGGTGGAATTGTCTCCAAAGACAATTTCGAGATTAGTATCCTTTTCAATCAAATCAGAGAACGCTTCCTTATATCCAGTGAAGTGCCTTGAGGCACCACTATCAATCAACCAATTATCCAGCATAACGGAAGGAGATGCAGCAGAGAGGGAAGATATAAGAATATATTCTTTTTTCCTATCAACAACATTTGATTCATCATACCTGGAATTCCTTGACCTCTTGAAAGGTTGCCCATTTCCACTTTGATCAGAGGGAGCCTTCCTCTTTCCATTGAACCTGTTCTTCCTTTGATTTCCATTCTCCTTGAAGTTGTTGTTGTCATCATCTCTAGGAGAGTCCCTTCTATTAGGGCACTCTCTTGCATTGTGACCAAACTTGTTACAAGTGTAACATCTTCCTTTTCTTCCTTTCGAACCCGCTCTTCCATGGTTTTGTTTTCTCGGACCACCATTGTTCCTCTTCTTTGCATCAGCGATGAAGGCAGTAGGGTCACCTCCATTCCCATTCAAGGGATGGTCTCTCTCCATCATCTTTGTCTCCTCTTGAGTGCATCTCATCAACAATTCATCAGAATCAAGAATCACATTATTATTAAGAATCGTTGTATTAAATACATACCAGTCTCGGGGGAGTACTCCAAGAGCAATGAGGACGAGCTCTCGGTCAGCTACTTCTTCTCCAATAGCTAGGAGATCATTCTTGATTTCTGAGAGCCTCATAAAATTGGATTGAATTGATCTGAATATGGGAAAAATAGTTATTGCAATGCTAGCTCCCTCATCAATATTAAAAATGTGTGATTAGGATCGTCTCATGTTAACCACTCGTCAAGGGGTATATGTGTGTAGTTTCATGTTTTTTTATGATCAAATTATGAGTTAATTAGATTTTAAAAACTCATATACAACAAATGAAATGCAGAAACATAACTCACAGCAATCACATAACACAATGGATGATAATGGAGTTCACTCCTCCTGGGCTACATCTCCATGGACCTGATTTAACTAGCTAGGCCCTTTTGGGATTACGAGTCAAATGTCTGATTACAAGCATCTATGATGCTCCAATGGATTTGTTGACTACTCCATTGGCTTCAAAAGACATGAAAACCCCAAAAATGACTATTCAATCTCTGAATTTGATTACCAACTCCTCTAGGCTTGACCTCCCATCTTGGTGGCCATGGACTTGTTTAATCTTCAAAGTGAAAAAAGCACATTCAGAAGTGCTCCAACACCTTTGCAAACTATACCACTATGTTTAGAACATCAAATACATTTAAAAATGACTGTTCATTCACTCCATTTGGCCTTCAGCTGATCTGGGCATGGCCTTCCCTCCTGATGGCCCTAAGCTTCAAAATTCTTCAAGTGACCAAAAACACCTGTAGATTTGCTCAATTGCCTTTGCAAGTTGTTCCAATGGATTCAAAGCATGTCAATCTGCTAAGAATGACTATCTCCGAGCCAAAATTGGTCGAAAATTGCTTAAGATAGGCCTCATTAAAGTTTTCCCTAGATTCTGCCTCTAAATTTGGAAAATCGCCAGTTGGCTCCAACAAATCTGGAAGTGGTGCTAAATTTGGGGAATCCGCCGAAATTGCCGCCAACTTAACTACAGGATTAATTAATCCTTAACTGCAGATTAGGAGGTTAACTGCGTGCTTGTCCCATTTAATTCGAGCGCTTAGAATCTGGGCATATGATAAGGTCTCGTGGAGGAGGGCTAGACCGTAGGGCTAGCCCCCTCCTTCCGCCGTGGGAGTCTTGGTGAAGCTTCAAATGGAGGTTCGCGCCCATCCTTAACAAGGAACGTGTTGTGGCTTATTGGTATGCGAAGAGAGTTGTATGGGAGAGGTCATGGGGTTGAACCCCGACCTCGCCCCTCACACACGTTTTTGCACCAATAAATATCTTCGCATTTAAATATGCACCATCCACCATTTGAAATGCCATCAAACCTTTGTTAATACACCCTCCATATAAAAACACATTGCCACCTTTTAATAATAGTCGACTTTGCAATGTTTAATCCTTTGTTGAATTATAATATGCCAATTCAGAAATGTGCCAACCGAAATCCGTTAATCCATAGTTTAATAAATGTGCATGGATTATAGTTTAATGAAATATGTGGAATTAATAATAATATAAAGTTTGGAATTAATAATAATAAATATTTAATATATATATATATATATAGATAATTTATGATATTCAACCATATAATATATTATAAATATACATATATATATATATAAAATAATCCATCCTTTAAAAATAAAAATAATTCCAACACATTAATTCATATTCAACCTTGGAGGATATTGGAGGACATTGGGCAATATTTACCTTCACAAACCAAATTGGCGAATCCAACAGTGACACTTGTCACAGTCTCATTAGACAAAAACTGAAGAAGATTCTCTACATGCTGACTGGGCTACCATGTCATCAGCCTCTACCTGTTCTGCAATATTTTTTTTTTTAAATTTGCCTGTTCGGAACGATGATCAGCAGACCATAACTTCCTCATCCGAACGCGGTTTTTGACGAAACGAGTTGCATTGGATTCCTGACGACGGACCGATCGTTGTTGTTCTAGTTTGGTGCAATTATGAGCACTTCAAATTTTGAGCCAATTTTTGCCCCTGATCCACATTCCGATCACACCTTTCCACTGACACGCTTTTGGACCCACAAAAGTTGGTTATCGCATGAGTACTGAATACTCTTTTGTTTCCCAAGTTCTGTCATCTTGATTCTACTTGGAAAAATCGCTATGGAAACCACTTTTCCACTGACATGCCTTGTCTTGCCTTGCAAATGGCTTGGCTCTTCAACCACTGTTCTCCTTTTGTTGCTAACCCAAACCAACACTTGCTGGTAGCTTGCTGATATAACACTTTTGTTGTACCAAATCGATTCCTCAGTGCTTGGAAAACTAACCGATTAGCTTCCCACTGAGAATCATGTTCCTCCTTTGCACATTGAATGAACTACAGCAATGAGTTCCAACATCAGTAAAAATAAGAAAAGAAATGACCATTCTTTTACCTCCACAGTTCCAAATTCCACATCTGAAAGAATGCATTCGCCATCTCCTTCTCTTCTTGGCGTCAACACATAAAATGGTCTACAATAGCTGCAAATTTTCTTGACATCCTGTTACAAACATCTCGTCCAAATTCCACATCTTTGAATATGTTGTGTTTGTATCTGAATAACACATCATGCAAGAAACATAACTTGACGACATATCCTCTTCCTCCTTCAAAGCAACAAATTTCACATCATGTGAACATCGCCATGTACTCTCACATCTTGGTGTCAAAATTTATCGACCAAACATAAGTCGACAAAACATGCCTCTTCAAACAATTGACTCTCAAGTCAAGCATAAGCATGTGTAAACAAAATGAATTGCACATCTCATAAAACACTTCGTCAACATCTCCTTTTCATCTTTGGAGACAAAATCAACTCTTCCAAGTCGATATGACATGCATGTAACACACAATCGATCAACACAAGTCGACACTCATGCATGTGCAAATAATCAACACTCTCAAGTTGACAACATACATGTTAAAAAAAGAAATCGACCAACACAAGTCAATTACTCATGCATGTTCAAGCACGATGAAACCATCAAAATTCCACTGTTCATACACACAAACTCTCATGCATGTATACAATTCTTCATCTCTCTCACAAGTACAATCATAAGTACAAGAACCCCATTCATATGTACATGTACTTAAAGCTGAAATGAACAAATTTTGCTGCAAATAAGTGTGTCAACATACCCCACTTTCAATCACCTTCTTGGCGTAAACATGCAACATGCATTCCATTGGCAAAGAAATGCATCAATATCAAAAGACATGCAAAGCCTTAATTGGATAAGAAATCTAACCATCTCTTACCAAACCATTTCAATGGCGCTTATTTCAGCTGCACATCATCATCATCTGAATCATCTTGACCCACATCAATTATGGAATCTTTTTTTCCATTCTTGCAATTCTCTTTCTCCACCTTCTTCAAATGTTGTGGATGACTTGTTGAATACAAAGTTCAACACTTGTTTACAAGATGACCTTGCTTATGGCAATGAGTGCAAAACAATTCCTCGTGAACACAATCTTCACAAGCTTGAGGTAATGAACATGAAATGAAAGTCCTTAGAACACCTTCATGTGCCTCCTTGGCTTTAGAGCTTTTTCCATGTAATGACCCAACTCGAGTTATAGGGAACATAGAAATATTAGCATGCATATGAGGCCTGCATATGATAGCTACATATGCATGTATCACGTGTACTGCACTAGTACATGCACTAATCAATTATAAAAAAAACTCAGTGTAGAGTAATGAGCGAATTATTGAAGTATTGAGTAAATACCTAACTCACCAAAATATAATGAATGTAGTGTAAGGTAAAAGTTATACCTACCACTATCATAATATAACTAATATTTTGTTCAAAAGAAAGTAAAAGCATTCACTTATGCAAATAAAATATGATATTTTAATAAAATCCAAGATATTTACTAAATAAAGATATTTAATAATAAATCCAAGATATTTCAGGAATTCAAGATATTTATTAAATAATGATATTTAATAAATCCAAGATATTTTAGGAATCCAAGATATTTATGAAATAATGATTTTTTTATATAAACCCTAAGATATTTTAAAAGAAGATATTTTAATAAATATCTTGAAAAGATATTTGACTGAGATATTTTAAAAGAAGATATTTTAATAAATATCTTGAAAAGATAATTGACCAAGATATTTATTAAAGGAGGATATTTTAATAAATATCTTGAAAGAGAATGTGTATAAAAGGAGAAGGGGGGGAAACTTGATGGGCATGGGTAGTGAGGTGGGAAAACTAACCCGGATGCTGTCAAAGGAGTTCTAACTGCGTGAGACATCAGCAGTGAATTCTAACAGAGTCATGGAGTGATCTCGATTGTTATTGGAGTTTTGGGCACAGGGGCCAGAAGTCTTGTCTTCTGGATCTGGGGACCGGAGAGGTTGACCTCAGATAGGCTGGGAGGAAAATGGCGGTTTGGTAAGGGAAGCTGGAGCCATGGCGGATCAGGAACATCTTCAAACACGGTTCCAGGTAAGTATTAAATAGTCAATTGATATATATTCTGCTTCAAAAATCTCACTCTTGATTGTGTAGTATAAATTCTGTTAATGATTTTTAATTGTGAAAATTATGGTCCTTACACTCCGTCATGTTGTCCATAACCAAGACCCAAATACTTAGGCCTTTCCTCAACAACAATTGGCTCAACTATGCCTTGTGCATGTTTTCCTAATCCTTTACCTAGCCCATCTTCATCAATAATTTGGACCCTATTCCTCTAGTGTGTCTTTCAAAAGCACCTACACATTCATTTTGAGAGGAAATTGAAAATAAACTTGAATTGCATACTTCTTTTTCATGTACATACATGGCTAAGGCTTCCTTGGCATCATGGAGCTGAGTCTCCATCTCATGCAACCTTTCAAGAAAGCTCTTGTTTCTCCTCCTTCATGGAAATCAACTGCTCTTGAAGTTTAATGCTCTCCCTCTTATCTTCATACTTCTCTTGCATCTTATCAATCATGATGTAGATCTTCTGCAACATCTCTTTATTGAAGAGTTTTGCTAAGGAAGATTGACTAGAAGCATCACTAAATGAAGCTGACATCACACATGCAATGCATACAAATATTCTTTGTTGTGTTTTGAGACTTCAGATCTCAATTTTGACCTTCTCCTTCACACATAAACTTGCACACGGTTAAATTCTCCTTGCACATATTCAAAAACCAATAGCTATAGAAGAATTAGCTAACCTTGGCTAAAATGAGCTAAAATTTTGCTTCGATACCAACTTGATCTGAATATGGGAAAACTAGTTATGGCTATGCTAGCTCCCTCATCAGTATTAAAAATGTGTGATTAGGATCGTCTCATGTTAACCACTTGTTAAGGGGTTTATGTGTGTAGTTTCATGTGTTTTTTATGATCAAATTATGAGTTAATTAGATTTTAAAAGCTCATATATAGCAAATGAAATGCAGAAACATAACCCACATCAATCACATAACACAATGGATGATAATGGAGTTCACCCCTCCAGGGCTACATCTCCATGGACCTGCTTTAACTAGCTAGGCCATTTTGGGATTATGAGTCAAATGTCTGATTACAAGCATCTGTGATACTCCAATAGATCTACTGACTGCTCCATTGGCTTCAAAAGACATGAAAACCCCAAAAATGAGTATTCAATCTCTGAATTTGGTTACCAGCTCCTTTAGGCTTGACCTCCCATCTTGGTGGCCATGGGTTTGTTTAATCTCCAAAGTCATAAAAACACCTTCAGATGTGTTCCAACGCCTCTGAAAACTGTACCATTGTATTCAGAACATCAAATACATCTAAAAATGATTGTTCATTCACTCCATTTGGCCTTCAGCTGATCTGGGCATGGTCTTCCCTCCTGGTGGCCCTCGGATTCAAAATTCTTCAAGTGACCAAAAACACATGTAAATTTGTTCCATTGTCTCTGCAAGTTTTTCTAATGGATTCAGAGCATGCCAATCTGCTAGAAATGACTATTCTTGAGCCAAAATTGGTCGAAAATTGCTCAAGATGGGCCTCATTAAATTTTCCCATAGATTTTGCCTCTAAATCTAGAAAACTGTGAGATGGCTCCGACAAATTTGGAAGTGGCGCTAAATCTGGGGAATCCGCTGAAACTACTGCCAACTTAATTGCAGGCTTAATTAATCCTTAACCGCAGATTAGGAGGTTAATTGTGCGCTTATCCCATTTAATTCGGCGCTTAGAATCTGGGCATATGGTAAGGTCTTGTGGAGGAGGGTTGGCCCCCTCCTTCCACCGTCAGAGTCTTGGTGAAGCTTCAAATGGAGGTTCGCGCCCATCCTTAACAAGGAACGCATTGTGGCTTATTGGTATGCAGAGAGAGTTGTATGGGGGAGGTCATGGGGTCGAACCCTGACCTCACCCCTCACACACGTTTTTGCACCAATATATAACTTCACATTTAAATATGCGCCATCCACCATTTGAAATGCCATCAAACCTTTGTTAATATGCCCTCCATATAAAAACACATTGCCACCATTTAATAATAGTCGACTTTGCAATGTTTAATCCTCCATTGAATTATAATATGCCAATTCAGATATGTGCCAACCGAAATCCGTTAATCCATGGTTTAATTATAATAAATGTGCATAGATTATAGTTTAATGAAATATGTGGAATTAATAATAATAAATATTATACAATATAATATATGATATTTAACCATATAATATATATATACATATATATATATATATATATAATCCAACCTTTCAAAATAAAAATAATTCCAACACATGAATTCATATTCAACCTTGGAGGATATTGGAGGACATTGGGCAATTTTTACCTTCACAAACCAAACTGGCGAATCCAGCAGTGACACTTGTCACAGTCCCATTGGACAAAAACTGAAGAAGATTCACTGCATGCTCACTGGGCTACCATGTCATTAGCCTGTACCTGTTCTGCAATATTTTTTTTTTTGTAAATTTGCTTGTTCTGAACGACGATCAGCAGACCATAACTTTCTCATCCGAACTCAGTTTTCGACGAAACAAGTTGCGTTGGATTCCTACCGACGGGCGGGTCGCTGTCGTTTTGGTTTGGTGCAATTCTGAGCACTTCGAATTTTGAGCTAATTTTTGCCCCTAATCCATATTCCAATCACACCTTCCCACTGACATGCTTTTGGACCCACAAAAGCTGGTTATCTCATGAGTACTGAATACTCTGGAAGAATGCATTCGCCATCTCCTTCTCTTCTTGGCGTCAACACATAAAATGGTCTACAATGGCTGCAAAATTTCTTGACATCTTGTCACAAACATCTTGTCCAAATTCCACATCTTTCAATATGTTGTGTTTGTATCTGAATAACGCATCATGCAAGAAACATAACTTGACAACATATCCTCTTTCTCCTTCAAAGCAACAAATTTCACATCATGTGAACATCGCCATGTACTCTCACATCTTGGTGTCAAAATTTATCAACCAAACATAAGTCGACAAACCATGCCTCTTCAAACAACTGACTCTCAAGTCAAGCATAAGCATGTGCAAACAAAATTAATTTCACATCTCATGAAACACTTCGTCAACATCTCCTTTTCATCATTGGAGACAATATCAACTCTTCCAAGTCGATATGACATGCATGTAACACAATCAATCAACACAAGTCAACACTCATGCATGTGCAAATGATCAACACTCTCAAGTTGACAACATACATGTTAAACAAAACAATCGACCAACACAAGTCAATTACTCATATATGTTCAAGCACGATGAAACCATCAAAATTCCATTGTTCATACACACAAACTCTCATGCATGTGTACAACTCTTCAACTCTCTCACAAGTACAATCATAAGTACAAGACCCCCATTCATATGTACATGTACTTAAAACTGAAATGAATAAATTTTGTTGCAATAAAGTGAGTCGACATACTCGACTTTCAATCACCTTCTTGGCGTAAACATGCAACATGAGTTCCATTGGCAAAGAAATCCATCAACATCAAAAGACATTCAAAGCCTTAATTGGATAAGAAATCTAACCATCTCTTACCAAACCATTTCAATAGCGCTTCTTTCAGCTGCACATCATATGTAATATTCCTAATTAGCATTGCTAATTGGAATATTTCATTTTTTTTAATTTTGCCGCTTTAGCTAAAAATAATAAATAAAGTGAGAAATAAGGGGGGTCATCTCACTTTATAAAATAAAGTGCTTTCCTAGTTGATGGACGTTGTAACTTAAAGGGGTGGCCTTGGGGGTCCACACGCACATGAGGAGGCCTCACGCTGACCCAAGGGTGACTGCGCAGGTCAAGGAGGGTGAAGGACGCAGTTAGGGTTTTTGGAGGGAGCTAGCATTATATAAGGTGGGGTTTTCACTCCATTTGGCATTGTTGATATGATATTGATATTGAGAGCTAGACTTCTGTCTACTTCAGCACGTCGGTTGTTTAGTCGGTCTGCAGCACTGTTTAGTGCGAACTGAGTGTCTCCGGTCGGAGATCTCGCCCTTGGCTCCGGGGGACTTCGAGTGCCTGCTCGAGCAAGGTTTTTCCTTTAGTTCCAGTTGGTGATTTGCAGTGGATTTATGGTGGACATTTTGCAGAGGAGCTACCCCTTGAGTGACTGCGCAGTCTAGGAGAGAGGACGCAGTTTCAGTTAGTGAGGACGCAGTCATTGTTGAGCAGCGTTGTTGTGAGGTGGTTTGGCTATGGTTTCAGCGTTTTCCAGCATTGGGAGGTTGTTGTTTTAGTCGGAGGTTTTGCAGGAGAGTTTGGGCCCCTTTTCCCAGCGTTTTCTTGGGCTTCTGCGCTGTTCCTGGGAGAGACAGCGTTTTCTCTGGAGGGGGTTTATTTGGTGGATTTTCGGAGGTGGAGCATTTGCTTCACGATTTCTGGGTTTTGTCCGGAGGGTTGAGATCAGCTAGCCTTCCAGTTTTCAGCTCATTCCGGTGAGGGGATCAACCCCTAGTTCCAGTACATTGCAGCAGCAGTTTCCTACGGCAGTTTCTCTAGCCAGCTAGGACGCAGTCTCTATTGCAGCCATTTCTTATTCTGAGAGGGTCTCCACTTGCCTAGGGCAAGGATAGGTGCACTCATTCTGATTATCTTTGTACCCATATACATGTATTCTCAGATTAATAAAATGGCTTAGTGTTCTGGCATTTTATGTGTATTTGTTCCATATTCTGGTTCCGGCATTTTGTTCTATATATCTGTTTGTTGTATTTCTGTGTATTACTGGTTATTTCCCATTGGGGATATTACATCATCATCATGTGAATCATCTTAACCCACATCAATTATGGAACCTTTTTTCACTCGATTAGCCTTCGGTGACACCGGGCACGGCGTTCCCTCCTGGTGGTCCTAGGCTTCAAAATTCTTCAAGTGACCAAAAAAATCCTATATATTTTCTCCATTTCCTCTGCAAGTTGTTCCAGTGGATTCATAGCATGCCAATCTGCTAGGAATAACTATTGTTGATCCCAAATTGGTCGAAAATTGCTCAATATATGATCCATTAAATTTCCCCTAGATTCTGCCTCTAAATCTGGAAAACTGCAGTGGCTCTAACAAATACGATGGCGCTAAATTTGGGGAAACGTAGGCTACGCCAACATAAACTACAGGATTAATTAATCCTTAACCACAGATTAGGAAGTTAATTGCACGCTTATCCCATTTAATTCGGGCACTTAGAATATGGGCATATGGTAAGGTCTTATGGAGGAGGGCTGGCCCCCTCCTTCCACTGTCGGTGTCTTGGTGAAGCTTCAAATGGAGGTTCGCGCCCATCCTTAACAAGGAACACACTATGGCTTATTGGTATGCAGAGAGAGTTGTATGGGGGAGGTCATGGGGTCGAACCCCAACCTCGCCCCTCACACACATTTTTGCACCAATATATAACTTCACATTTAAATATGCTCCATCCACCATTTGAAATGCTATCAAACCTTTGTTAATACGCCCTCCATATAAAAACACATTGACATCGTTTAATAATAGTCAACTTTGGAATGTTTAATCCTCCGTTGAATTATAATATGCCAATTCGGATATGTGCCAACCAAAATCCGTTAATCCATAGTTTAATAAATGTGCATGGATTATAGTTTAATGAAATATGTGGAATTAATAATATATATATATATATATATATATATATATATATATGATATTCAACCATATATATATATATATAATAATCCAACCTTTAAGAATAAAATAATTCCAACACATGAATTCATATTCAACCTTGGAGGATATTGGAGGACATTGGGCAATTTTTACCTTCACAAACCAAATTGACGAATCCAGCAGTGACACTTGTCACAGTCCCATTGGAAAAAAACTGAAGAAGATTCCCTGCATGTTGACTGGACTGCCATGTCATTAGGCTGTACCTGTTCTGCAATATTTTATTTTTTTTAATTTATCTGTTCTGAACGGCGATTAGCAGACCATAACTTCCTCATCCGAACTCGGTTTTCGACGAAACGAGTTGCATTGGATACCTGGCAATGGGCCGGTCATTGTTGCTCTAGTTTGGTGCAATTCTGAGCATTTTGAATTTTAAGCTAATTTTTGCCCCTGATCCAGATTCCAATCACACCATCCCACTAACATGCTTTTGGACCCACAAAAGCTGGTTATCTCATGAGTACTGAATACTCTGGAAGAATGCATTCGCCATCTCCTCTTTTTTGCGTCAACACATAAAATGGTCTAGAATGGCTGCAAACTTTCTTGACATCTTGTCCAAATTCCACATCTTTCAATATGCTGTGTTTGTATATGAGTAACACATCATGCAAGAAACATAACTTGACTACATATCCTCTTGCTCCTTCAAAGCAACAAATTTCACCTAATGTGAACATCGTCATGTACTCTCACATCTTGGTGTCAAAATTTATCGACCAAACATAAGTCGACAAACCATGCCTCTTCAAACAACTGACTCTCAAGTCAAGCATAAGCATGTGTAAACAAAATAAATTTCACATCTCATGAAACACTTTGTCAACATCTCCTTTTCATCTTTGGAGATAATATCAACTCTTCCAAGTCAATATGACATGCATGTAACACACAATCAATCAACACAAGTCGACACTCATGCATGTGCAAATGATCAACACTCTCAAGTTGACAACATACATGTTAAACAAAACAATCGACCAACACAAGTCAATTACTCATACATGTTCAAGCACGATGAAACCATCAAAATTCCACAGTTCGTACACACAAATTCTCATGCATGTATACAATTCTTCAACTCTCTCACAAGTACAATCATAAGTACAAGAACCCCATTCATATGTACATGTACTTAAAGCTGAAATGAACAAATTTTATTGTAATAAAGTGAGTCAACATACTCTACTTTCAATCACCTTCTTGGCGTAAACATGCAACATGCATTCCATTAGCAAAGAAATGCATCAACATCAAAAGACATGCAAAGCCTTAATTGGATAAGAAATCTAACCATCTCTTACCAAACCATTTCAATGGCGCTTCTTTCAGCTGCACATCATCATCATGTGAATCATCTTAACCCACATCAATTATGGAATCTTTTTTTCCATTCTTGCCATTCTCTTTCTCCACCTCCCATCGTGGGCTACATCTCCATGGACCTGTTTTAACTAGCTAGGCCCTTTTGGGATTATGAGTCAAATGTTTGATTACAAGCATCTGTGATGCTCCAATGGATCTGATGACTGCTCCATTGGCTTCAGAAGACATGAAAACCCCAAAAATGACTATTCAATCTCTGAATTTGGTTACCAGTTCCTCTAGGCTTGACCTCCCATCTTGGTGGCCATGGGCTTATTTAATCTCCAAAGTGACAAAAGCACCTTCAGATGTGCTCCAATGCCTCTGCAAACTGTACCACTGTGTTCAGAACATCAAATACATCTAGAAATGACTATTCATTCACTCCATTTGGCCTTCAGCTGATTTGAGCATGGCCTTCCCTCCTGGTGGCCCTAGGCTTCAAAATTTTTCAAGTGACCAAAAACACATGCAGATTTAATCCATTGCCTCTACAAGTTGTTCCAATGGACTCAGAGCATGCCAATCTACTAGGAATAACTATTCTTGAGCCAAAATTGATCGAAAATTGCTCAATATGGGCCTCATTAAAGTTTCCCCTAGATTCTACCTCTAAATCTGGAAAACTGCCAGTTGGCTCTGACAAATCTGGAAGTGGCTCTAAATTTGGAAAATCCACCGAAACTGCCACCAACTTAACTGCAGGATTAATTAATCCTTAACTGTAGATTAGGAAGTTAACTGCGCACTTATCCCATTTAATTCAAGCACTTAGAATCTGGGCATATGGTAAGGTCTTGTGGAGGAGAGCTGGCCCCCTCCTTCCATCGTCTAAATCTTGGTGAAGCTTTAAATGGAGGTTCGCGCCCATCCTTGACAAGGAATGCATTGTGGCTTATTGGTATGAGGAGAGAGTTGCATGGGGGAGGTCATGGGGTCGAACTTCGACCTCGCCCCTCACACACATTTTTGCACCAATATATAACTTCACATTTAAATATGTGCCATCCACCATTTGAAATGCCATCAAATCTTTGTTAATACACCCTCCATATAAAAACACATTGCCATCGTTTAATAATAGTTGACTTTGCAATGTTTAATCCTTCGTTGGATTATAATATGCCAATTCGGGTGTGTGCCAACCAAAATCCGTTAATCCATGGTTTAATAAATGTGCATGGATTATAGTTTAATGAAATATGTGGAATTAGTAATAATATATATATATATATATCCAACCTTTAAAAATAAAAATAATTCCAACATATGAATTCATATTCAACCTTGGAGAATATTGGAGGACATTAGGCAATTTTTACCTTCACAAACCAAACGGGCGAATCCAGTAGTGACACTTTTCACAGTCCCATTGGACAAAAACTAAAGAAGATTCCTAGCATGCTAACTAGGCTGCCATGTCATCAGCCTATACCTGTTCTGCGATATTTTTTTTTTAAATTTGTCTGTTCTGAACAGCAACCAATAGACCATAACTTCCTCATCCGAATTCGGTTTTCGACGAAACGAGTTGCGTTGGATTCCTGGTGATGGGCCGGTCGTTGTCGTTTTGGTTTGGTGCAATTCTGAGCAATTTCAATTTTGAGCTAATTTTGGCCCCTGATCCAGATTCCGATCATGATGGATTCATCTTTGTCCTTCTTGATATTCGTCAACTTGTTCTTGAAGAAGAAAACTTGATTAGCATTGCTAGCCCTGAACATGCTAACCAACTTATCATACATCTCTTTAGATGTGCCCAGCTTGGAGATATAAGCAACCAAGTGCTTATGTATAGAATCCTTGATAATCATCATCGCTTTGATTTCCCCGTTTCTATACTTCGTCTTTGTGGCAGTCGGTGCATTTGATGGAGGCTCATTTATCTTCCCCTGCACATAATCCATGACATCTTGATCTTTCAATACCAAATCCAAAGACATCTTCCAAGCATGATAATCAGACTTATCAGCCAACTTATCATCAGATTTGAAACTCTTGTAGGTTGAATAGGCCATTTGTCCTTGATAAAACAACTTCTTCGGCGATTGCTTTTCACACTAGCTTGGGTTTTGTCTTCACCTTAGCTATGATACCATGTTAATTTTAGATAACCATGGTATGTTGTATGCTTAATGCAGATTTACTACAATCTTTCTTATAGGCCCAATTCAATTGAGCAATCACCTAAACATGAAAGTAAAATGCTAGTAGAACATAATAATAGATCAACAGAAGACAAGCCAAATAATATATCAGAATTTTTAATTCTTCTTGTCCAACAAATATAGAGAGAAATGTTTGTTACAGCAGCCAATAGGATGTTGAGATTTTGTGTATTTGGGGTAGCATTAGTTGTGCTCTAGGTCCCAAATTTTGAGGAAGGACTAGAGTTCACCTGATCTACAAGACCCATAAATGGAATTGGGAAATTTCATCTGGTTTAAAAGATATTAAATTAATTAATTATTTTAATGTATTTCCTAAGTTAAAACTTAAGAAAATAAAATAAATAAAGTGAATTTAATTAAACATGTGATGAAATTTTCTTAAGTCACACGGATCAAGCTTTCTTTTAATCTTAGCCATTAATTAAAGATTTAACCTTGGTTGTTGATTTGTCAACAAGAAAAGTATAAAGGAAAGGCTTGGGGTCATTTGGAAAACACACAAAGGCAGAGCACTGAAGCTAAACTGAGATTCTAAGGCGGGGTTGCTAGGAATTCTCATAAGTGTTTCAGTTGCAGAGAGGGGAATTTAGACCAAGGGGATGATCTGATCTCGGGGTCTAGCATACACAAGAAGCAGAAAAGAGATCAGCAAGGATAGCGCAGAGAAAGGCAGTAGCAGAGGGCAGCAGCAGCAGCAGACGGCAGCAGCGGCAGACAACAGCAGAGCAGCAACAGACGGCAGCAACAGTGTCTTTCAGGGGCAGCGCTGGGGTTTCTAGGCCTAGATCTAGCTGAGTTCTGTAAATCCCGTTTGAGGGTGTGGATCAGTCAGTATTTTTGGTCTTAGATCAGCCAGGGGCTGCAGATATAGAGTTTTCTCTGTAGGGTTTTCCAGATCTGGAACCCAGAGTTGTGTATTCAGAAATATTCTTAATAATAATGCTCTCCAGCATCCATAGACCGGTTTTCTCACATTGGGTTTTTCCGGGGATAGTTTGTCCAGAAATAACTGTCACTTTGTTTATGCGTGCATGTGCTTATTCTAGATCTGAATTGGTAGAGATCTGTTATGTGTTTTTCTTTGATGTTAACTTGAATTTATTCAGATGATAACTTGTATAAGTAGGAGAAGCTTAACCGGATTAATAGAATAATTTCTGTATAAGAATTAAGATTCAAAAATTTCTACATGGTATCAGAGGAATTGCAGATCTAGAAGGGTCACCAACTAAAGCATCTGAAGGATCTAGCTGCAGAAAGCAGCTGGAAAGACAGCAGAAAAGCAGATCTGAAGGGATAGCGCAGTTTTCAGGAGGAGATTCATGTAGAGGGAAGGGTGACGTTGTCCAATGCTGTGTCCTAGCAAGCCCACGCAATTACTACGCAAAGGCAGCTCAGAAACAGTGCTAGTTAGGTCTGAAGCCAGCTAGTGTGATTCAGATCTGAATATAACAAACAAACAAACAAATAAAAAAAAATAAAAAATAAAAAAAGGTCTGCACAAAAGTTGCAGAAATTCAGAGGAGCTAGCGAGGTTAAACTTCTGAAGTTTTCAGATTTTTAACCTTGGCACAAGTGACAAATTTTGGGAAGAGATCAGTTTCTCAGAGGGTTTCTTGCCAAAGGAAACTTGCAGTTTGGTCAGAGGATTAAAGAAGAAGTTGAATCATAGTTGATTTGGTAGATTTCCAAGGAGGAAATCAAGTGTCAGAGGGAGCAGAGGGTGCCCAGTTCGAAAAGGACCCTAGATCCAGATCTCTAGCATAGAGAGGAGGAGCTCCGACACATTCTGAGCAGATGGCTCCTCATGGACTGTGTGATCAGGATAGGCTAGAGGGCCTCTCAAACTTTTCGGTGTGGAAAGCAAGGATCCTGATTGTCCTTGAGGCATACGGTCTAAGAGACCATGCAGAGCAGACCCTAGCCACGCCGACAGATGCAGATCTCCTATGGAAGCATAGAGAAGCTGCTGGGCATGCCAAGCGGCTAATAATGGACAGTATCAAGGATCATATTGTGTCACACATAGCTAAGAAGAGGACAGCTAATGAAATGTGGAAGGCCTTGACTTCCCTATATGAGGGAAAATCAGTCCAAAGAAATATGTTGTTGGAGGCCCAAATAAGGTCATTCATGATGACCAAGGGAGAAGACATCGAGCATTTCCTCTTCAGATTGCAGTCAATCAGGGATCAGTTGACTGCAATGGGTGCAACCGTAGATGATGCAGTGATAGTCAGGACTGCCCTCAATGCAGTCACGGATGAGTGGGAAACCTTTATCCAAAGTATCTTGGGCAGAGCGGACCTCCCAGATTGGGACAACTTGTGGTTAATCCTGCGACAAGAAGAACTACGAAAGATCACCAAGAAGCAGCACAGCCCTACGTTGAGCAAGGTTAAGAAGGAAGAGGAGGAAGATGTAGCCTTGGCATCGAAGAAGCAGCCAAAGAAGAAGTAGGATCTTTCAAAGATCAAGTGCTTCCAGTGTGGCAAAATGGGACATTTTGCCAGCCATTGTCCAGAAAAGAAGGACAAGGAAGCATCTTCTTCCAAAGCAACGGTGGCAGATGATGGGTCCGGAGATGATGTGGCCATGAGTGCTCATGAACCATGGAGGTGGGGTGACATGGACATGTAGAGGAGCTACATAATAAGGCAGGATCCTTGAGCAGCTCATCTCTTGGATCACAAGCGAGCTATAGCAGCCTTAAGACAGTAGCGGGACAAGTGGAGCAGTGGGTGCATAGATCACAGAAGAGGCATAAGCAGAGGCAGATCTGGAGGCTGGGAGGAGCAGCGCAGAGATAGCAGTAGCAGTGTAGAAGTAGTAGCAGCGCAGAGACTGATGTGACTTCAGCAGCGCAGTGCAGTACTGCTTACGCAGTGCAAAGCTGCAGCAGCACAAAGAGCTTCAGAGGGACAGCGCAGTGCAGCAGCAGCGTGATAGATTTCATCACAAGGAGCTGATGTGACTTCAGTAGTGCAGAGGGAGTTTGATTACGCAGGCAGAGTTGTAGCTGTGCATCATTATTTAGATGTCAGCACAGCTCTGTAGCCTATGGAGCTTCAGTGATGAGAATGCAGCCCATCAAACTTGTTTGTCAAAGATTAGGCACGAGATTCAGTTGTTTCTCTCAACAATTGAAGTTGCAGTTCAGCAAATCAGCAGTGGCAGTGCTATGAGCAGCATAGATGCAACATATTGAGAGGGAGTACAGTGGTTGCAGTGCCAGTGGCAGAGTCATGGGCAGCAGTACAGAATGGTAGCAATAGTGCAAAGTTGAGTGGCAGGAGGCCAAGCTTCAGCAGCACAGAACAAGTGCCCAAAATCATGTAATGCATAAGTGTGATGTATTGCTAGAGCACACCCTTGATGCTAAGAGGGAGTGTTGAGATTTTGTGTATTTGGGGTAGCATCAGTTGTGCTCTAGGTCCCAAATTTTGAGGAAGGACTAGAGTTCACCTGATCTACAAGACCCAGAAATGGATTTGGGAAATTTCATCTAGTTTAGGAGATATTAAATTAATTAATTATTTTAATGTATTTCCTAAGTTAGGAAAATAAAATAATTAAAGTGAATTTAATTAAACATGTGATGAAATTGTCTTAAGTCACACGGATCAAGCTTTCTTTTAATCTTTGTCAATGTGTCATTGATTAAAGATTTAATCTTGGCCGTTGATTTTTCAACGAGAAAAGTATAAAGGAAAGGCTTGGGATCATTTGGAAAACACGCAGAGGCAGAGCACTGAAGCTAAGCTGAGATTCTAGGGCGGGGTTGCTAAGAATTCTTAGAAGCGTTTCAATTGCAGAGAGGGGAATTTAGACCAAGGGGATGATCTGATCCCGGGGTCTAGAATACACAAGAAGCAGAGAAGAGATCAGCAAGGACAACGCAGAGAAAGGCAACAGCAGCAGCAGCAGCAGTAGCAGCAGCAATGTCTTTCAGGGGCAGTGCTGGGGTTTCTAGGCCTAGATCTGGCTGAGTTTTGTAAATCCTGTTTGAGGGTGTGGATCAATCAGTATTTTTGGTCTTAGATTAGCCAGGAGCTGCAAATCTAGAGTTTTCTCTATAGGGTTTTCTAGATCTAGAACCCAGAGCTGTGTATTCAGAAATATTCTTAATAATAAAGCCCTCCAACAGCCAGAGACCGGTTTTCCCACATTGGGTTTTTCCGGGGACAGTTTGTCCAAAAATAACTATCTCATTTTGTCTATGTGTGCATGTGTTTATTCTAGATCTGAATTGGTAGAGATCTGTTATGTGTTTTTCTTTGATGTTAACTTGAATTTATTCAGTTGATAACTTGTATAAGTAGGAGAAGCTTAACCGGATTAACAGAAATAATTTCTGCATAAGAATTAAGATTCAGAAATTTCTACATAGGATGCCCTAGCCAACAAAGACTATGGCTGGCCAAACCAGCTCTTCCAACATACAAGATCAGCCTTCCTCCAAGAGTCACACACACCTCAAAGACAGCTCCCAAACAATCAACGCAATTCAATAGAAACTAGTCAACGCTGTGGTCAAAGGGGCTTCGGTCAAAGTCAACATTCAACCTCGATTTGTGTGCCCAGCAGTATGGCCTCCAAAAATCGAAATTTATGTGCTAAAACTGCAACCAAACTTTAAGGTTGACCCAAAGTCAACACTGGTCAACGTTGTCCAGAAAGCCCTAAAAACAGTGTGAAATTTTCCAGCTTCAGCTTCACACATGGGAGAGAGAAAGAAGCCTCCAAAGGCTGTACAAACCAATCAGATGAAGAAGAATGTAAGTTATGAGATGATGAGCAAATGAGCCTCAAGTCTCTCCAATTTATATACATCAATGAGGGTGTGTGACACATCTTTTGGGTCTTATGAGCCTACATTACAAATCTAGCCAACCTCCACAATTTGCACATGTGTGGAAAATAAATTCAAAATATAAGTTCTGCTCATTCAAACAAGATGATCTTTAGATCAATCTTGCACCTCTCCGAAAGAGGAATCCAACAAAAATATCATCATCATCATATGAGAAATGCAACAGGGAGTTTGGACCTAGTTGCCCAAAATTAACATTCTGCCATACCTCCAACCCTAGAATCCTTCATGTCACATTCTGCTTCCAAGTTCATCATGCAGTGCTTTATGAGCCTAGATGATCCTGCAAGGAACAAAGCATCCACATATATTACTAGAACTAATGGCTCATTCTCTACCATCAAATAGTAGAGATTGGGATCTGCATCACTCTTGACAAATCCCAACTGCTGCAAGTAATTGTCAATTCAACCATACCACGCTTTGGGTGCCTATTTGAGCCCATATAGGGCTTTCTTCAGTCTGCATACATGATATTTCTTCTCATGGGTTTTGAAGCCTTCAGGTTGTTCTATGTACACCTCCTCTTCTATCACCCCATTCAAGAATGTTGTCTTGACATCCATTTGGTGAATTTCCCATCCCATCTGTGTCGCTAAGGACACAACAGATCTGATGGAGGTGTATCTGGCTACAAGGGTGAAGGTCTCTTCATAGTCAATTCCCTCCTTCTGTGCATATCCCTCGGCCAAAAACCTAGCCTTGTACTTCTCTATGCTACCCTCTGCAGCATACTTGATCTTGTAGATCCATCTCGAACCTACAACTGATTTGTTCTCTGGTTTAGGTACAACTTCCCAGACATCATTTGTCATGATAGAACTGTACTTTTCTACCATCGCATCCACCCAAACTTGATGTTGTATGGCCTCCTGAAAGCTAAAGGGTTCTTCAACCTGTGCTACCAAGGCGTGGTATCTGTCAAGTTGTCTGCCTTCCTTTTCTTGGTTCTAGGAGCTCCAACAAACTCCTCTGTGTCCCTTAGCCTTTGGCGTACTTCTTTAATAGTTCTACCACTGGTGGTGAGTGGCTCAATCAGTTCCTCTTCCTGTTGTCCCGTATACTGTGAACTATCTGGATTTCCCTCACCTGAGGAAATACTAGAGCTGGTTATAGTGCTTGATCCAGATGTTTGTCCACCTGTCAGTTCTTCCCCCTGTTGTTGTTGTACAAGAGGAACATCTTTAAACTATCCTCCAGTAGGCATCTCTCGGGATTTCCTGAAAGCTCTGTCTTCCATGAAATTTACATCCCGTCTGACTACAATCTTCCTGTTGTTCGGAATGCAGATTTTGTATACCATCTAAGTTTCACTGTATCCTACGAGATACCCCTTCTCTGCAGTCTGATCTAATTTACTCCACTTCTCATCAAGAATGTGACAATATGCCACACTTCTGAATACCCTGAAATGACTCACTTCTGGCTTATTTCTTGTGAAGACACTCTCAGGCATTCTCTTGCCCAATGCTCTATGAGGAGTCCTATTTTGGATATACATTGTTGTGTTGCATGCTTTTGCCCATAAAAACTTAGGTAGATCCTGGTTATACAACATTTATTTTCCTGCCCCAACAATAGTTCTATTCTTTTGCTCTGTAACTCCATTCTACTTCGGATTATATGGAGCCCTCCATTCTCTTTTGATGCCCTCTCTTGCGCAGAATTTTGTGAAGTCCTTGTCAGTATATTCTCCACCATTATCTAAACACAATACTTTTATGTTCTTCCCTGTCAGGTTTTCAACTAGAGCTTTGAATTCTCTGAACTGTCCAAAGACCTCATCCTTGGTCTGTAAGAAGTAGATCCAAGTTTTTATGGAGTGGCCATCAATAAGGGTGACAAAATATTCGCCACCACCAAGATCTCTAGTAGACATTGGACAGCAGATATCTCAGTGTATTAGCCCTAATACACCCTTTGCCCTATTGTTGCTTCTAGAGTATGCTGCTTTAGCGTACTTCCCTAGTACGCATCCTCTGCATACGTCATCGTGTTTGGTACTTAAGATTGGAATTCCGTAACTGTTTCTCTGAATATCTTCAGAGCTCCATGGTGTAAATGCCCCATTCATCTGTGCCATAGCTCATTCAGGTCCTTTTCACTATTGAGATCGCTGCCTACCAGTGCCATTGGAGATTGAGTTGCAACCTGTATAGTCTGTTGCTTCGAGATCCAATCTGAGCCTTTTTCTTCCAACTTCGATGCTGACTATACTTTCCTTCCAATGAAGTACACATCATATCCATTGTCCTGCAACTGGGACACTGAAAGTAAATTCATTCCCAATCCTGGCACATGCAACACATTCGTGGCTCAGAGGCTATCTCCTGCTTCTGTTTGAAATGTTATGGTTCCTCTCCCTACTGGAGTACACTTCGTTTTGATTCCCATAGTAATCAGGAAGTCCATTCGTTCTTCTTAATAGCTCGATAAATATTCTCGTACTCCAGTCATATGAGTTGAAGCCCCGCTATCAATGTACCAATCATCAGCTAATGTAGAAGTCGACAAACAAGCAAATTCTTCTTCCAATTTGGAAGATAACTTGGAAATGTCATGATCTTCCATCGTGCTATTTCTTTTCTCCGGCAGCCTCTGCAAGAAAAAAACTGCTTAATCCCTCTAGGGTTCGATTTACTGCTAGTGCAACACCACAGCTTCCCTTCAACGCAGATTCTTTTGTACCCTTGCCCAATCAAGCTCTGATACCATGTGAAAATTTCTAAATCGAAATCCAACTGCAGTGACTGATATTATTTCTTCTACTTATCATTCCAGTAACAAGTTATTTACAAAAATTACTTTAGCAAATATCGAATAAATTCTATTGCAACCTTCACAATTAAAATACTGGGACAGAATATAAATAAATACAAGCACGAGAATGACACAATTATTTTTGGACAATTGTCCCTGGAAAAACCCAATGTGGCAAAATCGGTGCAGCAGATGAGGGTTTCTTTATTATTCTTCAGCAAAAAATCTCTTGTATAAAGAACAATCAGCAGTAATGAAGAACAATCTCTATGATAACACTAGAGAATTTTCTCACAAATTCTGATGAGAACCTGATCCCTAAAGAGGCCTTGCTGCCTCCTCTGCGTCAGCGCTGCTTGAGGACTGCGTAGTTCTGCGTCACTGCACTGTACTGCCCCTCTGTTGCTTCTGCGTTGTCCCTTCTCGACACTACATCACCAACTCTTGCACTCCCGACTGATGTTGATACCCTCTCTCTCCTCTTCACCTGCAACTCTCCCTCTGAATCGATTTCTTCTTCTTGAAAAATCGATCTTACTTGGGCAATTGAGTATCTGCCTGGTGTATTTTCCAAATGACCCTCAAGCTTCCTTAAATAATCTTCTTGTTGACATTCAACGGCCCAAATTAGAAGTTAATCAATGGCTAAGATCATTTTGACTTGATCCTCATCCTCTTCTAGAAGTTACACCCAAAGTTTATATTAATACCCATTAATTATTTTAATTTCCTAAGTTTAGACTTAGGGTCCCATTAAAAATAATTAATTTATCAAATAAAACAATCTCCGGGTGGAATTTCCCCAAACGATTTCTGGGTTATCTGGAATACACGTATCTAAGCCTCTCCACAAAATTTGAGACTTAGAGCACATTCGATGCTACTCTAAATCAACAGGGAAATGGGGTCTCTGAACCAAATGCCATTGTCAAAGGGGTAGCAATAATGAGGAAGTCCACATTCTAGGCATACAGATGTGAGGAGGGAGCAATAGTGGATGCATGAGTTACCCCAGCCTTTGTTCTTCCACCCCTCTTATTTCCTTTTTCCTTTTTCATGACGTTTCTTTGTATTATTGCTTGAAGCTCTAGGAAGTGAGAGCATGTTGTGAATGATGTGTAGCACTAGTTACCCCCTCAAAGGTGGGGCAATTGATTGGCCACCAAGGGTTGGGACATGCAAGGGTTCCTTTTATGATGTGATGGGGCAACATTTTCCCTAGGAACCAGGTGATGACCATAATGATAAGGAGTAGAGCTCATGCTTGTCTTTTTCCCACGTGCTAATTTTAATGTCTTGAACATCTTTTGCATTTTATAATTTTCTTTTTTTTATTTCTTGCTTTTGACCATGATATGCTTTTTACTTTTATTTTAGCTGCATCAACCTCCGAGGCAACGTTTTCAAGCCCGACCCAGATATGTGGACAAGAGGAGGGGGTGTGTTGAACCCAAGGGACCCAGAGATGGGAGATGGAGTATATAGCTCGTAATGTACAGAGGGAAGTGATAAATAGGAAATGGGAAATTGGGACCATGCTATCTCAATCAAGGTTTTCCAAGTAGTGCCCTTCATAAATCCTTAGGCCATTAGGGGAGGTCCCACTAGACTAGGATCCAAGATTAACCCCCCATTTAAGGTGAGGGAACAAAACCATGGACGAAACCCTTCCTTCTTCCCAAGTCACCAAATAATCCATGCCAAAAGCCCAAATGAAAAACAAGCATAAGCACCCGATTGCACAATGAATAACAAACCTTTTGGATCGGATTGCCCACCTTCAAACATGTGCTCTTGATAAATGGGCGAGGAAGCATATGGCTTATGCAGGTGGCAGAGATAAAATGGCACATCACATCGGCTACAAGGTGGTTGTCAGGGGTTGTTGGTTGCTGACTCGAAGAAGATGATTAAGAGAAAATTTCTCCTAGGGGTACCCCACTTTTGGTGGGTTACATGTCCAACAAATAAGAGGTTACAAGCCAACCTCATAGCTCAAAAACATAACACAAGTGCCATAAAATACCACATGTGTGGGAGAAAATGCTCCTAAAGTATGATGTCATCCTCCAAATGAGCTAAATAAGCCACAAAAAGGTGTGATAAGGGCTAATGAGTGCTCCATACTCCAAGATGCAATCTCAAGGATCGTGTGCAAGCCTCCAAAGTTACTCCATGCCAACACATCATGTCCATGGTGCCCTACATCACCCTTAAAGGAGGAAGAGGGGTGACATGGCACTCAATAGCTCAATCATTGGGGCTCCAAGGTGATGTACAAGCCCTCCCTTTTCATTTCAAGGACGACCATCATCATCTAGGCTTTGGAACAAGTGATGCCCATCAAACAATGACAAGGCCAACTTGGGGGATCTTGGTCCACTAGGCACATCATCAATATCTCCAACACTAAGTTTCATGAGCTCAACGATTCATCATCTAGGGGTCCCTCAAGGTGTCAAGCATCATGTGGGGTCTTCACATAGCCCAACGTTTTTCTCTCGATAGGCAACATTGCATCATCAAGGTTAGTTTCTCTCTCTGCAAAGATGGTACTGTTATCCACCACCAACGAGTGATCCCATAGGAGAATTTTTTTTATCCTAGATGTGTCTACAACTGGCAGCCAGCAACCCCTGATAGCCACCAGTGTAGCCGATATATGTGACAGTTGATCTCTGCTCCCTGAGCTAGTCATATGTCCCTTCGCCCATTTGTCGAGAGCGTATGTTTGAAGGTGGGCCATCCAATCCTAAAGGTATGTCTTTCATTGTGCAATCGAGTGCTTATGCTTGTTTTTTCCTAGGGCACATTATGGATTATAGGGTGAGTTGAAAGAAGGAAGGTTTTTGACTGTAGTCTTGTTCCCTCACCTTAAATGGGGGGTTAATCCTCAACCCTAGTCCCATGGGATCTCTTCTATTGGCTTATAGCTTCAGGATGGGCACTACTTGGGAAACCTAGATTTTGGTAGTGCAGTCTCGATTTTCCACTTCACATTTTTCACTCCCCTTCACACGTTACATGCCATATTTCATCATCTTTCCTCTCTAGGTCCACATGACCACTAGGTCCACAAGGCTTTGGTACTCCCCCTCCCCTTGTCCACATGTTTAGGTCAGGCCTGGAACGTTGCTCTAGAGGTTGATGCAACTAAAAATAAAAATAAAAAAGCATATCATGGACACATACAAAAGAAAATAATATCACAAAATGCACAAGATGGTCGGGACAATATATTAACACGTGGGCAAAAGCCAAACATGAGCTCTACCCCTTGATATGGCCATCACCCTGGTTCCTAGACCCCCTTTGAGTGCCCCGGCATCATTAAGGAACCCATGCATGTCCCAACCCCTGGTGGGCAATGAACAACCCCACCTTAAGGGGGTAATCACTGCTTATATCATACACAACATGCTCTCATATCCTGGAGCCCTGAGCAGTATAATAAAAGAAAACTCAAGAAAAGCTAAAAGGAAAACGAAGAAGGGTGGAAAACAAAAGTCGAGGTAACTCACTATATCACGATTGCTCCCTCCTACATATATACACCCAAATATGTGAACATCTCTCATTATTACCACCCTTGAACCCATGGCATGTGGCCTTGAGACCCATGTGTCCCAATCCACCTCATCATCATCCACATGACCCTTATCACTTGAAGAATGTACCTTGGACATGTCTTTCCCTTTAGGCGCTGGGAACACCTCATAGGGTTGGTTATTAGCCATTCCTCCCTAGGGAGGTAACGCTATTACATGCTCAAAGCCCCAAATTTGGAAGGGTAGCCCATTATTAAGTCTCATTTGTGCCCTCGACTAACAAGCTTGTTTCACTTAGATGCACTAATGAATTATTGTACATGATGGTGAGAAGACACATTGGATCTTATGCATAATTGGAAAGTGGTTTCATCATCGGCTGGGAAACTTAACTAGGGCCCAAGCCCACTAGAGGATCATATTGACACTTGTAGGGGATGTGTTGAGAGCCATGGGACTCCATCATGTGATAGAGAATTATCTCATTTCATGGGGACCCATAGCACCTTTAGCGGCTTGTTCATTGCCCCACATTATTCGCGAGATGATGCACTCGAACCAACGTTACCCTAGCTGACTTAGCAGTGTACACATTGTTTGGCAGTTGATCCAAGGCCCAGAGGAGGTTTGTCTCACCCTTGAGACATGGGAGGGAAAGCACCATCATTAGTGCCCTCAATTGGAGCAGCCTACAGGCTTATCTTCCACCAGGAGACCCATGAGACCAGTATTTGTACCCTAGAGCCACTTTCGAGCACCACGTGATGACTTACATGCACATTAAGGGGCCCCTTATGCATCATTTATGGATCCCTCTCTCTCATTTTGGAACTGAGGACACAACATAGCCTTCCAATGGCCTCATTTCATCATTTCGGCCTACTATTGGATGGTCTATTCATAATTTTTGGAGATACTTGATGGGCTTGTCAACAAGATTTGTTATTTGCACATTATTTTATAATGGTTGGAGATAATTAGGCTAAATTGAATTGGTAGACACTCATATAATTAGAGATGAGTCTCATTGTGAGAACTCATCATTATCACTTGGATCTTTTCTCTTGTACAAGAATTTCGCACTTTTCTCTTGGATGCTAGTTGAATATTCTTTGATGCATTTTGATATTTTGGAAGCTAAATTTCGGTCTTTCTTGGAGCTACTTCTTTTTCTATGGTTGGATATATCTCTTGTTATCTTGTAAGTACCTTTTGTTGAAGATTTCTCTTAGAAAAATGTCTAATGTGTGGGATTATTACAACTAGTTAATTCTCTTGTGCCCTAATATGTTGGATATCATTGTAAAAGGTTATTTGGTTGTAAATTGCACATGTTACTCATTGCATGACAATAGATGAATGCTCCTAATGGATGGAATTTTGTCCTTCCATGAAAAGCCATAAATATTGAGTAGGTAATTGTTAAAGAGTGGTTGTTAGGGCATCATTCTTTAGCCTCCTTGAAGACGATTTTGGCAAATCTTAAATTATCTTAGACTCCATAGCCCAAGGTTTAGGCATTGGTCCAAGAAAAATTGGTGATCAACCTTCCCTTCTCTCCCTTTCCTTCTCTCCAAAAATTTTGGCCCCTTTTCCTAGACAGCTACCTAGGGCATCCAGAGAAAATCATTAGAGAACGAATATTTGGATTCCGCTTAGATAGAACTCTTCCTTAGTGTTTCCTCTTGAGGGCCTCAAATTTTCGTGGAATTCTCGCAGTTAATTCTTTGGAAATCTTTATGCCCTAAGTGTGCCCTAGAAGGGAAACCTTGCTCGTTTTCCTTGGATAAGGTGGTCCTCTGAGGGTCATATGAGCCTAGTATTCAGTAGAATAAATCTTACAAGACCCTTTCCCCTCTCCTGCCTCGACCTAGTGAGCACCTTGGAGGGACTCCTATGAATATCCTAAAAACCCTAGGTCTAGCGTAGGCTCTTTCTAGGTCTCTCAAGTGAAGCGAAAATCCTATTTCATGTGAAAAATCACCTTCCAAAGCTTCTTGAGAGGTCCTATATCACATTTGGAATCTTGACCTTAGGTAAGCCCATTATTATTGCAAATCCTGAGCCCTAAGTCTTTATTTCCATCCTAGGTCTTTCTTAGAAAGCCTTTAGCTTCTAGGGAGTTCTTGAATGGGCCTTGTGTAATCACTCCATACATAGTCATTGGCATATTCATTATAATTCATTTCATCATACCAAAACTCTTCCTATCGGTGAAATTCCGTAAAGAGCAAGATACATTGACTGAGTTGACAATGGGTCCTTGTCCCATTGTTGTCATTTGGTCTAGTTATTGTCCCATAGGTTCGCCTCCTAGGGCCCTTCTAGATTGTGTGGAAATACGTACGACCTTTGTTACTCTATTGAGGAGGTGGGGAAATCACCTTAAGATGCCATCTATTGATGTGATGAGAACCACTTGACAAAACCCTCTCAAGATCAAGTGCAAATCAACAATCATTAGGTAAAAAAATCCATGGATGCATCATAGTGAACCATACTTAATGTTAGGGAACAATTAATACTTCACACAAAGATCACCTTCAAATATCTAACTAGACCAAGTCTCGTATAAGTGTTCCCTCTTATGTTAGGGATGGCTAGATGGATAATCCTATTAGGTGTTTCCATCCCCCACGGGGATGTGACAAGTCTCAATTTAACCCATCAATCCATGGGTGCATGTAAAGATGGTGGTAATGGAGTGGGAATGAGTTCAGAGCCAGGTGCCATAACCAACCAGCTAATGTTGGTCCAACATCCTGAGTATATAGTTGTAAGGCTAAGTTGCACAAAACGGGGAAACGAGTACGAGTTTTTGAAACGAGCATGGGTACGAAACGAAACACAATATATATATATATATATATATATATTGGAATTTAAGACATTTAAGAAATGTAATGTGCAATCATAAAGCATACATGATAAATTATAATTTAATACATTTAAAGTTTAAACATTATAATTAAATTGTCCAATGTCCATGCATAAACTATAAGTCTCTAAATTTAAATCACATTTACTCATGAATGATCACAAACACATAATGAAAATAGCAATATCGGAATATCCAAAATCTGCCTTTATTATATATCCAAATCTCAAAATCAGCGTTTATTATATATATGAGGTTGCAAGTACAATAAAGACTATGAGGCTGCAAGTACTATAAAGACAAAAGACTAATACTCATCATCATAATCCTCATCAAAAATAGCAGCAAAAGCATGCTCAACAGTGGATGGTGGAGCTGAAGAAGATGATTGGCCAATTCCACTTCTATGCTCCTAGTCCTCAATATTCATGGCAACAAGAGAGAGCTCCAAATCAGGACTTTCTGGATCCACATCCCATTATTTAGAAGGACCATTGCTATATTCTGGACCCCTACGACATGCAAGGCGAAGGTTGGAGTGCACATAAAAAGATCCTCTGCCTTCTGTGAGCCCAACCTGTTGCGCGTCACAGAATGAATAAAACCATAGATGCTCCAATTCTTTTCTGCTAATGAAGAGCTTGCCACTTGTGAAAGGACACAAATGGCAAGGTTTTGCAAATGTACACCATTTGCTCCATGACAAATCCACCATCTAACTAAATTCATGGTGTTTCTCTCCTCCAAAGATGATATATCTGAATAATCATCTATTCCTGCAGCAAAACTAGCCAACTCTTCCTTCACCTCCCTATGTAGATGAACTGGAAACATTCTCATAAGGGCTTTTTTCACCCCATTAGCCACCTCTCTATCCTTATGGGATTCCTTCCTCTCCCCATTTCTTTGAGCAATAAGCTCCTCATCATAAAATTTGGGGTTCAACGCATGTGCTAAAGTGTGCAATGGAGTGTTGAAATTGTTCCACCTATCAACAATGATTTTCTTGACTAAATCAGCAAAATGATCATCTACAAACAAAAGATGTGGAGACTCTTGTGAAATGATTTCCATAGTTTTCTCAACCATGGAATCCATGCCATCATATACCTCTCCTAAGAAAGGTTGGTCAGTGTCAGCATTCCGAAGAAGCTCAAATGCAGGGGTTGTGAATTTTAGCAAGAAATCTATCTTGCTCCCCCAATCCTCATCATGGCACAATCTGCGCACTGTATATCCCCGCTTTGAATCTGTCTGTCTTCACTCAGCCCAAACTTGACTCACCACTATAGAAACTAATGCTTGCTTGACCTCAACAAGGTAGCGCAACATTATGAAGTTTGAGGCATATCTTGTCTCTGTGAAAATTTTTGAATACAATAATGCAGAAATCCTATTGTAGTATCTTAGTTTACTTCTCCTACTTGTGATTAAATTATACAAGTTATTTCCAGAAAATATTCAGAAAATACCCAAGTAAACACAACTAACAGCCTACACACATACAAATCACTTACTGAATATTACGCTCATTCAACAAAGTGACACAGATTTTTCGAACAATTGTCCCCGGAAAAACCCAATGTGGGAAAACTGGTGCGGCAGATATGAGAGTTTATTATTATTAAGTAGAATCTAAGTACAGCAAATCTGCGCACCCAACTAGTTAACCTGACAGAGAAAATAATAGATCTGCAGCAATACCTGCTGTTCTGAGACCAAAACTTTGACTGATCCACACCCTCAAATGAGATTTACAAGATTCAGCCAATTTCTGGCCCTAGAAACCCCAGCGCTGCCCCTGAAGCCCCAGCGTCATCCCTGCTAGGATCTGCGTGCCCCTGCGCTGCTTAGAAGGGGACTGCGTAACCCCAAACTAGGTGATGCAGTCCTTACACTGCCCTGGAAGGCCTCTACATAACCTTGATGGCCTCCTAAAGCTGCAGTGCTGCCCCTCCTGGGCCTGCGTAGCAGCTGAAGCCCTCTGCATTGCGTAGCTGCTGATGTTGCCCTTGCTCCTCTGCTTCTTGTTGACTCTTAGCTCCGGAATCAGATTATCCCCTCATCCAATGCTACCCCTCGCTGCAGAAAACTCTTCTGGAAATTCTTAGCAAACCCGCCCTAGAATTCCAACTCAGTCTCTTAGCTTTGCCTCTGTGTGTGTGTCTCCAACTGACCCCCAAGCTTTTCTCTTATACTTTTTCGTTGAGACATCAACGGCTGTGATTTAATCTTTTATCGATGGCTAATATTAAAAGACTGCTTGATCCACGTCACTTAGAACATTTCATCACATGTGTTTAATTAATTCACTTTAATTTTTCTAATTCCCTAAGTTTAGACTTAGAGTCCTCATTAAAAAATTAATTATTTTAATATCTCACACAAGATGAAATTTCTCCAAACGCTTTCTAGGTTTTTGAGGTGATGTGTTTCTTATCCCCTCCACAAAGTTTCAGGGCTAGAGCACACCTGATGCTACCCCAATACACAAAATCTCAATTCTCCCTCTTAGCACGGAGTGTGCTCTAGCAATACATCCACACCATGTATCACAAGATTTTGGCATTGGTCTTTGCGCTGCTAATGCTTGGCCTGCTGCCCTCCATCCACTGCGTTGCTACTCTCTATATTGCTTCCCATGTCACTGCCACTGACACTGCCACATATGTACTGCAGCACCCTTTCAAATTACTGCATCATGTTGCCCATAGCACTACCACTGCTAACTGCTGCACTGCAACTCAATTGCTGAGAAGTAAGCAACTGAAAGACTCCTGCTCAATCGTTGACAGACAAGTCAAGCTATATCCTATTGACCACACTTTGTCAACGACCCCATAGCAGTACACCCCCATTTTTTCAAATGGGATTCATCATGTTCGACGTGTCCACGCCATTCAGATTTCATTATCGGTTGGCAGTTTTATGAATGATGTAAACCCATTCTGCATGTTTATAATGTAAATGATCTAAGTAAGACCACTATGTACTAGGTAAGCCTAGTATTTTGGTGATGATTTCTTTCCTAGGAGATTTTTGTCTCACTAATTCATTTGTGTTTCTCGACACAAGTGATCGGTAGAGTTTTCCCCTCCAGCTTCACCCCAAAGCTAGAGTGGATTTTGTCATCAAGATGCTAAGTGAGTCCTAGTGTTTTCTATCGAGTCTTTGTAAAAGTAATTTGGGAATAATCCTAGTTAATTGGCTAGATTATATTATTACAAGCTATTTGGTCTACTAGATCATGTTTTGAGTCGCAGAATTGGGTAGCTATTTGAGAGTCTATCGCGAATGGATATTCCCCCTTTATGTGTCTAAATGTATTTATCTTATGTAAAGAATGTTGGAAGAATGATTAAATCCCCTCTCAGTCAATTAATTAAATTTTCTGAACAATTTAAATTAAAAATCCTAAGCCAGAAATTTAATTAATTTTAAGTCCTAGGTGAGTTAAAATTCTTCATAGGCAAAATTCGTGGGTCCTTAAAAAATAAATTTTTAAAGGTCTCAGGCCAAAGGAATATTGAGAATTTCAAGAAATTTTGGACCCTTGGGCCTTGGTTGTTAAGTCAAAGTCAAAATTTTGAGGTAATTAACTCAAAAATATTATTTTTGAGTTAATTAAAATGGAATTAAATGATAAATTCGAATTTCCTCAAAATTATAATTTCGACGGTCCAGATTAAAAGATAATTATATCTTTTCGGCGGTCGAGATTGTTTTCACATGGATCAACTAAACTAGCCGTTGGATATTTTATCTTATAAATTAGAGATCTTTGTATGTCATTTGCATTCGATCTCTTGATCGTGCACTCGCTCTTGAAGCTCTCCTGTAATATTTTCTGAAATGATACAAACGAAGACTTTGGGGTTTTATTTTGATGGTAGAGTTCCTCTTCAGCATTCTATGGTAAACTTGTTCTTAATATTTTGTTGGTAATTATTTTAATGGATTGTTGATTAATGGCTCTTTAAGAGTAATCTATTGCACAGGTATCTTGCTTAGGTTACTGGATTGAGGGTAAGAATATTAATTGGATCGAGTTAGCAGTTATCTCTAACTCTTGAAAATTTTATGTTTTATCACTATTTCTCTATTAATTTAACAGTTTAACTTTAAGTTTGCAGAAATCTTCCGGATTTAGAATTGAGCATTTAGGGAAGTTCTAGTTTGGACCAACTGACTCCCAAGGAAATAAGATCTGAAGAGCCCTCCGGATCTAATTCCCCGAGCTTATCTTAAATTCCATTTTTTGCGGGGTTCTCTTAGGGCTTGTGCCTCTCTTAATTTATCTTTTAAATTGTGCTAAAATGATTTAGATCTGGCCATTAGGGCTTTAAAATTTGTAAAATAGCATTGTAAATCCCGCTTATTTTTATTTTTTGTATATACTGGTGTCCCTTGTTTCTGGTTTTGTGCAGGTTTTACAAAGAAATTTTTTTAGATCTAAGCCAGATCTAGGCCCTGGAGGGTAAGATCCGGCCTCAAGATCATTTCGGATACAAATCTGGGCAGCATTGTGCCTCAAGATCAGGATTTTGCAAAAATATTCAAGTCAAATTATGAGTTCCTGTGTAAATTTTATGCTGGATAGAAGAAGAAATTTGCAAATTTTCAGTGACTGTTTGCTGCCAGTGTTACCATCTACAACCTCTACCCGCTTTTCATCCTGCATCCGTACTTGCGGCAACTCCTCCCTGCGTCGACTTAGCCGTTGGCCCTCTCCACTATCGCTGCTGCCTTCACGCCATTCTTTTTCCCGCTCGACTGGCAGTTGCATCCTTCTCCCACTATCCGCATCCGCCTATCATCTCATCCTCACACTGCCTCCCTCCTCGTCTCTCCTCTTCCGACTCCTTCTCCGTCCTTTGTCCGCAAGCCCTCACGCTTCCATTGCTCCCTCCGTCACGCATTCATTCTTGGCTGCTGCTCGACGGTTTTCTCCACGTTGCCTTCAACCTACAAGCTTACCCACAATACAAAGCCATTTGCATTTTAATGTCTTTTCATTTTAAATTTTTAAACTTTAGATTTTAAATTTTTAACTTTAGATTAGTTTTGTTTTATTTATTTAAAAGCTTAGTTCGAAATTCTGATGTAGCATTAACGTTTATTTTTTTAGGATTTAAATTTTTAATCTTCAGACCTTTAAAACTTTAAATGAAATAAAAAATAAAAATCTAAATCTTTTAAAACTTTTCCATTTTGTTTTTAGATTTTGTATTTTCATTAATTTTAGATTTATTTTGATCTCTTAACATTTTAATTTCTAACCCTTCTCATTCTTTTTGTAGAATTTTATATTTTTATTTTTATGTACTTTTAACTTATGACATTAGCTTTTGTTTTTAGTTTTATGGTTTTAGGTTTTCATTAACTTTAAAAAATTAAAAATTAAAAATTAAAAAATAAAAATAAAAACTTTAAAAATTTTAATTCTAATTTTCTTTTGTTTATAGTTAAATTTTAATCCTTTTTGTATATAAATATTTGGAAAATCAAAAAATTTGGGACAATTGGATTTTTGATCTATTTTGCAAAGACATTTAATTGTGGGTTTAATTTTGGAGAATTTTCTATAGTTAACAAATATTGAATTTTTAATATCTTAAGTTTGACTATAGGACTAAATTCAAATTTCTGAATTGGGATTGCTAAGAATATCATTTTAATTCGGAATTATTGGAAATGTCTAGCATTTAAATTCGATGGTCCTTACATGATAATATCTTTGTGGAATTTAATTTGTTTAAAGATTGCGCTTGGTTCGAAAGTACTTTTCATGCTTAACTGGGGTTGATGATCGTTGAAATATCCGCAATTGTGGTTTTAAGTTGCTTGAAATTGGTGATTAATTGTTTTAGTCAACTTTGAGAATATTCCAAGTGATGATAAATTGCATGTCTTATTCAAAAATTGTTCATGCACGATTGTGAGGATGTTTTATCATTGAAAAAGGCTTATCTTCCAGTTTGATCAATTAAGCACTTAATTGGGGAATTAAATATTATTGTGGTGGATTGATTTTTTCATAGCAACAGTTACCTATCAATTACTTGAACTTAATTTCGTAACGGGATATTTTGACTCCACAAGGCACTGGTCTTAAACCTTAAATCTAATTGAAATTGCAAAATCTCGTTAAATCTTAACAAGTACTTAGTCGTTTGACTGTATCTCCTGAATTGGTTGGTTTCCAACTAGTGCTCCTTCTTCCATTTCGTTAGGGTCTACCTCCCTTAGTCTGCAAGGAGACAGCTTAGATAGAGAGATTGGGGATCAAGGTGAAAGCCCCCGATCTAATTCGTTGTCGCGGTGCCTAGACATTCTGTGCGACAACATTTTTTGGTGTCGTTGTCGTTGATAGAGTTTTTATGTCCTTGGTCTTAACGACATTTTCTAATCTTTTAAATCTTTCCTCACCATTCATTAACCCGTCACACGGCATAACATTTTCTGGCGTCATTTCATCCCTTCATCTTTTCATCATCGTATCTTTTGTCATATCACTAATCCTTTCATCATTTGCACCTTTAGCACCTGGACACTTCGGTTGGCTTCTTGTTTGGGTGGCAACTCCACTTATTCATCTATTTACTCCCAAACAAAAATCCCCCCTTGATATCCATCTGCTACTTTCGACTATTTCTTCTGTTTTAGAATTAGGTTCATGTTCAAGTGGCGACTCCAATTCTTTCATTTCTTACAAGAGTTCCTGCTAAAAAGCTCGCTTCTTGTGGATCTCTTGACTTTTCTTGAACAAGGATCTCTTTTTCTAACATCCATTTGGTTTTTTCCATTTAAGTAAGTCATCATGAGTGATCCTTTTCATGACATGCCAAAAGAGGCCATTCGAAAAATGCATGTGTTCTCGAGTGGTGATTCAACCACTGCTCGAAATCATGTCTTAACAGCTACTCATATAATAAACAGATATTGTCTTCCTTCACAATATAATCATGAAGATGTCAAGATACGTATCTTTGGCTATTCCTTAAAAGGTGATGCCATCGATTGGTTTCAAAATTATCCTGAGGAGTATTTTATTGTTTACAACACATAATCAATGCTTTTAAAGATAAATATATAAAACAAGGTGGCTCGCCTTGTGCTCCCAGTACTATGCAAAATAATGAAATTGATCCTGTAGAGAACTCAACTATCAACAGGAGATTTCAAGACAATTCTCAAGATGAATCCACTTGTACCACGATAGCACAAATCCATGATAGTGGCAAAGCAGAAACAAGTTGTCAAATCAGTGTTGACAACGATAAGCATCATGTTAACAAATTGATTCAAATGATTAAGGATATACAACTAAATCAGGCTCAGGTAATCAAGAATATGGAGGCCAACCAGGCTCAATTCATTAAGAATATGGAACTTAATCAAGAAAAATTAATAGTGGATCACGCCAGGGAAATTGGTTCTATGCAGAGCAGATTATTAGCCTTGGAAGAAAAACATATCAAGGAAATGAAGATCATGGAAGCAAATCATGAGAAGGAGATGAACTATATGCAAACTTTCTTCATGGCCATGAAAGCAAATAATGATAAAGTGATAAATGCCATGGAAGCAAGTCATGCAGAGGAAATAAATGTCATGGAAAACAGGTTAAAGATAATGGAAGTTAATCATTCTAATCAGATGTCCATTATTCAAAAACATATGATTGAAATGGAAGCAAAGCACACTCGAGAAATGAAAACTATGGAGGAAAATCAAACCAATCTACAAGACAGATTCGTAAAAACAGAACTCAATCAAGCAAAATTAATAGTAAGGCATGCCAGGGAGATGAGTTCCATATAGAAAAGGTTAGAAAAAATGGAAAATTTACATATACAGAAGTTCCAACCCAAATTTGATAATGAAGATTCATCAACAGATCATAAGCCTTCTTTTCTGCTAAAGCAATTCCCATCTCAGCACATGGAGGTCACTTTTCCCATTAAGGAAAACTTAACTATGGTGACAAAGGACGTTAAGAAAGACCAAGTTTATGTGTCACCATTGACAAAGTATATTCAGAATAACATTGGTCACACTCCAGGTTCTTTAGATATTTCGTATGAACATCTTCAAGATAAGGACAGGAAATCTACAGTGGTCTCGTTGATGACATCACAACCCACTAAGAAGAAGAGAAAGAAGCAGAAAAGAAGAAGTAAGTGGATAGATGCATCTGATGGCCGCAAGCATCTCAATATTCGGATAAGAAAAAGTCCTACAATATGCAAGATCAGCCATGGCACATCTGAAAAGAAACCTACAGACTTGCCTGAAAGCAGTGAAATGCTCAGCATACACTATATTGAACACATCTGATGCCACAGGGCATCCTTTGTATTGTATCTCTAACCTTACACCTTGTTATTTCAGCATTTCATTTTGTAGTTGGAGTAGATTTACTTTTCATGTTAAGTAGAATAATAAATGAAAGAAGAGCTTCTATTTTTTCATGTGCTTAATGTTATATGATGATATTTGGATGGACGCTACTTATGTAATTTTGTGTGTTGCCTGGATAAAAATTTTGGATTCTCACATTCCTCTGATGAAGCAACGTGTCCCCAAGTAGAGCCAGATGTTGACCACACTTTGTCAACGACCCCATAGCAGTACACACCCATTTTTTCAAATGGGATTCATCATGTTCGACATGTTCACGCCATTCAAATTTCATCATCAGTTGGCAATTTTATAAATGATGTAAACCCATTCTTCATGTTTATGATGTAAATGATCTAAGTAAGACCACTATATATGTAACAACTTAGGTAAGCCTAGTATTCTGGTGATGATTTCTATCTTAGGAGGTTTTTGTCTCACAGATTCATTTGTGTTTCTTGACACAAGTGATCGGCAGAGTTTTCCCCTCCAGCCTCACCCCAAAGCTAGGGTGGATTTTGTCATCAAGATGCTAAGTGAGTCCTAGTGTTTTCTATCGAGTCTTTGTAAAGGTAGTTTGGGAATAATCCTAGCTAATTGGCTAGATTATTTTATTAAAAGCTACTTGGTCTACTAGATCATGTTTTGAGTCGCAAAATTGGGTAGCTATTTGAGGGTCTGTCGCGAATGGGTATTCCCCTTTTATGTGTCTAGTTGTATTTATCTTATATAAAGAAGGTTGGAAAAATAATTAAATCCTCTCTCAGTCAATTAATTAAGTTTTCTGGCCAATTTAAATTAAAAATCCTAAGCCAAAAATTTACTTAATTTTAAGTCCTAAGTGAGTTATGATTCTTCATAGGCAAAATTCGTTGGTCCTTAAAAAATAAATTTGTAAAGGTCCCAGGCCAAGGAAATATTGAGAATTTCAAGAAATTTTGGACCCTTGGGCCTTGGTCGTTAAGTCAAAGTCAAAATTTTGAGGTAATTAATTCAAAAATATTACTTTTGAATTAATTAAAATGGAATTAAATGATAAATTCGAATTTCCTCAAAATTATAATTTCGACAATCCAGATTAAAAGATAATTAAATCTTTTCGACGGTCGAGATTATTTTGACATGTATCAACCGAACTAGCCGTTGGAGATTTTATCTTATAAATTAGAGGTCTTTGTATGTCATTTGCATTCGATCTCTTGATCGTGCACTCGCTCTTGAAACTCTCCTGTAATATTTTCTGGAATAATACAAACGAAGACTTTGGGGTTTTATTTTGATAGTGGTGTTCCTCTTCATCATTTTATGGTAAACTTGTTCTTAATATTCTGTTGGTGATTATTTTAATGGATTGTTGATTAATGTCTCTTGAAGAGTAATCTATTGCACAGGTATCTTGCTTAGGTTACTGGATTTAGGGTAAGAATATTAATTGGATCGAGTTAGCAGTTATCTCTAACTCTTGAAAATTTTATGTTTTATCACTATTTCTCTATTAATTTAACAGTTTAACTTTAAATTTGTAGAAATCTTCCGGATTTAGAATTGGGCGTTTGGGGAAGTTCTAGTTTGGACCAGTTGACTCCCAAGGAAATAAGATCTGAAGAGCCCTCCGGATCTAATTCCCCGGGCCTATCTTAAATTTCGTTTTTTGAAGGGTTCTCTTAGGGCTTCTGCCTCTCTCTTAATTTATCTTTTAAATTGTGCTAAAATGATTTAGATCTGGCCATTAGGGCTTTAAAATTTGTAAAATAGCATTGTAAATCCCGCTTATTTTTATTTTGTGTATATACTGGTGTCCCTTGTTTCTGATTTTGTGCAGGTTTTACAAAGAATTTTTTTTAGATCTGAGCCAAATCTAGGCCCTGGAGGGTAAGATCTGGCCTCAGGATCATTTCGGCTATAGATCTGGGCAGCATTGTGCCTCAAGATCAGGATTTTGCAGAAATATTCAAGTCAAATTCTGAGTTTCTGTGTAAATTTTATGCTGGATAGAAGGAGAAATTTGCAAATTTTCAGTGACTGTTTGCTGCCAGTGTTACCATCTACAGCCTCTACCCACTTTTCATCTTGCATCCATACCTACGGTAGCTCCTCCTCCCTGCGTCAACTTAGCCGTTGGCCCTCTCCACTATTATTGCTGCCTTCACGCCATTCTTTTTCTCGCTTGATTGGCAGTTGCATCCTTCTCCCGCTGTCCGCATCCGCCTATCATCTCATCGTCACGCTGCCTCCGTCCTCGTCTCTCCTCTTCCGACTCCTCTGTCCTCTGTACGCAAGCCCTCATGCTATCCATTGCTCCCTCCATCACGCATTCATTCCTGGCTACTGCTCGACAGTTTTCTCCACGCCGCCTTCAACCTACACGCTTACGCACAATACAAAGCCATATGCATTTTAATGTCTTTTCATTTTAAATTTTTTAACTTTAGATTTTAAATTTTTAACTTTAGATTAGTTATGTTTTATTTCTTTAAAAGTTTAGTTCAAAATTCTGATGTAGCATTAACGTTTATTTTTTTAGGATTGACTTTTTAATCTTTAGACCTTTAAAACTTTAAATGAAATAATAAAAAAAAGATAAAAATAAAAAATCTAAATCTTCTAAAACTTTTCCATTTTTTTTTAGATTTTGTATTTTCATTCATTTTAGATTTATTTTGATCTCTTAACATTTTAATTTCTAACCCTTTTCATTTTTTTGTAGAATTTTATATTTTTATTTTTATTTACTTTTAACTTATGACATTAGCTTTTGTTTTTAGTTTTATGGTTTTAGGTTTTCATTAACTTTAAAAAATTAAAAATTAAAAATTAAAAATAAAAATAAAAAATAAAAACTTTAAAAATTTTAATTCTAATTTTCTTTTGTTTATAGTTAAATTTTAATCCTTTTTGTATATAAATATTTGGAAAATCAAAAAATTTGGGACGTTTGGATTTTTGATCTATTTTGCAAAGACATTTAATTGTGGGTTTAATTTTGGAGAATTTTCTATAGTTAACAAATATTGAAGTTTTAATATCTTAATTTTGACTATAGGACTAAATTCAAATTTCTGAATTGGGTTTGCTAAGAATATCATTTTAATTCGAAATTATTGGAAATGTCTAGCATTTAAATTCGATGGCCCTTACATGATAATATCTTTGTAGAATTTAATTTGTTTAAAGATTGCACTTGGTTCGAAAGTACTTTTCATGCTTAACTAGGGTTGATGATCGTTGAAATATCTGTAATTGTGATTTTAGGTTGCTTGAAATTGGTGATTAATTGTTTTAGTCAACTTTGAGAATATTCCAAGTGATGATAAATTGCATGTCTTATTCAAACATTGTTGATGCACGATTGTGAGGATGTTTTATCATTGAAAAAGGCTTATCTTCCAGTTTGATCAATTGAGCACTTAATTGGGGAATTAAATATTATTGTGGTGGATTGATTTTTTCATAGAAGCAGTTACCTATCAATTACTTGATCTTAATTTCGTAACGGGATATTTTGACTCCACAAGGCACTAGTCTTAAACCTTAAATCTAATTGAATTTGCAAAATCTCGTTAAATCTTAACAAGTACTTGGTCATTTGACTGTGTCTCCTGAATTGGTTGGTTTCCAACCAATTCTCCTTCTTCCATTTCGTTAGGGTCTACCTCCCGTAGTCTGCAAGGAAACAGCATAGATAGAGAGATTGGGGATCAGGGAGACAACCCCCGATCTAAGCCGTTGTCGCGGTGCCTAGACATTATGTGCGAAAACACATCCCAACACTGAAACTCCCTTGGCTGCTGCTTTACGCTATGCTCCTGAAGCCACTGCTCTACCGTGCGTGAGCACTGCCTCTTTGTGCTGCTGCCTCTTTGTGCTGCTGAAGTCCCATCAACCTCTGCGTTGTTGCCTCTACGTTGTTGCTACCTCTGCACTGTGCTGCTCCCTCTACAGCATCTCAGCACTACCCTCTGCTTCACTGTGAATATTTTGCATCCATCTCCTACTTGTCTCGCTACCATCTTAAGGCTCTCGTAGCTCGTATGTGATCCAAGAGTAGGGTTGACTCAAGGATCCTGCCATCTCGATCTGTAGCTGCTCTACAGATCCATGTTACCCCGCTTACGTGGCTCATGATCACTCATGGCTACGTCATCATCACCCCCATCGTCCTTTGCAGCTGCAGCCTTGGAATCAAAAGCTCCTTTGTCCTTCTTCTTAGGAAAAGTGTTGGCGAAGTGTCCAAGTTCGCCACAGTTAAAGCACCGGCCCTTGGATAGGTCCCTCTTCTTCTTCCCTTGCTGCCTTCGTTCCTTTGATGCAAGGGCTGCATCATCTTCCTCTTCTTTCTTCACCCTGACAGTTTTGCTGCTGTTGTTCTGCCTCTTGGTGATTCTCCTGATCTCCTCTTGACGGAGGATTGCGCACATGTCCACCCAGGATGGTAACGTTGCCCTGCCCAATATGCTTTGGACAAACGTTCCCCACTCCTCTGTGACTGCATTTAGGGTAGTCCTTAACAAGAGCCCTTCGTCCGGAGTTGCACCCATAGAAATTAGTTGATCCCAGATAGTCTAAAGTCGGAAAAGGAAGGGATCTATCTCCTCACCCTTTTGCATCTAGAATAGCCTCATCTGATTCTCTAGAAGCATCTTTCTTTGAACGGAGCTTCCTTGATACATCGTCTCCAAAGTGGTCCACATCTCATTTGTCGTCTTCTTTCCAGCAATGTGTGGCACGACGTGATCCTTTACTCTGTCCACGATCAAACGCTTAGCCCACGCTTGATTTTCATTGAATTTTTTCAGAGGATCAAGATTCGCAGGCTCAGCTAGGACATTCTTTGCAAGATTCTTGATGTCGTACTCATCCAGGACTGATAGGATCCTGGCCCTCTAGATGATGAAGTTGGACACACCGTCCAACCTGTCCTGATCTCTCAGCCCGTGAGAAGCCATCTAGCTCAAATCTGACGGAAATAGTACTGTTCTCCCTCTTTCTGTGGCAACACGGAAACGCTGGATCTGGGTTTCTTGGTGATTAGAAATCCTCTAATAACTGCTCCTTCTGAAAACTGATTTTCTTCCTGGAAATCTTCAGCCAAAACAATTGAACAATTCTCTCTGATCCTCTTGATCGAATCTCAGATCTGTTTGGCGCAGATCTGCTGAGTGATTGTCTTCCTCCCGCTCTTTGTTGACTTAGCCAGGCACAATTTTGCACCAGCAGAATCTCCACCACACTAGCACTGCTGAAGATCTGAAGCACTGCTTCTAGATCTTGGCAATACTGCTCCGCAACAGGAAAAAAATAACTGGATTGCGTCCCTCTGACTGGCCTCTGCGTGAGCAAACTGGCCCAACACAGCGACTGCGCAGCGCAGGCTGTTCTTGCATCCCTCTGGAAGCTGCTGCATTATCTCTGCATAGCCTTTTCTGGAACTGCGTCCTCCTGCTGCTAAGTTTCCCTTTCCGGATCTGCTGCTTCAACTGCTACCATGTAGCAAATATGTCTTCAGTTGATTTGCTAGAGATTCGGCTTGATCTGCAATCGCTCTGATACCATGTGAAAAATTTTGAATACAATAATGCAAAAATCCTATTTTAGTATCTTGTTTTACTTCTCCTACTTGTAATTAAATTATACAAGTTATTTCTAGAAAATATTCAGAAAATACCGAAGTAAACAAAACTAACAACCTACACACATACAAATCATTTACTGAATATTACGCTCATTCAACAAAGTGACACGCAGATTTTCCGAAAAATTGTCCCCAGAAAACCCAATGCGGGAAAACCGGTGCAGCAGATATGAGGGTTTATTATTATTAAGTAGAATCTGAGTACAACAAATATGGGCACCCAACTAGTTAACCCGACAGAGAGAATAATAGATCTACAACAATACTTGTTGTTTTGATACCAAAACTTTGACTGATCCACACCCTCAAACGGGATTTACAAGACTCAGCCAATTTTTGGCCTTAGAAACCCCAGCGCTGCCCCTAAAGCCCCAGCGTCAGCCCTGCTAGGCTCTGCATGCCCCTGCCCTGCTCAGAAGGGGACTGCGTAACCCCAGACTGGGTGACGCAGTCCTTAACGCTGCCCTGGAAGGCCTCTACGTAACCCTGGTGGCCTCCTAAAGTTGTAGCGCTACCCCTCCTGGGCCTGCGTAGCAGCTGAAGCCCTCTGCGCTGCGCTGCGCAACTATTGCTACTGCCCTTGCTCCCCTGCGCTGCTCCCGATTGCTGCTCCTCTGCCTCTTACTGACTCTTGGCTCCGGGATCAGATCATCCCCTCAGCCAATACTACCCCTCGCTGCAGAAAACTCTTCTGAAAATTCTTAGCAAACCCGCCCTAGAATTCTAGCTCAGTCTCTCAGCTCTGCCTCCGTGTGTGTGTCTCCAACTGACCCTCAAGCCTTTCTCTTATACTTTTTCATTGAGACATAAACGGTCGTGATTTAATCTCTTATCGACGACTAACATTAAAAGACTACTTGATCCGTGTCACTTAGAACATTTCATCACATGTGTTTAATTAATTCACTTTAATTTTTCTAATTCCCTAAGTTTAGACTTAGGGTCTTCGTTAAAAAAATAATCATTTTAATATCTCACACATAAGATGAAATTTCTACAAATGCTTTCTGGGTTTTGGAGGTGATGTGTTTCTTAGCCCCTTCACAAAGTTTCAAGGCTAGAGCACACCCGATTCTACCCCAATACACAAAATCTCAACAGTCTCAACAAATTTTAATAACTCCAATTTGGAATACTCTCGAAATATTGCTTGAGATTGGTAGTGGTTAGTGATGAATTTAACAATCTCCCTTGATTCCCCTGTGATTTCCTTTATTCATGGAACTTTATTTTCGATCTCCTCTAAGATCAAATTCATATTATGGACAATGCAGGGTGTCCAAAAGATGTGATCATATCTCCCCTCACTAATTAAACTTGCAGCTTTGCAAACTGGTGCATTATCCGTGATAACTTGCACCACCCTGTTAGGACCTATTTGTTCAATAGATTTTATAATAGCATCAACAATGAATTGTGTATCTTTTACCTCTCATGAGCAGTCTTCTGCCTTTAAAAACATTGCTCCTTTTGGTGAAGTGACAATGATATTTATCAATGGTCTACGCCTTGTATCTACCATTCATTTGAGACAATGGTAACCTAGAGCTACTCCAGAAATAATGAATTGGTGATAAGATATCCTCCACAAGATCCTTCTCAATTTTTCAGAAGCTGAATTATAACTTTCTCATAGTTGGGCCCCTTGTACCCTTGAGGAGCTTTGTTAATTGCCCTTATCATATCTTGCCAGTAAGGAGAGCAAACAACATTGAATGGGATATCAGATGCATAGATGCACCTAGCCACTCTAGAATCAACTTCTTCTCTTGCTTGCACATTCACCAATTTAGCAATTTTGCTATTTTGAACTGGAGCGGATGCCCCTCTGGATGGTGGTTATTCTTGTTGTTGAGTGGCTCTCCTCTTCCTTGCTTCAACTACAATCCTTGGCTCAATGTTTGTTGGAGCTTTAGGAGTAGCTTGACTAAGCTCTTCAGCCTTCTTTTAATTCCATCCGCTTGATCTTGCTCCCTTTGATACGCCACCAATGGGTCTATTGTTTTTGTGCAACATGCAATCCCCTGTCCTCCTCCATGCAAAAGATGTGTCTTCACTCTTGGGTAGGATCCCTTGTACGAATTACTGCAAATATTACATCGTCATTCCCATGAGCCACCACCTCCACATTTTTTACGCTTCTGAACATGCTTCCAAAGAGGATAATATTCAGGCCTTGGGTTGGACTTGGGGCAAGAACTTGCACCTTGGTTGGAAGCCATTGCTGCAAAAAAAAAAAAAAACAAAACAAATCTCGGATTTGTAAAAAAAAAACGTTTTTCATAAGTTTGGTAGCATAAACCCTCGAAAAATAGAATAAACAATGGGAAAAACTAAGAAAATGAATGCTTCTTACCCAAATTAATTTTGTGTAGCTGAAGCTACTCCAAAATGCCACAAAAGACAAGAGAAATATGGTTGTAGCTGAGCCAAAAACCAAGAATGTTGTAACTAGAAACTTCACACTCCAAATCTTCTTGTGAAATCTCTTTCTCTTGCTACTGAAATCTCCTTTGCTCACTAGTGAAAACGCCCTAGCTAAAGAACTACTCTCTTCCTCTTCCTTGCTTAAATCGCCTGTCTCCAAGTGAAATGACTTGCTCAATTCGTGTGATGAGTGAATGAGGCGAGAGTCTTTTTATAAGTTGACAGAACCATCTAGAAGCATCCAAAAGATACTTTACTCACCAAATAAAATAATAATAAAAACAAAACGGCAAAAAAAACTGAATATAATAATATAAAACCGTGAAAACGCGCCCATATGGCCTGGAAATGCATTTCTGTCCATTCTGGGCTACGTTTCCTCCATGCAAAACAACATAGGACAGATAGAACCCTGTTTCCAGGACGTACGGTACGGGTTTCCGCGTTTCTGTTTCGTTTCAGAGGGGAAACGACCCCCTGGGCAACGCTTCCTGCAACATAGTTGTAAGGAGGGAGCAATCGTGGAGGCATGAGTTACCCCTTTCCTCAGTCTACTTTTTCCACCCCTCTGGTGCACCTTTTACTTCTTTATGATAATGCTTCGATTTGGGTGCATAGCTCAAGAGCCTGAGCTTGCTTTGAGAGGTTTAGCATTTATTACCCCTTAATGATGAAGCGATTTATCACTCATCAGGGTTGGGACAATATAAAGATTCATTTTTTAACAGTGGAACATCTTATGCTCTAGGAACCGGGTGATGGCTAACGAGGAGGTTAGAGCTCATGCTTGGCTTTTGTCCACGTGCTAATTTTTGACCTAGCCATATTTTTCATTTTATCTTTTTCTTTCATCGTTGCTTTATTTTTCTTTTATCTTTCTTTTAGCTGCATCAACATCCAGCGCAAAGTTTTCCATCCTAGACTCAAGGATGAGGATGAGAAGGTGCTAAACCCCATGACCAATGATCACCAACCCGAAGGGTGGAGATGGAATAATGGAAAGTGGTAAGTATGGAATATCATGGGCATGCTACTTCAATCAAAGCCTCCTCAGTAGTGTCCTTGCTATAACCTTAAGGCCTCAGAGGAGACCCCACAGACTAGAGTCAAAGACTAACCTCCCAGGTGAAGTGAGGGAACAAGAATACAATCAAGATCAGTCAATCATATGGATCACCCCTTGATTGATATTAGCATGCACCAAATATTAAGTAAAAGCACATGATTACAAAATGATTAATGTACCTGTCGATAGAGGACCTCACCTTCTTTCAATAAGGAATGTTGGATGGGAGAGATAAATTTAACTGGAGCAATATGTGGAGGATCCATGGCATCATGTCATGTGTTGATCAATGAGGTTGTTGGCTAGCTGGTTGTTCAAGAACAAGAAAATTTCTTCTATAAGATACCCACTTTTTGGTAGGTAACAATTGGCTACCACTTTGGGGCATCTGCTCCCCATAGAGTGCATGATCCATGCGCTTGAACGAGGAGTGCATGAGAATTCCAACAATACTTGGGCTTCATAGACCTATTTCCTGTACACTCAAAGCAACTTGTTGATGGCAACTGAGCAGGGTGTTGATAATCACCCTTGCGATATAGGATAAGATAACATTGAAATAAAATGTTAGCTAAAATAATGCATCTAACTACCATGCAAAGACATCAACATGAACAATATCAAACAATAGGATGCACACACTATAATGCAATTCAACTATCTACGCTAACCTATGATAGCATACAACACATCAACTAAGTATAGTCATACAACTGATGTAGCCACCATGTTATTAGTTCAATATCACACCTCTTACCCCTATGCATAATCAAGAGATAGAACAAGGAAACATCACAATCAACAACCATTATCTCAAAGACTAGATCAGAGCAATAAGGGTGGGTTGTGGAAAATATGAAAGAAGTCAAGCATGGGTCATCCTTGCCATTATGAAAAGGGAAAAGAAATATTTTTCCTACACCCCTGGATCCTTTCTTGCAGCCTGTATATGGAACAATCAATGATCAATTTTAAGCACTCTTGCCCAATAGCTATCTCAGGTATACAACTCTCATTGATGTCACTAGGGACATGTTGCGAGTGGCATGAGGGGAGAGATGGCTGGAGAACAAGGCCTCGACAAACTGGTTTCTCATCGTGAAACTTAGATTCAAAAGAAGCAACCAATGTTAGTTCAACACACTCACAATCCAAGGAATCTGAATGTGACTACGGAATGATATCAAGAGAAAGTAAAGATGGATCAAAAAAATCAGTAATCCACAAAATGGTGATATAGTTCTTGAGAATATAAGGTTTTGACACCTTTTGACTCTTGAGGCATGTTTACGATTCCAACCTTAAGCACCATAAGGCATGGTCGTATATAATATAGACGAGAATTTACACAATGGAAAACTACAAAGTTTGTCAAGACTGTCAACAATGTACAATAATAGGTGCAAAAAGCTCCAATAAAGACAAAAAAAAACTATGACCAACATGCAAATCATCAAATAGACCACCATTTCTAGGAAAGAGAGAGTGTGGCTACATGATACAGGTACTCAAAGAGAGGTTTAAGGGGAAAATATTGAACCTAAAGTTGTGAAGGTACCGTCCTTCCAGATTCCAGAACAAAGAAGTTGCAATGCCTTCAAATTGGAATTGCTATCATACTTAGACATACACCTACTCTCGTTCTATATCTACTCAAGCATTATCAACATTCAAACAAATGATGAAGGTGAAAATAGTCAGATTGGCTTGCTAAATGTAGTAGGCTTGATATCAAACAGATATAAAGTATCAAGATAAGACATCATTTTGCAAGAAGAGAAACAACATATTGGAATGCCACCACCAAATTGTACATCTAAAGAATGAGATGATGGGGTCCATCATCCTCGAAAAGAGATGAATTTATCCATCCCAAATAAACAAGCCACAAGAAACTGACAACTAAGCTCAACTTGATGCAGGAGCATTAGAGCTTCCAAGAAATTAAATCTTTGATGTGAAAATGCTTAAAAATGGGGTCTTTATTTTTTAGAAGAACTTATACTCTTCTATGTAAATAAATTGTATCTTCCAAGTTGGTATATTTTATGAGTTTTAGAACTAATAGGTCATATTTTTAGAAAAGCTATGGATAGGTGAGATTTTGTCCTGTTACCCACCACTTTGTGGGTGATATCCCTAGGAGAATTTTTTCTCCATGATGGACCTCAGTCGACTGCCAGCAACACCTTGCAACCTCTTTCTAGCTCGTTGTGCCATTTCTCTGCCACCTCAGCCAACCATGTGGTCCCTCACCCATCTATATATTGATCATATGTTTGAAGGTGGTGTGAAAATTTCTGAATTTACTAAATAGAAACCCTACTATTAAATTTCTGATTTACTTCTCCTACTTACATTAAGTTATTAATCTGAAAATCTTCAGCATTAACATCGAAGTAAACACATTAACAGCCCACACATACAAATCTAAACTGAATAACATGCACAATGACAAAGTGACACAAGGATTTTCTGGACAACTGTCCCCGAAAAACCCAATGCTGGAAAACTGGTCTTCTGGTCGTTGGAGGGTTTTTCTTATTAAGCAGAATCTAAGTACAGCAAATATGGGCACCAAACTAGTTAACCCGACAGAGAAATAAATTGCAGCTATACCTCTGTTCTGGAGACAGAAAAACTGACTGATTCACACTCTCAAACGGGATTTACAGAACTCAACCCTTTTCAGTCTTTAGAAACCTTAGCGTTGCTCCGAAGCCCTCTGCGTCAACCTTGATGGCCTGCATCAACCCCTGTGCTACTCAGGAAGGGCCTGCGTCAACCCCTGTGCTACTCAGGAAGGGCCTGCGTCAACCCAGACTGGGTTATACTGCCCTGCGCTGCCCTGGCTGGCTAGCGTCAGTCCTCCTGGGACTGCGTCAGCCTTTTGTGGCACTGCGTCAACCTTCTTGGCCTCCTGCTGCCTTTGCGCTACCCTTGCTCAGCTATGGCTGCTCTGCGTAGTTATTGCTTCCTCTACGCTGCCTCGGTATGCTGCTTCTCTGCCCTCGTTGCACTCTTGGCCTGGGATCAAACCATCCCTCTCGCCAATACTGCCCCTTGTTGCACTTTTGGCCTGGGATCAAACCACCCCTCTCGCCAATACTGCCCCTCGCTGCAGCTAAAACACTTCTAAAATTCTTAGCAAACCATGCCCTAGAATTCCAGGTTAGTTTCAGTGCTCTGCCACTGTGTGTTTTTTCCAACTGACCCCAATCCCTCTTCTTATACTTTTCTTGTTGAAACATCAACGGTTGTGATCTAATCTTGAATCGATGGCTAAGATTAGAAGATGCTTGATCCATGTGACTTAAGTCATTTTCATCACATGTTTAATTTAATTAACTTTAATCTTTTAATTTTCCTACGTTAGACTTAGGGTCCTTAATTAAAAATATTAATTAATTAAATATCTCTTAAACAAGATGGAATTTCTTAAATCGCTTTCTAGGTCTTGGAGATCTTATGTACTTTATTCCCTCCACAAAGTTTGGGATTTAGAGCACATCCGATGCTACCCCAACACCCCAAAATCTCAACACACCCTCTTAACGAGGAATGTGCTATAGCATCAATAATTCACCCCGAAATTCTGCACTAATCTGTGATGTGAGCCTCTATGCTGATGCTTGGCTTGCTACCCTTCATCACTGCACTACTGCTACTATCCCCTACTAACGCCCATGACGTTGTCACCGCCACTGCCACATTTGTACTGCAGCTCCCTCCTAATCTGTTGCATCGTGCTACCAACTGCTGCACTGCAACTCAGTTGTTGAGAGTAAACAACTGAAGTACTCCTGCACAATCTTTGACAGACAAGTCAATTGGGCTGCATCTTCATCACTGAAGCTCCATAGGCTATTGCTTCATGTTGTCATCTGGAGGTTGTTGCGATGTTGAAGCTCTTCACTGCATAAGCAGAACTCCTTTGTGTTGCATCTGTGCTGAAGTCTCCTATGTTGTTGCAGCTCTGCACTGCGTAAGCAAGCCTGCTTTGCATTGCTGAAGTCACATCAGCCCCTTTGCGATGTTGCTACTGCACTTGCACTGCGCTGCTCCCTCTTAACATCCAGCTTTGCCTCTGCTCCACTTGCCCCACTACCGTCTTAAGGCTCCCGTAGCTCCTATGTGATCCAAGAGTTGGGCCACTCAAGGATCCTGCCTTCCACTCTGTAACTGCTCTACAGATCAAGATCGCCCCAATTTCGTGGTTCATGAGCGCTCATGGCTACGTCATCTCCGGAGCCATCGTCCGCCACAACAGCCTTGGAGCTAGAAGCTTCCTTGTCCTTTTTCATCTGAGGACAATTGTTGGTGAAATGTCCTAGATCGCCGCACTGGAAACACTTGATCTTTGACAGATCACGCTTCTTTCTCCCTTGTTGCCTATTTGCTGCCAAGGCTGCATCTTCCTCTTCTTCCTTCTTCACTTTGCTCGAACCAGTGTTGTACTGTCTTTTGGTCATCTAGCGAATTTCCTCTTGTCGAAGGATAGTCCACATGTTGTCCCAGTTGGGAAGGTCTGCTCTGCCCAAGAGACTTTGGACAAAAGTTTCCCAGTCCTCTGAGACTGCATTGAGAGCGGTCCTCACCATGACATCGTCATCTACCTTGACCCCCATGCCAGTCAGCTGATCCCGGATCAATTATAGTCTGGATAGAAAAGGGTCGATCTCCTCTCCTTTGGCCATCATGAATAACCTCAGCTGGTTCTCCAGAAGCATCTTCCTCTGGACGAATCTTCCTTCATATAGTGTGGTTAGAGCTACCCACATATCATGAGTCGTTTCCTTCTCGGCTATGTGTGGAACCACATGATCTTTGACCCCGTCCATAATGAAGCGCTTGGCATGTGCCGCTGCTTCTTCATGCTTCTCCAGGAGTTTCGCATCGGTCTGTGTAGCCAGGACTTTCTCTGCATGCTCCCTCAAACCATATGCCTCCATGACTACCAAGATTCTGGCCTTCCAGATTGCAAAGTTGGACAAGCCATCCAAACTATCCTGATCACGTAGTCCATGGGGTGCCATCTACTCAGAAGTTAGTTAGAACGAATCCTCCTCTCTATGCTAGAGACTCGGATCTAGGATCCTTGGTGAGACAAGAACCCTCTGCTCCCTCCGACAACTGAGTCCCTCTCTTGGAAGTCTGCCAAAAAAAACGAATCAGCTCTCTTCGATCCTCTAATCGATCTTCATACTTCTTTGGTAGGAAATATTCTGAGAATTTGTTCTCCTCTTGCTCTTCGTCAACTTAGCTTAGGCTAAATTCTGCACCGACAAAATTTTCACCCCACCAGCAACTGCTGAAGGTCTACAGCTCAGCTTCTGGCACTCTGAACAACAATCAGCTTCTAGACTGCGTCACCCTGGCTGGTCTCTACATGAGCAGACAGTCTCAGCGTAGCTTCTACGCTGCCTTTACGCAGTAAGTGCGTTGGCCTGCATGGAGACTATGTCACCCTTGCCTCTGCTTGGCTTTGCTTCCTTCTGTTGTTGCGCTGTCTTCTCTAGTCAGATTTATCTGTTGTTGTTGTTGCTGCTTTCTGCAGCACAAATTCTTTAGCCTTCTTGTTGGAGATCTAGGCTAGATCTGCAATCGCTTCGATACCATGTGAAAATTTCTGAATTTACTAAACAGAAATCCTACTGTTAAATTTCTGATTTACTTCTCCTACTTACATTAAATTATTACTTTGAAAATATTCAGCATTAACATCGAAGTAAACACATTAACTGCCTACACATACAGATCTAAATTGAATAACATGCACAATGACAAAGTGACACACAAGGATTTTATGGACAACTGTCCCCGGAAAAACCCAATGCGGGAAAACCGATCTTCTGGCTGCTGGAGGGTTTTTCTTATTAAGCGGAATCTAAGTACAACAAATTTGGGCACCAAACTGGTTAACCCGACAGAGAAATAAACTGCAGCTATACCTTTGTTCTAGAGACAGAAAAACTGACTGATTCACACCCTCAAACGGGATTTACAGAACTCAGCCCTTTTTAGTCTTCAGAAACCCCAGCGCTGCTCGGAAGCCCTCTGCGTCAGCCCTGATGGCCTGAGTCAGCCCCTGCGCTGCTCAGTAAGGGCCCGCATCACCCAAGACTAGGCTACGCTACCCTTGCGCTACCCTGGTTGGCCAGCATCAGTCCTCCTGGGACTGCGTCAGCCTTCTGTGGCACTGCGTCAATCTTCTTGGCCTCCTGCTGCCTCTGCGCTACTCCTGCTGGGCTATGGCTGCTTCCTCTGCAACTATTGCTTCCTCTGCTTTGCCTTGGTCTGTTGCTTCTCTACCCTTGTTGCACTCTTGGCTTGGGATCAAACCATCCCTCTCGCCAATACTGCCCCTCGCTGCAGCTGAAACACTTATGAAATTCTTAGCAAACCACGCCCTAGAATTCCAACTTAGTTTCAGTGCTATGCCACTGTGTGTTTTTTCCAGCTGACCACAAGCCCTCTTCTTATACTTTTCTCGTTGAAACATGAATGACCATGATCTAATCTTGAATCGGCGGCTAAGATTAGAAGATGCTTCATCCGTTTGACTTAAGTCATTTTCATCACATGTTTAATTTAATTAACTTTAATCTTTTAATTTTCCTAAGTTAGACTTAGGGTCCTTAATTAAAAAGATTAATTAATTAAATATCATTTAAATAAGATGGAATTTCTTAAATCGCTTTCTGGGTCTTGGAGATCTTATGCACTCTAGTCCCTCCACAAAGTTTGGGAGCTAGATCACATCCGATGTTACCCCAACACCCCAAAATCTCAACAAGTGGGCCTCCCAAATATAAAGGCATGTCTTGTCATTTCGTAATTGAGTATTGAGTTTACTTATCATGGATACTTCTGGGCATGCATTGATGGGGGAATTTGGCGGAAAGAGTGGGCTTAGTTTGTGCTCATGTCTCCTTGATCTCTTTTGGGTGTCACCCTTGCATCTTAGTCCCATGGGATCTCCTTTACTGACCACTTGGTTCTAGGGTGGTACTATTTGGGAAACCCCGACTTCGGGTGCGTGGTCCACTCCTTTGTCCGCACATATTGCTCCCCTTCCACTCATTATATGCATTATACCCATGTTCATCATTTCTCCCATCTAGGTCCACATAGGGTCAGCCTACCTATCCCCTCGCCCCCACCTTGGGTCAAGCCTAGAATGGTGCCCCAACGGTTGAAGCAGCTAAAAGAAAAAGAAAAAGCATAATTGGCCACACTTAACAGGAAATTGTACCACAAAATGCAAAAGATGGTCGAGACAAAAAATAATTAGCACATGGGCAAAAGCCAATACATGAGCTCTGCCCCATACCCATGGCCATCACCCTGGTTCCATAGGCCCTAGATGAGCCTCCTTTGCCATTCAGGAACCCATGATTGTCCCAACCCTTGGAGGGTAATGAACCGCCCTACCTTAAAGGGGTAATCATTGCTATATTTGACACATCATGCTCTTATCCTTGAGCCCCGAGAAGTTAATTAAAGAAAATTCGTAAAAGGCAAAAGGCATATAAAGAAGGGTGAAAAATCAAGGTCAAGACACCTCATGTGCCACGATTTCTCCCTCCTACACATATATACCCTGGTGTGGGCTTCCCACTATCTGGATGCCCTTATGTCCCAATATGTGGCCCAAGATTTCCCCTCTCATTCCCTACTCCATTTCACTTATTTATCACTTGCCACCCCCATTGGAGGGATGTACCTTGGACCTACTATCCCCTTTAAGGGTTGAAACCACTTAATAAGGTACTTAGCTAACCCCCTTTGGAACATGGAGACACTATCACATGCCAAATCCCACTACAGAAGGGCATGCCATTATGAATGCCCACTTTGTTATCCATGATTTGTAAACTCTTTTACATGATTATTCTAATGACTGGTTGTACCAGAAGCCTAGGGGATGGATTGGATCTTATACAGGATTGCAAATGGTTTCCATTTGGGTTTGGTGTCCCTATACGGGGTCCTAACACCCAAAGGGCTACATTAGCACATATAGGGTGTGTGTAGAGATCCATGGGCCTCCACAGTAGCAAACAACACTCCATGAATCCCCATCGATGTTCAGATACTACTAGCGATCCACTTTTGGGATGATGATGATGTGCTTGGTACACTATGCCTAGCAGGCCCCACAGGAGCCCCACACTCTTGGTAGGTGTCCCAAGACTTGTACAATGTCATGGTAGCATTCATTCCATGACTCGAGCTTTTGCAAAGGATCTATAGGCATATTTGACTCATATGGAGACCCATGGGGTCATTTATGTGCCCCCACACCCACTGGGAGCACCACAGGTCTACTACTTGGGGAACAAGGGGCCACCCCCTTGTCCATCATATTTTGAGGACTTTATTCCTCATTGTGGCACTTCAGGGTATTATTAGGCCTTTGGAGGGCCCCAAGACATGTACATATTTTTATTTGCCCCCCTGGGAGGCTTATTTTTCCATTTATGAGCTAGTTTGGTGGGCTTGTCACCAATAGGGGTTTTATTTGCACATTATTTTATTAGTAGGGGCTAATGTAGGCTCGTAGGCTAATTCGAACTCCTAATAGGGGTATAAATTGATGTTAGCTACATTCATTTGTATCATCACTTCACCTGGGATATCTCTATCTTTAGAGAACTTCACATTTCTTCTTGTAGGATTATTTTGGATAATGGATGAATTTTGATGTATGGATTTGGGCCATTTTTATCTTGGAGCTTCGTTTTTTGCAATTGTGATGCTAGTTGGATATACTCTCTAAAACGGTAAGTGAATTTTGATGATATATTTTTGTTGCTGCATACTGTTGAACTTCGCTATAATTAGGGCTAATTGTTGCATCACTGGAATGTGGAATTAAGTATCTATTTAGCTCATTTAATGTATGGGCCATTGTTAGATGAATGAAATGTCCTAAAGATTGTTTTGTCTCGATAAGCTTGCACCATTTGTATGAAGTATAAATGCTTGAAGGTCATTTTTCTTTTCTTTCCCTCAAAATTGGACGAAGTTGACTTTCCAAGCCTCCTTGATCAAGAAACTGAATTCTCAATCATTATCATCTTTGACTCCATATCCCTAAGGGACTTAGGCACTGGTCCCTCGAAAGGGTGGTCATTTTCGCCTTCTTTCTTACCTTTTTCCCCTTTTTCCTAGGTCTAGCGCTAATAGGTCACCTAGGGCATCAATTTCTAGGGAATTCACCCACAAGAAAGCTTCGATCTCCTAGAAGCTACTGCACTGGTGGGTCCCCTCACTCTCCTCCAAATTCAAGGCAATTCCGACAGTGGAATCTTCGGGAACCTCAAGCCCTAGCTCTAGGACCAAATTTTGCCTAGGTATCCTCAAGGCTAGAACATAGTAGGATCAATTTGACCTTTTGAAGCAAATTTTATTGTTTGATCCTTTCCCCTCACCTTGTCCAGGATAGGAACATCATTGGTTGCTATATTCCATCCCCGAACCTGAGCTGGATCCACTTGTTCCCGTGTGGTCCCGTTTCCTATCAAAGATTGATCATCAAGGACTATTTGGGAAGCAAAGTTCTTATAGGGTTTTAGGGATCGGGGAGTCCCTCTAAAAGTCATACCCTTCATCCTTATCCTCTAATCCTTCTCCCTTCTCCTTAGAAGATCAAGCCCCTTTCTTTAAGAGCATGCAAGCTCCACTCTTTACATCTTCCTAGGGAAAGGGCTTCTGGGATTACTTCACACCTATTCATTGATTTATCCTTTATAAGTGGCTTTTAAATAACATCGGGACTCCTCCCATCAATGAAACTCCATAAAGAACATGGAGTCTTAGCTGTGGTGACAGTGGGCTAAGCCTTTGCCATTGCCCTTAGCCTGGCAGCTTAGGAACCCCTTTAGGTCCCCTGTTGGTTTGAATGGTAACATGTCCATAAGGAAAAAGCAAATCTACCTTGAAAAGCATGAGAGATTCTTGGGATAGATTAAGTGAGATTTTAGAATTTAGAAAAATATGATTTATGGAGTGATTTTAGGATTTAGGAAAATCTTATTAATGGAGTGATTTATGGGTGATTTATGGAGTGCTTTTAGGATTTAGAAAAGCTATTGCATTTCTTAATTCTACTTATTGTAAGCCTACGAGCAATGAGAACTAATGGCCAAATGAATGTAGAATTAGGCCAGACGAGAATAGATCAGGATTTTTATTATGTATGTACAATTCTGGTGTTTATTAATGAGAAGAGGAATTCATTCATTGTTCTGCTTTGATTTTGTGTGTTTATGCATGAATACATGGATATCTAGTGGATGTTTACATAACGTGAATGATTCCTTATTACTGTACAAGAGTCCTAACAAATCTGTGTGAATGATTGTAAGAGAAAAGTGTTAATTTCTTTAAAAAAGTTGAGTTGCAGGAAAAGTCAAATTTTCCTACATCAAGTGGTATCAGAGATGGTTAGCTCTTCAGAGAAGAGAGTCAGAGATGGAAATGATGTTTTATATGATTTTTGGTCGTAAAGAATTTGTGTTTGTAGGTAGCGGAGAAGGAAATTTGTATATAGCAGCCATTACAACAAGTGTAGTTGTGACAGAGGAAGAGGGAGCAAGCAAAGCTCTCAAGAGAAGGAATTGTGACAGAACCCAACTACAAGATGAATTGTTGAAGAGGAAGAGGACAAGCAGAAGTTTTCAGTTAGTGAGTAAGGTATATGTAACAACCAAGAGAGCAAGGAGTGCTCAAAAAGAACGCTCAAGTGAAGTGAACCATTGACCAAGTTTAGAGGAGATAGTTTGGTGAGGTGTTGGTTAGATTGCAACTCACAAGTGGGCAAGGAGAGTTCACAAAAGAAGGAAGTGACAATGACTATTGATAGTCATGGCAAGGGTTCAGTGAGAAGTCACAATTAGATAAAAGAAAATGCCAAAGCAGTTGGCATGAGGAAGATGAGGGATGAGGAATTTGAGAAAGAGATGGTTGAGGTGAAGGCACGGTTAGATGTGCTTATGGAGTTACTACAACAAGATGTTGAAGACCAAAGGTGCAGATGGGTGCTGCAGAAAAAGGGGAAGTGGCACAGGTTGCAAGTGAAGCTGAAACACAAGTTAAGCATTCAACAAAGGAAAAGAGAACTCAAGGTGGAGGAGATGGAGGTTTGCATTTGTGAACCAGAACTATGAAAATTTCTGAATCTAAACCAACAGAAATCTTATTGCAGTTAACTGATTTGCATATCCTACTTGTGTTCTTCAATTAATAAGTTATTTACAGAATTATTTAGTAAATAATAATGCATATACACTGCAGCCTACACCATTATACAGATCAAGAACTGAAAAATAAGATGAGACAATCACACAAGGACACACTTATTTTTGGACTAACGTCCCCGGGAAAAGCCAGTGTGGGAAAACTTGTGCAGCAGATCTGAGGGTTTGTATTATTAAGCAACAATTTTTCTGAGTACAACTAGGGTGCCAATCCGACTCACCCAACAGAGAAAATCTCGGCAAACAAAAAATAGTGAGTTTTACCTCACACTGTAAGTCTCGACTGATCCGAATCCGAACTGGCGAAACCCCAACTCCCTCTGCGTTGCCTTTATGCAATAGATGCGTAGGCCTGTGTGGGGATGGTTGATGACTGCGTCACCTCTTCTCTGAATCGATCTGCCTCTCAAAAAATTGGGTTTCATCCTTCCCGGCCCATAAACCCTGATCTCCAGCAAAATTCGGACTATCCCTTGGAAACTCTACGCAATCCCTACGTGAGCCCAATGTGGCCCTGCATCACCCCTTCTGGGGATTGTGTTACCTCTCTCGGTGGTTGCGTTGCTTCCTCTGTGGTCTCTGCTGCCTCTCTGCTATGTACTCTTGGCCTCCGACCAATAACTGCTCCTTCCCCTCACTGCTACTGAATCACTCAGATATTATCTTCGTCCGAGCACTGCTCCGTTAGAAGAGTTCGATCTCCAAATTCACTCACTGTGTGTATTCTCCAACTGACCCTCAAGCCTTCCTTTATAATTTTCCTGTTGAGAAATCAACGGCCCTGATCTAATCCTTAATCAACCATTAAGATTAAAACAAACATGATCCTCGTCACTTAGAAGCTTCTCACCCACATTTATATTAATTCACTTTAATTATTTTAATTCCCTAATTTTTTACTTAGGCTCCATTAAAAATAATTAATTATTTGAATAACATTCATTCCGAGTGGAATTTCTCCAAACGATTTCTGGGTCTTGGAGATCTCATGTGTTCTAGCCCATCCACAAAATTTCAGAGCTAGAGCACATCCGATGCCACCCAAAAATCAACACTCCCTCTTAGCGAGGAATGTGCTCTAGCAATACTTCCCACAAGAAGCATCACCCTGATCGACGACATCAGTCCTCTGTGCTACTGATGCTCAGCCTACTACCCCTCATCCGCTGCGCTACTGCAATCTGTACTGCTGCCCATGACTCTACCACTGTCACTGTTGCATTTGTACTGCAACTCCCTCTAAAAATGTTGCATCATGCTTCCCATAGCACTGCCACTACTAATTGCTGCACTGCAACTCAGTTGCTGAGAGTTAAGCAACTGAAATACATCCCAAATCCTAACTTACTAGTCAGTATAGATTCACTTCGATGTTGAAGCTTCCTTTGCTGCTAATCTGCATTGACCCTCTGATGCTACTGCGTTGTTACTTCTCTGCACTGCATAAGCACTACGTTGTTGTTGTTGCCTCTGCTCTACGCTGCTTCACGCTTTCACACTCTAACTCTGCCACTGTCGCTCCATCATCCCTCGCACCAACTGACTCTCGTCATTCTACTACTGTCATTAAGGGCTCCCGTAGCCGTATGTGATCCAAGAGTTTGGGCACCTCAAGGATCCTGCCCTTTTCACTGTAGCTCCAATCTATAGCTCCATATCGCCCCATTTCCTAGGTGCATGAGCACTCATGGCACGTCCATCGTCATCCTCCTCATCAACTTGAGCTGGAGCAGCCTTCAAGTCAGACTTCTCTTCTTTGCCCTTCTTCTTCAGAGGGCACTGCGTGGAAAAATGTCCCATTTCCCCACATCTGAAGAATCTGACCTTCGAGAGGTCCTTTTTCTTCCTTCTCTACTGCCCTTGTTGTCCCTTTGATGCAAGAGTCACATCTTCCTCTTCCTCCTTCTTGACTTGGATCCCTTTACCGTTGCTTCCCACCTTGGTCCACCGTCTGATCGCTTCTTGTCGAAGAGCTGCCCACATTTGCTCCCAACTTGGAAGAGTAGCCCTGCCCAAAATGCTTTGGATAAAAGTTTCCCAGTCTTTAGTGACTGCATTCAAGGCAGTTCTGACCATAAATCCAAAATCTAGTGCAGTCTCTACGGAAGCTCGCTGATCTCAGATCCCTTGCAATTTGATAAGGAAGGGATCGATCTCTTCTCCCTTCTGCATCTGAAACAATCTCAATTGATTCTCAAGCAACATCTTTCGCTGGACGAAAGATCCCTCGTACAATGTGGTCAAGGCCTCCCACATTTCCCTTGTTGTGTTCTTCTCAGCAATATGTGGAATCACATGATCCTTGACTCTGTCCATGATCATGTGTTTTGCTTTTTCTTGAGCCTCCTCGTACTTCTTGAGAGGATCAGCATCAACCGGAACAAAAATCCTGTTCAAAGCATGATCCTTGATGAGATGCTCATCCAAAACTGCCAGGATCCTGGCCTTCCAGATGACAAAGTTGGATGCTCCATCCAACCTGTCCTGATCCCTCAGTCCATTCACGGCCATCTCTGCTCAACTAAGTGTCGAACAAGTTCCTTTCTCCCTCTTCCGCTACTGCCCCAGCAAAACTCGGATTTGGATTTCTTTGGCGCTAGAATCCTCTAATGTAATATTCCTAATTAGCACCGCTAATTGGAATATTTGATTTTTGTATAGTTTTGCCGACTATAGTTAATTAATAAATAAAAGTGAGAAAAGGGGTCTAACTCACTTAAATAAAATAAAGTGTTTTCTTAGTAGAGGCAACGTTGTAACTTAAAGGGGAAAGCCTTGGGGGTCCACACACACATGAGAGAGGCCCCACGTAGACTCCTAAGGTAACTGCGCAGGTCAAGGAGGAACTCAAGGACGCAATTAGGGTTTTGAGGGAGCTAGCACTATAAAAGGTGGGGGTTTCACTCCATTTGGCATTATTGATATGTTATTGATATTGAGAGCTAGACTTCTGTCTACTTCAGCACGCCGGTTGTTTAGTCGGTCTGCAGCACTGTTTAGTGCGAACCGAGTGTCTCCGGTCGGAGATCTCACCCTTGGCTCCGGGGGACTTCGAGTGCCTGCTCGAGCAAGGTTTTTCCTTCAGTTTCGGTGGTGATTTGCAGCAGTTTTCTGGTGGACGTTTTGCAGAGGAGTTGCCCTTCTTTTGTGACTGCGCAGTCTAGGAGAGAGGACGTAGTCCCAGCTAGGGAGGACGCAGTTATTTTGAGCAGGGTTGTTGGGTGGTTATTCGGCAGTGGTTTCAGCGTTTTTCAGCCTTGAGGAGGTTGCCATTTCAGCCGGAGGTTTTGCAGGAGGATTCAGGGCCTTTCCTCAGCGTGTTTCTTGAGCTTCTGCGCTGTTCCTGGAGGCACAACGTTTTTGTAGGAGGAGGGTTTCTGGGGGCGATTTTCGGAGGTGGTCCGTTTGGTATATGGTTTCTGGGTTTTGTCCGGAGCAGCGAGTATAGGTGATCTGTAGATTTTTAGCTCATTCCGGCAAGGGGATCAGCCCATAGCTTCAGTGCATTCCAGCAACAGCAGTTTACGGCAGTTTCTTCCAGCAGCTGGGATGCAGTTTCTGTAGCAGCCATTTCCTATTTTTCTGAGAGGATTCTTCACTTGCCTTGAGCAAGGATAGGTGCATTTATTCTGATTATCCATTGTATCTCATTATATTCTCAGATTAATAAAATGGCTTAGCATTTCCGGCATTTTTATGTCTATTTGTGCCATATTCTAGTTCCGGCATTTTGTTCTATATAGCTGCTTGTTGTTTTGCGGTGTATTACTGTTTATTTCCCATTGGGGATATTACAGTGGTATCAGAGCATAATTCTGGCTCAGCCTGTGGTCTATGACATCGGGAAAGAGATCGTACAGAGGTTTTCTGGAATTTTTGAGCACTAGCAGTTGCAGTACCAAAAACGCAATTGGAAAAAGGGCCAAAATATAAAGGGTCAAATTTTGAAGTTTGGAATTAGAAGAAACGTTTTCTGGGTTTTTCTAGGTTTTGGGCAAGGATCACCTTCCCAAATTCCTGGAATTTTCTGAGTAGTTTTCAGTGGGTAAATCGGAGGTCGAAGTTAAGCAGCAGTATGGTTTTGCAGCAGCCGTGCAGTTTCTGAGGAACCTGTAGACACATAGCAGAAAGAGCCGATGGCAGGTTATGATGATGAGAGGAGATTTAGAAAGGCATTCCAATACATACAGGAAGTGTCACAGAGACTCACTGCGCTGGAGGTTAGGCAGCGGGAAACCCCAAGGGGATTTCGGATTGGTGAGGGATCGTGCACATCCCACCATTTGCCGGAGCATGATGCCACTCAGCATATGGCATCACGTACACCCACGCGTCCTACCATGCCCACTTTTCTGGATGAAGACATAGGGGCAGGAGCACAGCGAGAGCCGGAGCAGCGCCACATAGCTGACATTTTTGCAGAGTACCAGGCATACGGGCAGGAGTTCATGAAGGCTCTCTCATTCAGAAAATATCTCCAGATCATGTATGGCATTAGAGTCCGTGATCATCACCAGGGGCACAGGCACCACCGTGATGACCACCGCGCAGCTAGCAGATTTCATTTGCCCACGTTTGATGGGTCATCCAGGCGCTCAGAGAAAGCTTGGGTGGAGAAGTTGGATACCTCTTTCCAGCTTGACCGAGTATCGGAGAGGAAAACTATTAAAATGGTTACCTCGCACTTGGAGGATGAGGACACACAGGATTGCAGGGAGTTCGAGGACACACCTAGTGTGACACAGGACTCACCATCATTAGAGACCTCCTTGACCGCGTCGGTTGGTATCGTAGTGGAGAAGGTAGAGCCTACCCCAGTAGAGCCATCCATTGAGGTGATGACCGGAGTCGCGTCTGAGTCCTCGGGTGGTAGCAGCACACAGACGAGTGCAGTGTCAGGAGATGTATCTACCTTCGATGAGGCACTAGCAGGTACAGAGGTATTGGATGATGGTCGCAGACAGCGGTATCATCGGCTTCGGACGGACCTTCGAGTTTTGAGAGAGAAGGCCGCGTCAGTACGGGAGGCCATTTTGTTGCAGGACCAGGAGCTGGAGGGTATGAGAGTGACTTGTGCCAAGTCGGCGGCCAAGTTGGTCCGCATTGGGGAACAACTGGATTCCCTGATGGTACAACCAGTGGGCCCATTGCAGCGTCAGATCATTCCCCTTCAGGTATGCATGGATGGGACTAGCAATGTTGTTGGGTCATCTCTTCCCGTTGGAGAGAGAGAGGCAGAGCCACCTAGTCAGATCTCATATGTTGACTTGGATAGCGGTATGAGACGATCAGAGTTACACAGGGTAGAGCATCCATATGTTGAGGTTGGATGGAGAGAGATTTTGAGTTGGTACTCGGTGGAGCGGGCTATGGAGATAGTGGTGGACCCAGGTGCAGTTCAGCAGGAGTTCCTAGGTGTTGAGCATACAGGGACCCCAGATTGGCATTGGGATCCAGGTGGGATCACCTATCATTTCCCAGGCAGGTCGGCTGACTATGCCTTGGAGAGTACAGTTGGCCTAGTAGCAGAGCATGTGCAGTTTGGGTCAGCTCCAATGGCCAACCAGTTTATGGGTAGACTCCCTAGGTCGTTTTGGTATGACACTCGTACACTGGATCACGGGGTGGTCAACATACCTTGGCAGGAGTTTGTCGGAGGAGGTGGCATTGGCAGGCCACCAGATGGCGCCTTGTATGGGGCCAAGGATTCTTCACCTTTGTGTGGGGCACAGAGGATGCAGCAGAGCCGAGCAGTGGTGGTAACACTACTGACACTTAGGGAGATTCACTTCTCGGACCCCTTGAGGAGGATTTGGAGTGATGATCCTTTCGTCGGTAGGTATAGTGGTACGACGGTGGAGACGATGTTGCCAATTGGTGGTAGTCCGACATGTAGGGGCGCAGCTCTAGGTCATCACATCCAGGGATGTGTGGGAGCCTCTAGCATTGAGCGGTGGATTGCCGGTGGACATGGAGTAGCATGGTGGTGTACCATAGTGTGTGGGACTATATTGTGGAGTAGGAGTATCCTATATCACATTGAGAGCATGCGGAGAGTGACCGATGCCTGGACACAGTCAGGGCACGAGAGGGTACAAGGTGCTACAGCAGCAGCACATGGTATCCAGCAGTATACCAAGGTATGCCTCAGTGTGCAGTGGCATGTTGAGGAGTATATGGATGATCAGTGGTATGCGAGGGCACACAGTGCTACACAGCAGGGTCTTAGAGTATCGCATCCAGGGAGACTCACAGATAGGGACACTGGGCTTACCTTTGGGGGTATTTCACCCAGGATCGATGAGGAGACAGAGGAGCGATACTTGATGGTATCTGTGGGGACTCACACATCCGACACTCTTCTACATCACTCATGGGCACAACTGATTTTGTTGTTGTCCTTTGGCACTTTGGGCATGAGCAGCAGGGTCCGTGAGGCACACCCACGACATTTGGATGGCCCTCAGCACACTAGGCGAGAGACTTCTCAGCGGTGGCACTGGGTTGGTGCGCTAGTTGACAGCCACAGGTTGGGGGATGAGATGATCCGTTGCAGAGATGGTGCATCAGTCATCACTGAGCCTACGCTTGGGGAGCAGGTCATGAGGGAGACATGCATCATTTTTCCCTCAGGGCATGTCGAGATCACGCATGAGCAGAGGATACGGGGTACAGCAGAGGTAGTATCCCAGTATGTGTCTGGGCTCCAGACACTGTATCGATACTTTGTCGAGAGGGTGGATGGCATGTTCGATGCGGATGAGATGGCGGAGGTAGAACAGGAGGGCATTCCTTCTGTATGCCAGGGTGAGGTCTCCTTTTCACATGAGTCCATAGGATCAGTTGAGGCCGCTTCTGGGGAGCGAGGGCAGCCTTGCATGGATGGTGACAGTGGACCGGAGCTATATTTTAGTGTCCAGGGTGAGCAGCCATGGGACTCTGCGAGAGATGCTCTGGGTGGAGAGTCACTTGTGACAATTCAGCTAGAGCAGCAGGTGATGGAGCCTGAGTCAACAGAGGAGGACACTACTCACATCAGGCATGATATTCCTTTGAGAGAGAGCCAGATGGGCACTCACATCGAGTCTATGGTGGATATGCAGCTAACCGCAGGGTCAGTCATTGAGGAGGAGAAGTCAGCTGCATTGACATCGAGTACCGTGATAGCAGCTACAGATCCATATCCTCTGGAGATGTTGGAGGTAGATGTGATAGTTTGGCAGTGGGAGATGATTACGGGTTGGCGGCAACCTTCCAGGCATGTCCCACATGCAGTTGTTGTTGCTACATCATATGCTTCCTCCAGGATGGACTGGCGGGAGATCATGAGTTGGTACCCTCTTGATGGTACGGTACTCTTCGTAGGGGGCGCAGCGGAGCAGGGGCCCTTAGACATAGTAGATGTTACAGGTCCCAGTTGGCAGGAGGGCACCGATTCTCATTACTTCGGGACTCCTTCCCAATGTCAGGAGAGCAGGATCAGCATGGGATTGAGTCAGGACGTGGATTGGAGAGAGGTGATGAGTTGGTATGCGGTTGGAGAGGCAGCATATGCAGTTACAGGTACATCACAGCAGGAGCCCGAGAGCATGGATGCTTATTGGTGGTCTTCACCTCTTAGAGCATTAGTCATAGCCAGAGGCAGTGCACAGTCCGAGCCGTGGGACTTGGGCGATTATTGGCCACGGTGGCGATGGGATCCGGGAGGATTATTGGTTGGCTGGTACTGTGAGAGGTCACTTTGGGATCCCGGCGTTGAGATATCCCTTCGTATCAGAGTGATGCAGGAGACAGAGAGGTTTCAGTGGGACCCAGGCACATTTTGCAGTATCGGTGGGGAGCATCAGCTAGAGAGTAGGCTTGTTCCAGCGTTGCTTGAGGACAAGCAATTTTTGCCGGATGAGGATGCCACTTGGGAGAATGAGAAGATTTTGCAGCATCCATCACTTCAGTTGCTTGAGGACAAGCAACGTTTTGCCGGGGGAGACTGTAATATTCCTAATTAGCACCGCTAATTGGAATATTTTATTTTTGTATAGTTTTGCCGACTATAGTTAATTAATAAATAAAAGTGAGAAAAGGGGTCTAACTCACTTAAATAAAATAAAGTGTTTTCCTAGTAGAGGCAACGTTGTAACTTAAAGGGGAAAGCCTTGGGGGTCCACACACACATGAGAGAGGCCTCATGTAGACTCCTAAGGTAACTGCGCAGGTCAAGGAGGAACTCAAGGACGCAGTTAGGGTTTTGAGGGAGCTAGCACTATAAAAGGTGGGGGTTTCACTCCATTTGGCATTATGGATATGTTATTGATATTGAGAGCTAGACTTCTGTCTACTTCAGCACGCCGATTGTTTAGTCGGTCTGCAGCACTGTTTTGTGCGAACTGAGTGTCTCCGGTCGGAGATCTCACCCTTGGCTCCGGGGGACTTCGAGTGCCTGCTCGAGCAAGGTTTTTCCTTCAGTTCCAGTTGGTGGTTTGCAGTGGTTTCTGGTGGACGTTTTGCAGAGGAGCTGCCCTTTTGAGTGACTGCGCAGTCTAGGAGAGAGGACGCAGTCTTTGTTGAGCAGCTTTGTTGAGTGGTTATTTGGCAGTGGTTTCAGCGTTTTTCAGCCTTGAGGAGGTTGCCATTTCAGCCGGAGGTTTTGCAGGAGGATTCAGGCCCTTTCCTCAGCGTGTTTCTTGAGCTTCTGCGCTGTTCCTGGAGGCACAACGTTTTTGTAGGAGGAGGGTTTCTGGGGGTGATTTTCGGAGGTGGTCCATTTGGTATATAGTTTCTGGGTTTTGTCTGGAGCAGCGAGTATAGGTGATCTGTAGATTTTTAGCTCATTCCGGCAAGGGGATCAGCCCCTAGCTTCCCGCTCATTCCAAGAGCGCTAGCTTACTTGCAGCTTCTTCCAAAGCAGCTCGGATGCGCTTCAGAGCGTACCATTTCCTATTTTCCCGAGAGGGATTCTTCACTTGCCTTGAGCAAGGATAGGTGCATTGATTCCGATTATCCATTGTCCATTGCATCTCATTATATTCTCGCATTAATAAAATGGCTTAGCATTTCCGGCATTTTTATGTCTATTTGTTCCATATTCTAGTCTGTGCATTTTGTTCTATATAGCCGTTTGCTGTTTTGCTGTGTATTACCGTTTATTTCCCATTGGGGGATATTACATCTAAGGAACAAGCTCCCTCTTGATCTCGATTTCCTTCACGAAAATACTTCTACCAACAAATGTCAAAGCAACCTTCTTTGATCTCCCTTTGCCGCTTCTCAGCACTGGATCTAGACTTCTTGGCAATAAATCTTCTGAGGAACTGATTCCCTCTACTTTGCTTCCGCCCCACTAGACATTGTTCTGCACCAACAGAATAAGCGACCAACAACTTCTCGTATAAAAACTACACCGCACCTCCAAACACTACAAATCCGTAAAATGAGACTCAATAGCCTTTGGGAGGAACAAGCCCTTCGAAATAGATCTTCACTAGAAATCCTTCGCTAACAAATGTCGAATCACTCCTTTCGATCTCTCTTTGTTGTTGCTCAAAGACTAAATCTAGATTTCGACAAGTAATATTCCTAAGGAATTGATTCCCTCATACTTGCTTCTGCCTCCACCACAGACACTATTCCGCACCGTAAACAAGAATCTATATCCGAAGAACTTCAGATAAAAACTACACTGCACCTCCAGCCACTACAACCAGAAAAATGAAACTCAATAGCCTCTGCGCTGGCCTAGCAACCACTGCGTTGACTTCTACAGCTACAGCGTCACCCTAGCAGGCTTTGTGTGAGCCTTCCCTAGTGACTGCATCACCCTTCCTCTACTTCTCTGGTTCAGAACTGCGTTGTCTCTCGAGATAGCTGCTTTCCTGCAGCATATTTCCTTTTGTTCTTTCGTTGATGGCTTCAGTCCTCCTTGATCTGCAATCACTCTGGTACCATGTGAAAATTTCCTAATCTAAACCAACAGAATTCCTACTACAGTTAACTGATTTTCATATCCTACTTGTGTTCTTCAATTAACAAGTTATTTACAGAAATATTCAGTAAATACTAATGCAAATACATTGCAGCCTACACCATTATACAGATCAAAAACTGAAAAATAAGATGAGACAATAACACAAAGGATACACTTATTTTTGGACTAATGTCCCTGGAAAAACCTAATGCGGGAAAACCAGTGCAACAGATCTAAGGGTTTGTAGTATTAAGCAACAGTTTTTCTGAGTACAACTAGGGTGCCAAATCCGGCTCACCCAATGGAGAAAATCTCGGCAGACAAAAAATAGTGAGTTTTACCTCACACTGCAAGTCTTGGCTGATCCGGATCCGAACTGGTGAAACCCCAGCTCCCTTTGCACTACCTCTGCACAATAGATGTGTAGGCCTACGTGGGGATGGCTGATGACTACATCACCTCTTCTTTGAATCGATCTGCCTCTCGGAAAATTAATTTTGAGCCTTCCTGGCTCAGAAAACCCGATCTCCAGCAAAATTCGGACTATCCCTTGGAAACTCTACGCAGTCCCTGCATAGGTCTGCGTCACCCCTTCTGGGGACTGCGTCACCTCTCCTGGTGGTTGCACTTCTTCCTCTGCAGTATCTCCTACCTCTCTACTGTGCACTCTTGGTCCTCCGACCAATAACTGCTTTTGCCCCTCACAGTTGCTAAATCACTCAGATCTTATCTTCGTTCGAGCACTGCTCCGTCAGAAGAATTCGATCTCCAAATTCACTCACTGTGTGTATTCTCCAACTGACCCTCAAACCTTCCTTTATATTTTTCCTGTTGAGAAATCAACGGTCGTGATCTAATCCTTAATCAACGGCTAAGATTAAAACAGACTTGATCCTCGTCACTTAGAAGCTTCTCACCCACATTTATATTAATTCACTTTAATTATTTTAATTCCCTAAGTTTTAACTTAGGTTCCATTAAAAATAATTAATTATTTCAATAACATTCATTCCGGGAGGAATTTCTCCAAACGATTTATGGGCCTTGGAGATCTCATGTGTTCTAGCCCCTCCACAAAATTTCGGAGCTAGAGCACATCCGATGCTACCCAAAAATCAACAAGAACAAGGACCAGTCCTTGGTGAAGAAAAGGACGAGAATGTGCAGAGAACAGAGAGTTGGCTTGAAAACACTTCAACCAATGAAGTACAAGGAACTGTGAAAGAGACTACGCAGGACTGCAGCAAAGTAGACATGGGAAATGCTGCAGCAGAATTGTAGATTTTAGAAGATTGGTTGAATAACCCAAAGCTATATAATGAAGAAAATGCAACCATGACAAGTTCTGATAGGTTGAAGGAAGAACTCAGGGCAGCTGAGTATGACGAAACAGTTCACCTATGTAAACCTGAGCATGGAGAAATCCTTAGCAAGGATGGTGATGATGATGATGAAGAAATGATGCCTGAAGCACCAAATGAGGCCACAAGGCCTTATGATTTTGAAACTAATAATTTGTGTCTTTGCAAATTACACAAGCAATGAAGGGGCACAGTCATTAAAAATTGTCACGGAGATGGAAGAGAATGGACAGAACCTGATTTCTGTTCTAGAGGAAGATGAAATGAGGTTTCTAGAAAAAATGTTTAGAAAGAGATGTTAATGAGAAAGACTCAGCTGAAGAGAAAAAGCAGATTAAAGTGTCACACAGCAGTAACATATAAGAGGAAAGAATGCAGCAAATAATGGACAGCAGCAGTAGTAATTTCCAGCAAAGTAAGAATTGGTTGGACATGGAAATTGGGAAATTGAGAAGGTTAATGATGAAAGTACTCAGGAAAAGGTACACTAATGTGAAGAAGGCAGTCAACAACAGAGGCAAATTCACTGTACAAGAAATAATCAGCAAGGTAAGTGGAAGACTACAGTATAAGATTTGGAGACCAGGAGAAAGAAAGGTGACAAAAGTTGAAGTAATTGAACAGCAACATGATGAGATGGCTGACCAACTACAATGCAAAATGTGGGATCCAGGGGGATTCGAAAATTAATGACACATGACCAAGAGGTCATGAATTATTTCTACCTTGGGACTCTGATGCAGGAGCATTAGAGCTTCCAAGCCATTAAATCTTCTATGTGAAAAAACTTTAAAATGGGGTTTTTATTTTTTAGAAGAATTTATATTCTTCTATGTAAATAAATTGTATTTTCCAAGTTGGTATATTTTATGAGTTTTAGAACTAATGAGTTATATTTTTAGAAAAACTATGGATAGGTGAGGTTTTGTTCATAAGGCAAAAACAAGTCTACTTTGAAAAGCATGAGAGATTCTTGGGATAGATTGAGTGATTTTAGAATTTAGAAAAATACGATTTATGGAGTGATTTATGGATGATTTATGGAGTGATCTTACGATTTAGGAAAATCTTATTTATGGAGTGATTTATGGAGTGCTTTTAGGATTTAGAAACACTATTACATTTCTTAATTCTAATTATTGTAAGACTATGGGCAATGGGAACTAATGTCCAAATGAATGTAGAATTAGGCCAGAGGAGAATAGATCAGGATTTTTATTATGTATGTACAATTCTGGTGTTTATTAATGAGAAAGGAATTCATTAATTGTTGTGCCTTGATTTTGTGTGTTTATGCATCAATACATGGATATCTAGTGGATGTTTACATAACGTAAATGATTCCCTATTACTGTACAAGAGTCCTGACAAATCTGTGTGAATGATTGTAAGAGAAAAGTGCTAATTTGTTTAAAGCAGAGATGAGTTGTAGGAAAAGTCGAATTTTCGTGCATCACAACCACCCATCAAACCAGCCACTCATCAAACTAGCCAACGAGCCTAAAGATCATCTAGTCAACAGGGCTCATTACTTGATAACTGAGTTGTCTCCCAGTATAAAAAGACAAATATATATTCCAAGAAAGAGGCGAAGAAGCAAAGATAGACAAAAGTGTCTTAGGAGCTATAAACTGGATAGGAGGTAGACATAAGTTGGATTTCCTGCTTGCAAAATCCGGTAGTTCCTCTGAGATACCATCAAACATGGGCTGAGAGAACACAATCCTAGTAATTGTACATATTACTGTATAATGGAAGTATTGCAGATTTTCTACTTTTTCTACAAATCTCATGACTCGAGCTATCCTAAATATCTACAAGTGAATGTAATTCGTCTATCTATTTTAGAAAGCAAACACTTGCATTGAGGACATGAGCATTGGTTCCAAATTCAAATGCACCCAATATATTGCAGCATCTTAACATATGAAACTGAGCAGACAGTTCGAATCCCCTGAGTGAGGTCCAATAGTCTATGCCAACAGGTTTACTAAGAATGACATTCACAAATAAGGGATGCATCCCCTGAGTTTCCCCACAAGATTTTTCTTGGAAAAGAAGAAACCAAACAGAAGTTTGCAAGTTACAATTGAAGCCATGTCACAGAGAAATACTGGCCATAATGCTTAGACTAGACAAATGGAGTTAATGTATGCTGAACAAAAAGTTCCAAGATCAATTCACCTCCAAAGGAAGGTGATTCAAATCCTATTGCTGCTAGTCATAGCACGCAGGTCCTCATAGTTTCATTCCAATAAACGGAACTCGGTAAGATGTGGGACAACAAAATCGTAGTATCTCTGTCACAGTTCCAGGTTTTCAACCCTAACCTCCACCCCATATTCCCCACTTTAATTTCTCCTCGTTGCACTGAGAGAGGCAAGTTGATCTGCCAGTGTCAGGGTTGGTGGATCTGTCAACAATTCATGTATCCATGAGGCACACTAATGCAGATGTTACATTGGGTACATTAAATATGGACACTAGCATAGACCTATCTATGCCCAGGTTTAATATGCACTTCCAGGTTGTGAAGCTCCATAATGCATATCTCAAGTTCACAGTGCACACCAATGGTTTAGGTATGAAATATTAGAGCTCCAGATATGCAACATCAAACTTTGTAATCCATAGGTGCATATTAAATCTGAGTTTAGCTGGGTCTGTGCTAGTTGAGTAAGATGCAGGCAATTAATGTTTAACCAGTGAATTTGAAAAGACAGCACTGCTGAGATTGGGAAGCTCCTCCTATTGATAAAGGTTTGCATGGAAGCCTAACAATAGACCTTGTCAAGGATAGGACAACTGAAGTTCTAAAGACCAAATAACCATGAAAGTCCAAAAATTCTTACATTACAAGCTTAGTGGTCAGAGGTTACAATAAATAGTTGTATGTTTTTGTCAAACACACCGACATTAGCACATAACCCAACTAAAATGATATGTGAGTAAACAGTTATGGTATTGATTACATGAAGGCAAGCAAAGATAATGTCCATAAAAGCAAAAACGCATTGCATTGTTCTCAGCATTAGCTTAAGTCAATTGAGCAACAAAACATAATTTAATTAGGAAGGTACCTGAAATTGAAGTAATGGTGGAGTGAAGCAGAGAGACAGCTGTGTTGATGAAGAGGGGATCTTTAGAAAGCCAAACTTTGACAGCATAATTGGCGGTTTGATAAAATATACATCCTGCTAAAATTGGCCAGAGGTTGGTTCTTCCCTCAATTTTCATAGCCACGATTAAAGATAAAAACCAAAGCAACAACGTCGCTTTGAAAAACAAAGGTACAGCTGCAAGCCATCCCTTCTCGAGCGGTTGCTGCCTTTGCCTCCCCATTGATTATGGTGTTTTTAAAACTCATCGAAGATACTGATGACTCAGTGATGAGTATGGTTTATTTCAACGATAAATAATTGCATCAAATGTGAGACATCCATGACAGAGCCTTCGGATATTTTGGGGTCCCTCCATCACGAGCAAGAGCTTTCTTAATTGCGAATGGGCTCCACTCATTCTTAATTATGAATGGTGATTATTGGAGATTGTTGACAATAAATGTCGTACGTAGTACGTTCAGTGGTTTGACTATGGGATGAATGCGATTTTTAGCCTTGGTCATAAAGTGGCTATGGAGTTTCTTAAATATAGTTATGTTAATAAGGTAGTAGTATAATGAATCGATTATTTTATCATTTTATTTTGGGTAAATTTTCTAGTTAATTTTGTCAAAAAATTGATTAGAAATTGGGAAAATGATGAATCACATTGGTTGGTTTGAAGAGTCCACACAAAATTGATGGTGTGATTAAAAAAAGATTTCAGAAAATCATAGTTATTGAGTGTGTATAATTCAAGTGCGTCAAGAGTTTTTCATGACACTAAATCTATTTTTACATTAAAAATACAATTTAAATGATAAAAAATTGCAATATCACCAAGAATCGTGTCATCAGATTTTAGTGAAAAAGGACAAAAAATAGTCTCATTAAACTACATCCTTAGTAAGTTGTATTTCTATACAATACTTCATCTTGTGTACTAGTCCAACTCTAATATTAGTGTGACATATTTATGCTAATGGTATTTGTATGGTGGTGTTAAAATGTTTGTACATGTCAGTGACTATCTTGATATGCATTTGCAACAACCTCAATCATAATCCCAAGCATTATTGGTAATTTTTATACTCCACTTCTTTGCTCATTAAAAATCACATTTAAGAAAAACAAATTATTACCATCTAGATTTCAAACCATTAAAAGCTCTAATTATTGTTGGTCATAACCATTACGAATCCTTTTTTTAAATAAATTATAAAATTAACAAACCCGCACGTCCTTTTTAAAAATAAATTATAAAATGAACAAACCTATATGTACTACTTTTCATTTAATTGTTTTTTTTCTTGAGAAAAATAACTTGTGGAAAACACTATGAGAAATTTCCAATGATCTATGGATGGTAAATAAGGTAAATCATCAACCCTCATTAGAAAGTCTAACTTCGAGGTATTCAAAAGAGTCAAGCCCATGACATCCCCAACTTTAGAGGACAGATCACAAGTATGGCTCATGATGGCTTGAGTTAACCCTTAAGTCTAACATTTCATACAATTAAATAACCAAAATCATTACATTAATATCTTAGTAGAGTCAACCCCTTCCTAGCATGTTTCCTTTCTCTACCTTGAATGATCTACCCCATATTTCCTAACATCTCATTCCACCGTGTATAGAAGAAATTCAATGTCCAAGGAGATAAACAAGCAAATAGTAAGCGATCTCTAGGGAAGGTTAAATTTGTATCAAAATCCAAGAAACTTCCATTATCTCAACCTTATGAAAACTATAATAAGCAAATGCATTACAACCTAATGGAAGCATGGAGTTGTCTTCATAAAAGGTGGTCAAAGTACAAACATATCTTCATAAAAGGTGGCCAAGTATAAGCATGTTGTTTGATTGTTAATGACACTTGGAATGGTTCATTGCCTCTCTTAGTCCATCCATTTATGCTACCCATATGTCATCTTGTCCTTAACATGAGTCATAACATGCTCCTAAAGAAAGTTCCATTCACCATGACATTGGAAGAAACTACCTATTTGTGGTTTGTATGGAAGATTGAAGATCTCGGTGTGAAGTGTCTCATATGTTTTCTTTGCCTCTCATTGTTTTCATAGGAGATTCCCCCGTGTCCTTAATCCATTATGCATTATCTCTATGGTATCATGAAGCATGTTACACCTCAAATTCTTTGCATGTACCTTAAATTTTTTTTGCTAGATGTGACCTTAATGATGAGACAAAAGTGTGATAACTGATGTATTGTATTAAACCATGCTAGAATTGTGAAAATTTTTGAGCCCAGAAATCCTACTTCTAACTATTGATTTACTTCTCCTACTTGATTTATTTACACGAGTTATTTAACTGAATATTCAAAAAAAAATTGAAGTAAACACAAATAGCAACCTACACAAATACAGATCATTTACTGAACATCATGCACATATGACAAAGGACACACAAATTTTTCGGACAAATGTCCTCGGAAAAACCCAATGTACGAAAATCGGTGCAACAGATATGAGGGTTTATTATTATTAAGCAACAATTTTTGAGTACATCCAGGGTGCCATAATTCGGCTCACCCAACAGAGAAATCCTTGGCTACAGAGGAAAATGTGAGATATACCTCACTCTCGCAAGTCTCGGCTGATCCGAATGAGCAACTGGTGAAACCTCGACGAGTCATGGCCGCCACCGTGTGTTCCCCGGGCCGGAGGAACTACGCGACCCTATCTGCGTGGATATTCCTCTCTCGGAGTCCGGCTACCGCGACGAGAAACCCTAGTCTCAGTGAAAACTCGATTTTCCTCAGCACAATGTTGCGTCCCCGCATGGGTCCGTGTCACCTTCCGAAGGACTACGTCACACCTCTCGATGGTTGTGCTGCCTCCATCACTTTTATGCTGCTACTTCAAGCCAGGCTGTACTATTGGCCCTCCTGACCCATCACTGCATCTGCCCCTCACTGCTTCTTTGAGTCACTCAGATCTAATCTTCTTCCGAGCACTGCTCCATCAGAACAATTCAATCTCTTAGACTCTGTGTGTGTCCTCCAACTGACCTCAATCCCTTCCTTTATACTTGTCTCGTTAACACATCAATGACCATGATCTAATCTCTAATCAACGACTAAGATTAAAAAAATGCTTGATCCAAATCACTTTGAATGTTCTCATCACATGTGTAAATTAATTCACTTTAATTTTTTAATTTCCTTAAGTTAGACACAGGGTCCCATTAAAAATTTTAATTATTTGAATAACTTTTACACCAAATGGAATTTCTCCAAATTCTTTCTGGGTCTTGGAGATCTCATGTGTTCCAACCCCTCCACAAAGTTTCGAAGCTAGAGGACATCCGATGCTACCCCAAAATCTCAACACTCCCTCTTAGCGAGGAGTGTGCTCTAGCAATACTTCCACACTGAAGCATTGCCCTGATCTCTGGCATCAGTCTCTACATTGATGCATGGCTTGCTACCCTCCATCCACTACATTGTTTCTCTCTGTATTGTTGCCCATGTCACTCTCACTGACACGACTACATCTTTATTGTAGCTCCCTATCAAATTGTTGCATCGTGCTGCCAACTATTGCACTGCAACTCAGTTGTTGAGAAGTAAGCAACTGAAGGACCACTACCCAATCACTGACAAGAAAGTCAGTCGGACTGCATCACATCACTGAAGCACCCTCGGTTGTTGCGCTACGCTATCTCTCTGAACCTCTGCACTGCTACTGCTCTGTACTGCATAAGCATTGCCCCTCTGCGTTGTTGAAGTCCCATCAGCCATTGCGCTACTACTTCCACGTTGTTGCTGCCTCTGCACTACGCTACTCTTCTCTCCAGCGTCCCAACACTGCCTTTGATTCTCCATGATCTTCTGCACCCACTGCTCCAGTCATCTTGCTACTGTCCTAAGGCTCTCGTAGCTCGTATGTGATCCAAGAGTCCGTGCACCTCAAGGATCCTGCCTCACGATCTATAGCTGCTCTACAAATAAATATCGCCCCACCTCTTCTCTTAAGGCACATGAGCACTCATAGCCACATCATCCTCACTACCATTGTCCCCTCTAGTTGTTGTTGCCTTGGAATATGAATATTCCTTGTCCTTCCTCTTAGGACAAGTGTTGGCGAAGTGTCCAAGTTCACCACATCTAAAGCACCAAACCATGGATAGGTCCTTCTTCTTCTTCCCTTGTTTTCATTGTCCCTTTGATGTTAGGGCCACATCTTCCTCCTCCTCCTCCTTCACCTTGCTACTTCCACTGCTGAATTCCCTCTTGGTCATCCATTGAATCTCCTCCTATCGAAGGATAGCCCACATGTCAGCCCAATTATAGAGTTGTACTCTGCCTAAAATGCTTTGGACAAAGGTCTCCCATTCACCGGTGACTGCATTCAGGGTAGTCCTCACCAATAGCCCTTCATCCTTAGTTTCCCCCATGGCAATTAGTTGATCTTGAATCATATGCAATCTGGAGAGGAATGGATCGATCTCTTCTCCCTTATGCATCTGGAACATCCTCATCTGGTTCTCTAGAGGCATGTTTCGTTGGACGGAGCTGCCTTGATACAGCATGATCAAAGATGTCCACATCTCATGTGTTGTCCTCCTCTCGACAATGTGTGGGACCATGTGATACTTCACCCCATCCATGATCAAGTGCTTTGCTCGCCCCTAATTCTTGTTGAAATTCTTCATAGCGTCCGCATTGATCGGCATAACTAAGACATTTTCCGCATGGTCTCTGATAGCGTACTCCTCTAGTACTGTCAAGATTCTGGTCTTCGAGATTGAAAATTTGGACACACCATCCAACCTATCATGATCATGTGGTCCACATGGGGCCATCTAATTCAAAATACGTTGAAGGGGTTACTCCTCTCCCTTCTATTGTTGTTGCACTCAACAGAAGACCGGATCTAGGTTTCTTGGCGATAAAAAACCTCTAGAGTAGATGCTCCCTCTGACAACTTATTTCCCTTTCATAAATCCTCTGCCAAATCTCCTAAATCAGTCCTCTACGAGCACCCTCTTGATTGAATCTCAGATTTCTTTAGCACAAATATGTTGGGCAACTATTCTCCTTACTTTGTCACCTTTGCTAGGCATTGTTCTGCACCAATAGAACCCATGCCACACCAACAACTTCTAAAGATCGAAAACTGCACTTTCGGCCCCAGCAAACTGCATAACAACTCTCCAACTCGGACTGCGTCACCCTCCCAGTGTTGTGTCAGCCTCTATGTGAGCATATTGGCTCAACATGCTTCTCTTGGTGCTGTGCCAGCCTCTGGGTGAGCAAACTGGCTCTGCGTCACTGCTCTAGAGCTACATCAGCCTCTGCGTGAGCAGAATGACTCTGCATCACCCTTGCAAGGTCTATGTTGTCCCTCTGGTGTTTCGTTTCCTTCTTCCAGATCTGTGTTGCTTTAGCTACCCTTCTTGTAGCAAATATCTTCAGTCACTTTGCTGATGGTTCATCTTGATATGCAATCCTCTGATACCATGTGAAAATTTATGAGCCCATAAATCCTACTGTTAACTATTGATTTACTTCTCCTACTTGATTTATTTACACAAGTTATTTCACTGAATATTTAGAAAATTTTCAAAGTAAACACAAATAGAAGCCTACTTAAGTAAAAATCATGTACTGAACATCATGCACATATGACAAAGGACACACAATTTTTTCGAACAAATGTCCCCGAAAAAACCTAATGCGGGAAAACTGGTGCAGCAGATATGAGGGTTTATTATTATTAAGCAACAGTTTCTGAATACATCTAGGGTACCATAACTCGGCTCACCCAACAGATAAATCCTTGGCTACAGAGAAAAATGTGAGATATACCTCACTCTCGCAAGTCCCGGCGAATCCGGATGAGAAACTGGTGAAACCCCAGCTGGCTCTATGCAGTCTCTGCACTGCCACTACGTGGCCCTGGCTGAGGGACTGTGTCACCCTAGATCTGCGTGGATCTACTTCTCTGGAGTTTGGTTTTCAACCCTGCCAGCTCAGAAACCCCAGTCTCCAGCGGAATTTTGTACTTTCCTTGGAGACAGAGCGTTGCCCCTGTGTGGGCCTGCATCACCTTCTTGAGGAATTGCATCACACCCTCTGATGGTTGCACTGCCTCCACTACATCTCTGTTTCCCTTGATCTGTGTTGTACTCTTGGCCCTCCTGACCAATCACTGCATCTTCCCCTCGCTTCTTCTTTGAGTCACTCAGATCTGATCTTCGTCTAAGTACTGCTCCGTCAGAAGAATTCGATCTCTTAGTCTCTCTGTGAGTCCTCCAACTGATCCCAAGCCCTTCCTTTATACTTTTCTCATTGACACATCAACGACCATGATCTAATCTCTAATCAACGGCTAATATTAAAATAATTCTTGAACCACGTCAATTAGAATGTTCTCATCACATGTGTAAATTAATTCACTTTAATTTTTTAATTTCCCTAAGTTAGACGTAGGGTCCCCATTAAAATTTTTAATTATTTGGATAACTTTTACACCAAATGGAATTTCTCCAAATTCTTTATGATTCTTGGAGATCTCATGTGTTCCAGCCCCTCGACAAAGTTTCGGAGCTAGAGCACATCCGATGCTACCCAAAAATATCAACAAGAATGATTAATATAAAGAATTGGTCTATTTGGTTGCCTAGACCCCTTTGGTGGTTAATCATAGCCCATCCTTTTAGTCCCCATTTCAAGGTGCTTAGAATTATTGCTATGATCGACTATCCCTTGATGGTAGAAAGCCCCATCAAGTTGAGCATTTATGTCCTACATATATATTCGAGCATCTTGAGATGGATCTATTAAAACACATGATCTATGAGATCCCTTAGCCACTCATTTATTTTATATGTTATGTAGAGGCATTTTATTTTGTACCTCACATGGACCCCTCCTCTTATGTATGTATGACAATTTGGCCAAGAGATGATGTTTCCCTTATTCATGCATCACATTTCTTAAGGTAATCTCGCATTTATCGAGGCAATGGTCACATTCTATAAGGCCATATGGACATTATTTGTCACCTTTGGAGCTAATTTTCATCCATTTTAGGGGTTTATCCACATGTGTGGGCACTTATGATAGTCATGGGGGTTATTAGGACCATGTGATGAACTATATGGGTCACTTGAATGACTTCCTATCTTGAATAAATGACATGACTGCCACTTAAAGCAAGTTTGATGATGTGGAGGTGAGTTGAGAAAATGTTTTGAAGACTTATTAGCCCATTTGGAGGAGTTTTTTGCTTGGTGGGGTGTTATTTACACTACTTTAGAGGTCATTTTATCTTCTAAGGCTAGACATTAGATGAAAAGTGTACTAAGATTCTTGCTTACCATGTTTTGAGAACTCCTCAAAGCATTTTTCAAGAGAGCATTAAGCTTCTAAGGCTAGTTGTTTACCTTCTAAAGGTGACATCACCACTCTTATCAAGATTTTGTGCATGTGTGGCATCATATTCTTAATTTTGACTTAGTATCCTTAATTGTATGGATGAAAAGTCACTTTTATGTGTTTCCTCAACCGAGAATTAGGGAATAAATAATGGGTAGGAGTTATAAGTCTCATCTATAAATAAAGGTTCTTCTATAATTCCAAATTCTTGTGAATGGTTGGAGATAATTTTTCATAAGCCATTATCATTATTGGAGTTTTGGTGTCAATTATTAGATCTCTCTCTTTCTTGATTATTTTCCTTGGTTCATCAAAGATATTATTGTGAATGTTCAGTATTTTGACATATCTAGCAAGATTGATCCATTGGAGGACAAAATTGTCATTTGGAAGGAGGATGTCTAGGGTTTGTATCTCTTCCATTCTCCTTCATTGGCTAGGTTAGTGCTTAACCTCTTTTCATTCTTAATTTCATTCTCCTTAACAAGGGTTTTAGGTATTCTTTTCCAATATGTTATTGATCTTGATGGTGAAGGCCTTCCTTTGAGGAAACCTTTCTTATAAGGCATTGGTTTTCACATCTTATCTTGACTAGACGAGTGATTATCTATCCTTGAGGCTCTAATCTCTCACTCTAATACATAAGCCTTAGATAACCAATTCCTAGAGGGACAATCTCCTTGACCCCATAACTCCTAAGTGAATATAAGACACTAAGTCGATTCCCAACAACTGACCAAAAACCCTAAAATTTGAATTATTTCATTTCTTGCCTTATAAAGATAAAAAAATACAAAAAAAAAATCATAAAAGAAAAGAGTAACTAAATATAAATATTATGCATTTTCTAGAGAAAGATAACAATTTATCTTGATTTATAGGCATATTTGTGCAAGATTTTGTGCTTAATTGTCGATATCTAACCCTAAGGATGAAAATCACCCTATATATTTATGCTTCAAGGTCTTATCTAACATCTTGAGGGTTGATTTGGTGAAACCTTAAATGCTAGGGTTGGGTGCCTAACAGTGGATTCCAACCCTACCTTATCCTAAATTACATTCCAAGATTATTTTCAAATCTTATATAACATGTCTAGTAATAAATTTCATCTCCTAAGTGGGAAGTTAGGTTTATTTTCCATTTGGAGAATTTTTAGAAAAACCCTGGGGGGATTCACAACCCTAGTATACAACTCTGTGCTAATTCAATGGCTATCTGTCAATTAGACTTGTAATTTATCATTTTTGGTTTGTTATTACATGTTGAATTCATCGCCCTAGCAAAAACAACCATGATATTGTGTTCTAAATGCATTTTGTCACTCTTAGGTTGTTTTTCTTCATTCCAATTTTGCATTTTCTGCATATTTTTATCATAAATCACATCTAGAATTTGTAGATAATTGTGATTTTGTCCTTATATCATCATTCTATCCAGTCTTAACTTAATAATGTCTCTTAATCTTGGTCTATGCAATCAAATTTCATTTTTGTGCATCAAAAGTTAACTTGTTCTTACATTTATTGGGTGATATATAAGTGCTAGTTGGTATTTTCTATTGTAAACTATTTATATTTCAAAACTAACCTTATTATTAGCTCTTAATCCTCATTATATTATAATGGTTGTTTATTCCCTAACTTCTTATTGAATATTCCTAAGGAATTTATTCAATTATTAGGCATTGGTCTATCTAACCATATGATGAGGTGTGTTTGTTGAAGTGAATCATCCTTGGCATTATAATAATATATTTGATATGTTTACTTCACATAGATAGGGATACCCCTTGTAGTTTCAAGGAGCTAAATTTAAGTGAAGGGGAAAAGTGTACTAAAGTGAAAGTGGCACATTTAAAAAATGTGCTTATCCTCATAGCACCACAATTGATGCTTTCATAAGTGTGCTAATTTGAACAATAATAGAGCCTAATCCCCATCACCAAACAACATTAGGTAACTTAAAATGCATGTGGGTAGAGGTTAACTGATTATGGGATGAAGTAGAATGATTGAGGGTGATGGTGTATCTCTTGGAGACCCATATATCCTGAATCCAAAAGTATATTCCCACCATTATGAATAAATTTTATTGTTACAACAAAATCTAACACCTTAGTGCAAAGCTTCACTAGATGACCTGAAAAATTTGCAACTATGGGATGTGTCACCATTGTCATATTAGCAACTACTCCCCTTGGTTTCATGATGGATATAGTCCAACACAAGGGAGTCTAACCTGGTAGATCTCAAGGATCAAATAACCCAATCAAGTTAAGTTAATTTCCCCCTAAGGGTTCTGCAATGGTTTACCACTAAGGAGTAAGGTTAGGAAATTAGGTTTTGGAATTGATTTAAGAGTAATTTCCAAATTTGAGTTCAAATTTTTTATGGCTCTCATAGAGGCTCAGGTCAAACAATAGTGGCTAAAGATAAGCTCCTTAAATAACATATCAATAAATTACACCGCTATCATAAAGTAGCTTGAAACAATTACAAATTATAACAATATAATAGTTTATGACAATAAAAAATTTAGCCCCAAAAAAAACTATGATAATAAAGTCTAAAATGAGGAATAAAATTATGAATAAACAATATAAAAATTATAAAAAATTTCTATGGTTAAAATGGCATATTAAAACACTTAAACCTTGTTAGCCCTAATTTAGGGATGGAAAATACACATAAAATGTCACTTTTCATTTTCCAATGTGGTTGAAACAAACTCTAAACCTACGATAATAACATCCAAGAAATATCCATTGAAAATACATGAATTTGTTTTAATTAAACCCTAATTTACACTAAACAAGTAAAAAATAATTTTAGGGTTTTACATATTGACATAAGAGATAAGTGTTGAGAAATCAATAGGGCTACAATTGAGGTGATTTCTCTTAAACTTGATAATTCCTTATGATGTTCTTTTACTTTTCTTGATTATTATATTATTCTTTTATTATTATTTGTTCTTATCATCAAACAACTACCAAAACATGAACATCAATAGTACATAGGGACACAAGATGTAGGTTGCTAGTCAAGGCAAAAACCTCTCCTCTTGAGAGGAAAACCCACAAATCTCTTCTCTTCTTATAGATTCTTCAAATGAAAAATTCCAAGACCTCTTGACCAAGACCAAGACCCTTCCAAGACAAAGTCAAACCTTCTGGAGGATGTGTTGCTTCTTACCAAGTCAAACCAAGTCATATCTCTTCCGTTTACAGAACTTTAATCCCCAACTTTAGATTTTCAACCTTCACTACAGGTCTGAAATTTTCGGCCCCTGCAAAAATTGCAACTTTCGCACGTGTGGGAGAATTTAGGGCTTCTAAGGATTCCTCCTTCCTTCGCTTGAGTTGCTTCTTCTTCTAGGACTTGTATGAGACCAAATTGTCTTATCTTCTTCCAGCTTTGATCCTTTCCTTGCAACTTGAAAACCTCGGCCTTGATGTTGCATAAACCCTAGCTTTCCTTCGCACGTGAGAGAGAGAGAGAGAGTGCAAAAACCCAAAAAATTGTCTTCCTTCTTCCTTCTAGTCCTTCATTTGCCTTCTTCTTCTTGTCCTTCACTTGAATGATGAGTGAGCAAATGAGGACAAATGGTCTCTTATTTATAACCCTTCCAGGAGTTCTAACTGCCCTAATTAGGTTGAATTCTCCACTGCTAGGCCGACATGTTCTTGGAGGGGTAATATGACTCTTTTGACTCAAAAATAATTCTTTTGACATGTTACAAGATGCTCAATGGGGTATTTTACATATGAAAATGACTCTTTGACTTCTTGACTCAATGAAAAAACCTAGAAGCACTCAATGAGTGCTTTGACCTGAAATAAATTGACCTTAAGCATGAAACCCATGCTACAAAAACAATAATAATAATTTCTCTTTTCATTTTACAATATACAAGAAGCAAGACTTCATGTGAAGACTGAACCTAGTTATATATTTCAACACTCCCTCTTAACTAGGGAGGCATTCATAATGTACAATGACATTGTCATACTTAAGAGATATCATAAGAAGAGTCAGATTGATAAGCCATCTCATAAGCTATCTTATCAGCTTATATCAGTGAATATTATCATACCAACCAACATTGTCACATAGCAAGGTCATGACTAATAACTTTATCTCTCCCCAAGATTAGAGCACAATGTTAGGGATACAATGACATACAGACACCATCATTTTTGTCTCTCAAGGCACATACCCCATCTGTATGTTCACAAGGTATGTCCTTTTAGGACCATTCTTATCTTGGATTAGCACATCCTCAAGGAATTCCCTCTTCGACTACTCTTACCTATTGAATGCCCTACCTCATCCTCAAAGAGTATCGAAAACATATGCTTACCCAATCCTCCATTCTTTCTTCACAAAGTGAAGACAAGAATGATGTGTCTATCTCTCCCTCTCAACTAGGGAGGAGATATCAACCAATCCAAGATTGTTTCTCAAATACACAATCTTCTTATTAGGAAGATCTTTTGTCAAAATATCAGCTACCTTCTCATCGGTGCATATATACTATAGCTGCACCACCCCATCTTGCACCAATTTTTGTATGTAAGGATACTTGTTTATGTGCTTTGTCTTTCCATGGAATACACGGTCTTCAGAGAACCTTATGCAATTGGTGTTGTCACAATGTATAATTGTAGGGTCCATCGATCCTTCAAACAAATAAGATAACAACTTCCTCAACCAGATAACTTCTCTACTAACTTCGCATGCTGCAATTTATTTAGCTTCAAAACTACTCAAAGAAATTGATTCTTTCTTTCCACTCATCCATGAGATCATAGAGGATCCCAAGATAAAAAATCCTATTCTAGTAATTCTTCCATCTGTCTCACTACCTCCCCAATCAAAATCTATATATTCTATCAATTGGATATCATTCTTTATATCATACATCAGGAAGTAATGTATTGTTCCTTGCAGATATCTCAATATATATTTGGCTGCTATCTAGTGGTCATGTCTAGGCTCTATTTGAAATTGAATAAGAATATTCACTACAAAGCAAATTTATGGTCATGTGTTCACAAGATTCATCAGAGAGCCAACAAATTGTTTATAACTTGTAGGATCCATAGGGCTTGAATCAAAACTTCTTAACCTCTTCAAATTTGTGATCGTGGGGGTTTTCATAGGTTTTCCGTCCATCATGCCAAACCTTTGTAGCATCCTAATTACATACTTTCCTTGACCTAGATATATTTCACCAGGTTTTCGCCAAACTTCCAACCCCGAGTAATAATGCATCAGCACTAGATACTTTATATCAAAATTTGTTGCCAATTGTTGTTACACAGTATTTTGTCACTGTCCCTGCAATCCCCATTATGAAAATTGGAGGACCATTTCAGTGATCCATATGTATTGTCATACATTGCCATAAATGTCATTGCATCCCTTGTCATGTCAGGATCATAATCTTTGTTGATCATTCCTCAAGCAGACCTTCAAAAAAATATGATTTTTGGTCAGCGCTAATAAGTAGTTATGGCCTCGCGCCCATGAAGAAATTAACACTGGGCCCCGCGCCCTTTGGCGCTCTGTCTCAGAAGGGCACCCACGCTGAGCTGCTTTTGGATTTTTTTTAAAAATAGAAATGAAGCTTCCATGCTTAACAGCTTCGTGAGCGGAGTCATCATGGTTTGTTCGATTGAATCAAGTCGAGTTTCTCCCTTTGGCTTATTTGTTCCTATGAATGTGCAACTCCCCAAAGGGATAGACCTCTCCTCCACCTTATGTGGAATCCCAAACCTCATCCTCCTATCCTATAAATTCTTCCTCCTCACATTAATTCAACTAGCTGAACAGTCGTTAGTATAGTTGGTGTGTTGAAGAAAGCAGAGAAGAATCCATTTTTGAGAGAGAGTTTAAGCCCATTGCCTCATCGAGTCGAATACCGAACGAATGCTTGAGATGCGTCCGATTGAACCCATCGATCTGCAACGTCAAGGCATAAGGTTGTAAACTTTTTTTTCATATATCAATAATACATGACTCGTTTCTGGTTCCAACTTTGTTTCCATTTATATGCAAAGTGTTTAGCTCTCCTTGACTAGCTGAATAGATGTAGATGAATGTATATGCTTGTATGTTGTCATCGTTTGTTTGATATTTGTGCAGACGCATGAACATCATCACCAACACGGAGCGCAAGGCGTGAAGACAAAGATCGAAGGATCACTGCTGCGTGCCACGACAAAAGCATTGGACTGAGGTAGGATATCTGTTCTAGTCCATATTTCATTTATAAGCTAGGAATTTAAGAATTCAGCGTGTTCCATTTTTGGTAGACCCACCCTAGGGCTAGAGGGGTCGCCTCTGTCTGCAGAGGGGATTTTCCTACTCAACAAGTTGGTGACCATATTGGGGATCAGTGTGTTTGTCGTCTCTCGTTGATTCGTTTTGGAGTTTTTCTTGTCTGTCCGACTTTGGTCGTATTGCCATATCTATGCTTTGTTTTGTTTATTTGACTGTTTCAAACCATATCACCTATTCTTAGAGTGATAAGCCTGGTATTTTCTCAGCTGCCTTTTCTCATTTCTTGGGTTTCCTTACTCGGCGCTATTGTTTTCATTACAGTCTAGCCGATTGGCACGGGTTGTCTGTGTTATGGGTGTGATTTTCCCTGTTCAGCGTAGATTACGGATGAACAGTCGCGTCGAATCCTGTAGGTTTGGGTTTGGGCCTCTTTCCTAAGTTTTCCAGTGCATCTTACCCTCTGGATTGGTTTTCCCTCCCTGGATTAGTCCACTTGGATTGTTTTTGAATTCCTTGTCTCATTCTTTTCAGGTGATTGTCTCTCATCTAATTGGTGTGGCTTTGTCATCTTAGGGTTTCTAGGTGTCTTTGATTGCTAGTTCGGCCACATGTTCACTGAGCTTCCAAGCTGTGTATAAGTCAGTTTAGTCTTTCACCTTTTCATCTTGTTGTATGATTGCTTGGTCTTTTCTTTCGATTCTACGTGTTGTAGGATTGTCGAACTGTCATCCTGGTGTTTGTTTGACCCTCCATCTGTCACCCTTAGCATATATCTCATTGCTCATTGAGTCGATTTGAAAGTCATTTCTCTGCGTGGAGGAATGCCTGTCTAGTTTTGAATGTACTCTATATTCGTTTTGGATTGGTCTCTTTTTTTTTTTATCATTTCATTCATGTTGCTCAAAGCTAGTGTTCGTTTTGTCCTTTTAGTGTAACAATGCATGATTGCTTCTCGTTCATATAAAAGAACAAAATTTTCATTCTTGCCCTCTATTTGAAAATGAAAAGTACTCTTTTGCTTTAGTAGCTTTCTTTCTCATTAAAAATTGACCAACAAGAGAACATCCTTTCATTTTCTACTTTGGCTGTGTTAATAGCATTAGGAAAGTGTCATTCTTGCATTCGATTAATTGTTGCTTCGTTGTGAACCTCTATCCTTCTCTTAGCTAGTTGTTCATCGAATCGAAATGATATTCTTTCTCATGTAGTTGTGCATTAGAGATTTGAGATTACATTCGGTGAGGCGGCCTTGAAACTGAAACATAATTTCAAGATAAACTTTAAAATGAACTCAATCAATCTAAGGAAGCATTGAAACTTAATGCTCACATTTAGAGGTTTAGGCTAGTGACGTGTTCCGGCGTCGTTAAACCTAGTAGCTATCGTTTGTCGTCTGGAATTAGACATCACTAGCACAAACTTGTGCTCCCCGTATCGTCGGGTATATAAAGGGAGACCCTCATAGGTTGCAATCCTTTATATATAGGAAGCCGAGTCTGTCGCCCTGTAACCGTCATACACCGAACACAACATTCAAGGAGACTGCATGCATGTACATTAAGTCCTTGGTCATTTTTCTTTCATTTGATCACCAAGGTGTATATTGCAGTTCATGGGAGCTTGGTACACCCTCTTGCTTAGAGTTCCTGAGTAGTCATTTTGATCTTTCCGTGACTCTTTTAAATTTGAAAAGATCATCGAGCACTTGTCCTTTCAAGCTCGTCCAAACTGAAAGTGACTAGAGTCACCTTTTTCACTTTTCTCGACTCTTAAAATATGAAAAGACAGATTTTTGTTTCAGTGTCATAAAATTAATTACCCACGATCACACGCCCATTAAATTTATTTTCTTGGCTTGTTCATAAGTAATTCCTTAGTGATTGGTCTTAAGGCCTTGAATTGATCATCTCTTTTTCTCTCCTTCTCTTTGAGACAAAGTCACAGTGGTAGAACCACCAGTTTCGTCATCCTCTTCATTACCTCGTAGTGAAGAACCTTCTCCTGAAGTTTCTTCGAAGACATCTCAGTCTATTGGGACTCAAGGCTACTAGCATGCCATTATTCTGAGTATTCAAATTCTTGCCACTCGATCTCCCCCCGAGGAACCATTTGATATCAATTGGCAACCTCCAGATGGTTGGGCCTTTTTGAGGGAAGATCCCCCTCTACCCTCGGAACCAATTGAGTCACCATTATCGCATGCTTTACTTGCCACCGCTCGTCGCATTTTTTCCCACAACATGTCTTCATCCGATATGGATGCCACAAGTCCTATTAGTAGTGAAGAAACTTATGTTTCTACGGGAGAATACCCATTCCCTCTGGATAATTTTCCTCATGTCAGGACTCAACCCTCCTCTCAACCTTCAACTCTCTCAGTTAGTTATCGTTTTTTGGGTAAGTTAATCTATGGCGCTACATATTTGTATCAGAATCCATTATGGTCGAGTACAACGGCCTCTTCTGCAGGGTTGTTTGTGTCGGGGCCATCATCTTCGACTCCCATTGTTTAGATGATGGTTAGATCTGTCCCAACCCAGCCCACTGTTTGTTTGGATTCTTCCACACCATCCACTAGTGTGATTATGTCATTGCCGTCATCTTTTGTTGTTAGTGGAACGTTCCTAATGCTTCTGCGATGTCTGTTGGGCTCGTTGTGAGTAGATCACAGCCTCACGTATCGGGAGTCCACCAACCTATTGGTAGTGCACCTATCTCCTCTAATCCTATTCCTGGAGGTTTGACGTATGACCAGTAGATTATGGCCATTCAACAAGTTCAAGCTCCTATCAATCCTCCACATCACTACGATGAGCACAAAAATCACATCTTTTACCATGGACTCGCTCCACACGGTCCATTTTATGTTCAATTGCCACAGATACTAGCTAACCCCAACCAGTTTACGTTCCTACAGGGACAACCCTATAGTCCATGAGGAAAACCCTCTCAGGGACAGCCTTCGGTCCAACGGGGACAAACCTATGATCCTGCTGGTCAACCTTATGTTCAACAAGGAGCACCTTATGCTCCTCAGGGGGAAACCTATCTACCTTGGGGAAAAAAAATTGTGCAATTGAACCAGCCTTACGTTTAGCAAGGCCCATCTCTTGTACAACAAGGCCAACCCTCTACTGATCAGCCGAGAAAACGTGGTCTTCTGTCATACTCCCAAATTTTCACATGATATTTGGAATATTAGAGTTCTTAATAAACCTACTTAATTAAGTAAATAAAAGGGTGGAGGGACCCATAATCCTCAAGATGAATAAATATACACTTTTTATGTGTGAATGTGGATTAATTAAGCCTAGATCTACATAATGAGGTAGTGGAGCCACTACTAATGTGAATGGAATTGGAGATCATGTCTCATTAATGAGATAGATCATGGAGGTTAAAGCAGTCAACTAAGATCTTGGAAGGGATCAAACATAAGATTATAGAGAATTCATGATGAAGTGATGGAAGAATTTGTGCAATTAATGCCCACATGATGGAGAGGGTGTACATTGCACCTAGACATGATGGATGACTTGGAAAGACAGCGCAATCAAACATGGAGGATATTGTCCACATGCACAACGCAGTTTAGATGAGAGCCAAGGCATGGGAAGGCTCATAAACTATATAAAGGAGATGAAGACAACAATGAAGGCAAGCTATTGATTATAGATTTTGAGGTCTATTTAGATCTGGAATTGTCATGTGACATTCCATTGCTTTCTTGGACTGTTTAGAAAAGATTGCAAGTGTGTTTAGCATAGGGTGTTCCTGGTCGGGAATCCCTCCTCTTTCATTAAGTGATCTCTTGGAAGAGGGTTGTACTTCATTCTACATAAGGCATTGGTGCCATTTATATATTTTCCATGATCTGCAGAATATATACCTTCTGGAATTATGCAATTTCTGAAGATCAGTTGGAAGGTGGAGGTTATCTTCATTTCAGCTGGAGAATCGGTGAAGGTTTATTCCTATCCCTTGGGCTTGAAGATCAACATTCCGAGGGCTTCATTTCAGATCTGGCATCATGCCAAAAGTTATTGACCTCCTAATAGTAGTAATTCCATCCAGAATTACACTATCCATCATTGTAGATCCAAAGGAGGAAGGAAGTTGCTAGCATTTCAGCTAGTAATCCTGTGAGGGATCATCCCCTCACCTTTCCATCACTATTTCCATCAGCCCAGAGTCTATTGCAGCATATTTCAACAGGCATAAAGCCTCTCTCTCTTGTACAATGCAGTTTCTGTAGAAACTGCATATTCAATTGCTGCAACATGAAGGAGGAGGAAGAGAAGGCAAGATCTCAAGCTCCTAGGTTGTAGATTTGAAGGAGGGATCAACCCTCAAGGCATAGATATGTTTATACATCATATTGCAGCCATCTTTAGATCAGATCTAGCTTCAGATCTGTAAACCCAGCAGATAAAGGATCAAACCCTGGGAGGGTGATTTTCCAAAGTTGTAGATTTGGAAAATCCTTTCTAGGTTATCTTGGGTTCCCATCACATTGGCCAGATCTTGAATCTTGGCATCATCAGAGCTCTTGAGTTCCCTATATATGCATTTAATTTTGCATCAGTTCATGTACATCTTCAACAAAAGGGACAACATAGTATTGCTTCCTATAATCTCACCAGTTACGCAGTGCTAGTTGCAGCACCATTGTATGGTGATTCTAGGCCATCTTTTGGGCTAGATCTACTCATTTTCTATACATTGTGTAACTGATTCATCTCCATATAATAAAATGGCTCAGTTTCTCTGTAAATTCTGATGTTGTCTTGAGATTTATTGTTTACTTAGTTGCAGTTCTTATATTGTGTTTAAGTATTACTGCATTCTCCCTTTTGGGATATTATAGTGGCATCGGAGCATGATTTTTGGCTCAACTTGTGGACACTTCATCTTTTGCATCAAAAGAAGAAGTAGATAGATGAGATCGATCATGAAGGAGGATTATAGTTTTGGCACACCTCTCTTTATATCCAAGCAAGATCTCTCCAAGGAGGTCTATCAAATGAAGGGAGAAAGGTAATGGAAAGATCCAAGAAGAAGATTTGATGAGGAAGGCCCAAGCATTTCCTATCAGCGGAAAAGAAAATCGGAGAATCATAGATCTCCTCATAGATCTACTATGCCCACTTTCTTTGAAGAAGGTGAAAGGTATAGAAATGAAGAAAGAAGAGAACCTGAGACTCATGAGACTCTCAGTTTATATCTTAAAGAGTATAAGGAACAGTCTAGAGCTTTCAAAAAGAGTCTAACTCTCCAAGAATTCTTTGAAATCAAAGAAGAAAGAAGATCCTATAGTAGAGATAGAAGGAAGAGGCACAATAGATTCTATTTGCCTACATTTTATAGATCTTCCTCAAGCATTGTTAAGGCTTTGAGGAAAGAGTTAGATACATTTTTCATGCTACATCCTATGGCTGAAAAAGAGGCTATCCAAATTGCAGCACTTCATCTCTTAGGTGAAGCCAATGATTGGTGGTTTAGTCACATGGAGCATGAAAAGGTGACTAAATATTCAGATTTCTTTCACAAGTTGAGGAAGAAGTTTGATGTGAAGAAGATAGAGATGGGCTACAAAGAGACATTTCCTAAGGAAACAAAGGAGGATTTCAATCTTGTCACTCTGGACAAGAATTCACTACATTCACCACCAGCTGCAGAAGTACTTGAATCTAGAGAAGAGACACTTGCTACCTTGCAACATAGTCTTGAGCTCTTGACATATAGAATCCCATGCATGATTCAGGAGATGCATGAGCAAGAGGAGGAAGATTCCAGCACTGGTACATTGGTAGAAGAGCATCCATCTCTCTTACCAACAGTTGGAGACACCATTGTCCTGGTTGGAGGAAATCTTGTGTTTTGTCAAGAGGTTCCCACACATCAGTTGATCCAAGGCATGCATACACATTCATCACCGATTTTTTTAGTAGATCTTATTGGAACTTATGGGGACATGCCATCAAGGCCAATGCATAACCAAGGGTTAGAACAAAATGCTGATTTGAAGCAACAACATATCACAATGCAGAGGACCCTTGATTTGATCAAGGAGGAGATGAAAATCTATCCCAATTTGTCATGGACGGGCTACATTCAACCCTTTGAGTTGAAGTGTGGATTTTCAAGAAATGGGATGAGCATGGTCCTATGTACAATGACTAGTCATGAGATCAATATTGTACCTTTCTTTGAGACAACATATGTATTACCCTGCAGATCTACAACACTATCACTTAGTAGCAGTGATAATGAAGAGGCCCCATTATTCTTGGAGCATTCTGAAGGTAGCTTCACTCATGAAGAAATGGAGGTTATATGATAGATGGTGGACATCTTGGGATGATAAATCTTTTCTCCTTTCTTGATGACACTTTCTCAATGAGCATCTCACAACTCAAAGAGAGACTTATACCTGCAGCAGATCCAGAACCTCATTGGTTTTGGTAGGCCATGGATGAGAAGAAGGTCTCATTAAGATATCTCATTTGAGGTGCACTTAAACATTTCATGGAGTGCAAATTTCTTCATCAGTTTGAGGAGGTTGGGGTCTTACAATGGGAGGATACCAAGTATTTTCAGAATGAGATCCATCATCCACATTGGGATGAATGGCTGATAGTATGGTCCCTATATTACTAGTTTAGTTTGGTCCCTATATTAATATTTAGGTCCCTATATTACTAGTTTAGTCCCTTATTGTTATTAGTGTAGCCCCATTATTGTTATTGTTGTACCCCTGTAACCCCAATATTGTTATTATTGTGCCCTTGCATTATTATTGTTAGGTCGGCTAAGATTATATTGTGGCCCCATGGACTCCTATATATAGAAGGAGGTTTTGGTTATTTGTATCATCCAAGAATTGTTCATTTATGTAATGTATTGGAGGTTTCCCCCTCGAAGTGGTTGATTTATAAGGCATTGATCTCTTTTTTCTTCTATTTTTGGATCTGGTTTCACAACATTTGGTATCAGAGCTTTGGATTCTAGGGTTTCGCTGCTCCAAATAGGTCATCGTGGAATTTTCGCTATAACTTATTTTATACGAAGGTTCAGAAGCTGAAATTTTTAGAAAGAGAAGTCCAAATCCCGATGAACATCATCGCAAATTTTAGAGATTGGTTCGAAATATTTTCGGAGATATGATCCGTGAAATTTAGGGCTTTTTGCAGGCTCCTAAATTTAACCTAAACAGGTCATCACATAATTTTTTCTATAACTATTTTTCTAAGAGGTTTCAGAAGCTGAAATTTTCAGAGAGCAAAGCCAAAATCCTGAGGACCATCGTGGAAAAATTTTAGATATTGATTCACATTAGTTTGGTAGGTAGGATTTGTGGAAGTTAGGGCTTTTTGAGGACCCCGAATTTCATCTCAAAGAGGCGATCGTGGGAAAATCTTCATAACTCACTCTCTGAGCATTAGATTGAAATTATGTAAAGAGTGGTTGCAAGTACACAGACCGTAGTTTCCTTTATATCAGTTTCAGAGCTGAAGGACGAAACAATGGCACGTGGCAAGTCTTACAAGTTCGCTCTACTGAACCAGTCCATAATTAGGTCATTGTGGGAGATTGGACATAACTTTGCCTTGAAGAATCCAAATTAGGTCAGACCTCTAACAAAATTATTGAAGAAAGATGAATTTTCATGGACTCCTAAAGCAACTAAGGCCTTTGAACATCTTAAAGAGGCAATGTGCCTAGCACCGGTCTTAGGTACGCTAGACTTCACAAAAACCTTTATTGTGGAATGTGATGCCTCAGGAAATGGAATTGGTGTTGTTTTAATGCAAGAAGGAAGACCCATTGCTTTTGAAAGTCATCCAATCAAAGGAAAGTATTTACAGAAACCTATTTATGAGAAGGAAATGTTATCAATACTACATGCACTAAAGAAATGGCGAACTTACCTAATGGGAAGACACTTCAAGGTAAAAACTGATCATGATAGTCTTAAACACTTTTTGGAATAAAGACTATCTTCAGAAGAGAAGAAAAAATGGGTCACAAAGATGTTGGGTTATGACTTTGAAATAATCTACAAAAAAGGAAAGCTTAATGTTGTTGCAGATGCACTCTTAAGAAAGAATGAAGAGGTGGAAGCATTGCTTTGTGCCATTTCTATTATCCAACCATATTGGATAACCGAAGCAAGAGATGAATGGAAGAAGGACAAAGATGTATGGACACTCATTCAAAAGTTGCAGCAAGATCCTAGTACATCTGATACATTTAGTTGGAAAATGATTCCTTATGGTACAAAGATCGCTTATATCTTTGTAAGAATTCCCAACTAAAACAAAATATTCTTCTGGAATTGCACACTTCTCCTTTAGGAGGACACTCAGGATTTTTAAAAACTTACCACAGAGTGAAGAAAGAATTTTTTTGGGATGGCCTTAAATCTGATATTCAAAAGTTTGTGGCGGAATGTTTGGTTTGCCAGCAGAATAAAGTGGAAACAATTAAGACCCCGGGACTTCTACAACCTTTATCCATTCCAAGTCAACGTTGGGAGGAGATTTCAATGGATTTTATCACAGGTTTACCTAAGTCCGAAGGAAAGATTGTCATCATGGTGGTAGTTGATAGACTTACCAAGTATGCACACTTTTGTGCATTATCTCATCCATTTAAAGCAAGTACAGTTGCTACTACATTTATGGACACAATTTAAAAGCTACATGGAAACCCAAGGGTTATTGTGAGCGACAGAGATCCCATTTTTACTGGAAATTTTTGGACGGAGTTATTTTCTTGTTTGGGTACTCAATTAGCTCATAGCTCATCTTATCATCCTCAATCCGATTGTCAAACTGAGATAGTAAATAAATGTTTGGAATGATATCTTTGTTGTTTTGTATCTGATAAACAAACACAATGGGTCAAGTGGTTACCTCTCGCTGAATGGTGGTATAACACTTCCTTCCATACTGCAGCAAAAATGACCCCATTTATGGCAATTTATGGATATCATCCACCATCGATCACATCATCTTTAAGGGAAAATTCGAAGGTTCAAGCAGTGGAAGATCACATCGAGCATCAGCAAGAAGTTCTCCAACTCTTAAAGGATAACCTGAATTTGGCACAAAATCGAATGAAACAACAAGCAGATCAACATCGTAGCGAGAAAAGTTTTGATGTAGGAGATTGGGTATTTTTACGGCTACAACCATACAAACAAATGTCCCTCAAGCAAGCAAAGAAGGATAATAAATTATCGCCAAAGTACTATGGTCCTTACAAGGTGTTGCAAAAGATCGGTACTATGGCATACAAATTGGAGCTTCCTGCTTCTTCGCGAGTACATCCAGTTTTCCATGTTTCATGCTTAAAGAAGGTTATAGGTGAAAATCTTCCAGTTCAAACAATATTTCCAGAACTTGATGAGGAAGAAAAAATCATATTGGAACTTGAAGCGGTCATGGAAACAAGAACTCGACAGCTACGGAATCGATCAATTTCAAAGTATCTCATCAAGTGGAAGAACTTACCCACCGAAGATTCTACATGGGAGGATGAGAATTTTATACAGAAGCACCCAAAGCTACTCAAGCGTTGAGGACAACACTTTTTTGAAGGAGAGGGGCATGTTAGGTCCCTATATTACTAGTATAGTCCCTTATTGTTGTTAGTGTAACCCCCTTATTGTTATTATTTGTACCCTTGTAACCCCCATATTGTTATTATTGTGCCCTTAAATTATTATTGTTAGGTCGGCTAGGATTACATTGTGGCCCCATGGACTCCTATATATAGAAAGAAGGTTTTGTCATTTGTATCATCCAAGAATTGTTCATTTATGTAATGTATTGGAGGTTTCCCCCTCGAAGTGGCTAATTTATAAGGCGTTGATCTCTCTTTTCTTCTATTTTTGGAGCTGGTTTCACAATAGTTGCCAAGCCACTTGCAGATCTATGATACATGTCAACAAGAAGCATGGCTGCACTGGTTGCTCTTGGTTGAGTATGGTTACCACTCAAGGAGTCATACTTTTCCAACTCATTCCTTACACATCACTGGAAGAATGCAGAAGAAGAAGGCATGGTTACTTTGGTTGTTGAGAAGAGAGTTTAGACATCACATGTTATATCTTCTGCCCATGTATTTACTCTTGTTTGGGATATGTCTCATGTATTTACATGTATTTCTGTTTGAGATGTATCTCATGTTCATGTATGTACTTGGGTTTGGGAGAAAGGATAATTCTCACATGATGTGGCATAAGGGAGCTTGTTTGTATTATGTTGATGAGATATGTCACATGTCCATTAATTTTCTCCATGACTTGCATCATGATAATGCAAGGAGGCCACAAGGATCCTTGTTGCTATGGTTACTATTGGGAGAGTATACGCTTAATTCTTCCCATACATTGCATGACAATGTTGAAGGATGGAAACAAGAGGCCTTGCATCGTTGGCTTCTGTTGGGTGATTACGGTCATTGTACATGGTATAATGATGATGTGATGGGGAAAAAAGATGCCTTATTGAGGTGGCTTCTCTTGAGAAAATATGGCCACTACATTTGGTACAATGATGATGTGGTATGGCGGAAAAAGACATTGTTGCGTTGGCTTCTTTTGACAAAGTATGGATCTCTTACTTATTTTCATGATGATATAGCATGGCAGCAGAAGGCTTTGCTGCATTGGTTTTTATTAGGAGAATATTGTTTGACATTGTTCATGTTTTCTCATATGTCTCTACTTCTTGTTTTTCACTATGATGATGTGATGTTTGATTCCTACATCATGAGTTGGGACTTTCCACTTTTTGAATGAACCACTTCATCTTATGTATCTCATGTATAGAGGAGAGATTTGGTCATCATATGGTTTCCACCTGGAGATTCATTGATGAGGAAAGGTATCTAACTTTTCAGTTGGAGGCCATTCTAGACATTCTAGAAAGGCAGCTTTGGAGCTGGACATACATGACACATAGTGACAGATGGGAAGGCCTTCCACATGAGGATGCCATTTGGAGGGAGGATTTTTGCTGTAGCATCCACTTGTTGCAGTTGCTTGAGGACAAGCAACACTTTGCTAGGGAGGACTGTAATATTCCCAAATTTTCACATCATATTTGGAATATTACAGTTCTTAATAAACCTACTTAATTAAGTAAATAAAAGGGTGGAGGGACCCATAATCCTCAAGATGAATAAATATCCACTTTTTATGTGTGAATGTGGATTAATTAAGCCTAGATCTACATAATGAGGTAGTGGAGCCGTTACTAATGTCAATGGAATTGGAGATCATGTCTCGTTAATGAGATAGAGCATGGAGGTTGAAGCAGTCAACTAAGATCTTGGAAGGGATCAAACATAAGATCATAGAGCATTCATGATGAAGTGATGGAGGAAGTTGTGCAATTAATGCCCACATGATGGAGAGGGTGTACATTACACCTAGACATGATAGATGACTTGGAAAGACAGCGCAGTCAAACATGGAGGATCTTTTCCACATGCACAGCGCAATTTAGATGAGGGCCAAGGCATGGGAAGGCTCATAAACTATATAAAGGAGATGAAGACAACAATGAAGGCAGGCTATTGATTATAGATTTTGAGGTCTATTTAGATCTGGAATTTTCATGTGACATTCCATTGCTTTCTTGGGTTGCTTAGCAAAGGTTGCAAGTGTTGTTTAGCATAGGGTGTTCTTGGTCAGAAATACCTCCTCTTTCATTGAGTGATCTCTTGGAAGAGGGTTGTACTTCATTCTACATTAGGCATTGGTGCCATTTATATATTTTCCATCATTTGCAGAATATATACCTTCATCTGCAGAAGATCAGTTGGAAGGTGGAGGTTGTCTTCAGTATTTCAGCTGGAGAACCGGTGAAGGTTTATTCCTATCACCTTAGGCTTGAAGATCAACATTCCCAGGGCTTCATTTCAGATATAGCATCAGGCCAAAAATTAATGACCTCCTAGCAACAGTAATTCCATCAAGAATTACGCTATCCATCATTGCAGATCCAAAGGAGGAAGGAAGTTTCTAACATTTCAGCTAGTAATCATGTGAGGGATCATCCCCTCACCTTGCCATAACTATTTCCATCAGCCTGGAGTCTATTGCAGCATATTGCAACAGGCATAGAGCCTCTCTCTCTTGTACAACACAATTTTTGTAGTAGCTGCATATTCAGTTGCTGCAACATGAAGGAGGAGGAAGAGAAGGAAAGATCTCAAGATCCTATCTTGTAGATATGAAGGAAGGATCAACCCTCAAGGAATAGATATGTTTATACATCATATTGAAACCATATTTAGATCAGATCTAGCTTCAGATCTGTAAACCCAACAGATAAAGGATCAAACCCTAGGAGGGTGATTTTTCAAAGTTGTAGATTTGGTAAATCCTTTCTAGGTTATCTTGGGTTCCCATCACATTGGCCAGATCTTGAATCTTGGCATCATCAGAGCTCTTGAGCTCCCTAGATCTGCATTTCCTTTTGAATTAGTTCATGTACATCTTCAGCAGAAGGGACAATGTAGTATTGCTTCCTGTAAGCTCACCAGTTACACAGTGCTAATTGCAGCACCATTGTAGGGTGATTCTAGGCCATCTTTTGGGCTCGATCTACTCATTTTCTATACATTGTGCAACTGATTCATCTCCATATAATAAAATGGCTCAGCTTCTCTGTAAATTTTGATGTTGTCTTGAGATTTATTGATTACTTAGTTGCAGTTCTTATATTGTGTTTAAGTATTACTGCCTTCTCCCTTTTGGGATATTACATCTTCAGGGGAAACCTTTCTCATCTCAACCTTCAGGTCAACCCAGTATTCATGGGAAACTTGGTCCACTTCCTTCAGGTCAATCTGCACTCGAGGGACAACCTGTTCAACCTCAGTATCCACGTTGACCTGCACCCCAGTGATAGCCTGTGCAACCTTAGGGCCCACCTTTATTTCCTCAAGGTCAACCTTCGACGGTACAAGGTCCACCCCAAGGCACTACTTACATCCCACAAAAAAATCCATATGTTGCTCAAACAGGGCATGAGTGGTTCACTTAGAATTAGTACCCTAGTCCTTAACCGATTTATGGGTAGAATTATCAAAATTATAACCCCTATGGAAAAAATCGTTTGGGACAAAACATATGGGCTCAAAAATTTTCCCGGCTTGGTTGGAACCCCAATATTGGTCTCTATCAAAGGCTTACAATTCCTTTCAATCCACAATTTCCATTCATTTCTACGCTGGAACTTCCTGATGTGTCAAAGTTAATGAATGATACCATTCTTCATAACCCATATTGGCCTCCAGTTACCACCAAAATCCCTAGCGATTATCCCAAGTTTGAAGGCAAGTCCAGAGAATACCCCGGGCGCATGTTATGACATATCATCTATGGTGCTCCTCTAACTCTTGGGTTGATGAAACGATTTGTTGACATCTTTTCCAAAGGACTCTCACTGGTGCTGCTGCAAAGTGGTACATTGAGATCTCTTGTGGCATATTTTAAGATTTCAACTCTCTTGCCATGTTGTTTCTCACACACTTTTAGTTACCAGTTCGTTATGAAACTGGGACGCACCTCCTAACATCCTTGAAACAGGATCGGGATACTCATATCTCTGAGCATATTCATGAATGGAGATGGTGTCGTCATTTGATCAAGTTTGAGATCCCTGATCAACTTCTGACTGATGTTAGAAAATTATGTTTTATAGAGAAATGCGACACATAAAATATGTAGAAAAAACACAAGCACACGAAACATATAAAACCAGAGAGACACAGATATACATGGTTCACCTAGTTTGGGCTACATCCACCTTGAACAACCAATCCTTCCTTTCTATTATCCAGCAAAATGAAGAGACACAACCTACAACAGATCCACTATAATATCCTCTGTTCTCTCTCACAGTCTCCCTATCTGTTTCTTGCTCTGAGAATACACATACAATACACAACCACAATACAATACCCTCATACAAGTGAGGGGATACCTTCGAGGGAAAAAAACCCTAAACTAAACATAACTTCTACTGTTAGATCATTCGACTAATGAATGACCCAGATTGACTAGAAATTACTATACTTTTACAAGGCAATTTTACAACTGTTTTTAGCTTCGGGGGCGCTACTCCCGAAACCCCCTGCCAAGTGGGGCTCCATAAAGTCGCAGTTGCCCCCCCTGGACCCCCCAGGCATAATTTAATTATGGGCGGCGTTGCCACCAAATTAAGGTACAGGGGTCCAACGCTGTGATATAAAATAAACAAGATAATAAGGCTCCACACCCAACAATCTCCCACTAGGAGACTGATTGTAGCAACTCGACCGTTGATTCATTTGCTGGACAATGACTCCTCTTTGGACTTGGCTATTTCTCATCTTCATCGTCATCCTTGAAGACCAATTGAAGTTGAGCATAATCTCAGTTTCTCCATCGTTACAACTTTTGTTAGCATATCTGCAGGATTCTGGCTAGTGTGTATCTTTTCCAGCTTCAACTGTCCATCTTCCAATACTGACCATATGAAATGGTATTTGAGCTGTATTTGTTTAGTCCTGGAATGAAATGTTGAGCTCTTTGTAGGCTGAATGGAACTTTGGCTATCACTGTATAACATGCCCATATCATGCTTCTTACCCAATTCATCCATAAAACTTTGTAACCAAATCATTTCTTTACTAGCCTCTGTAGCAGCAACATACTCTACTTCTATTGTTGAAAGTGCAACAACACTTTGGATTTTTGAAACCGAACTGACAGCTGTTCCACCTACAGTAAATACATATCCTGTAGTGCTCCTCTTGTTATCTCTGTCACCTGCCATATCTGCATCAACATATCCCTGTAGAGAAATGTTTGGACCACCAAAGCATAATGATTGATTTGTGGTACCTCTCAAATATCTGAGAATCCATTTCAATTCCATCCAATGTTCTTTTCCTGGATTGTTCATCTACCTGCTTACAACTCCCACTGAATGTGCAATATCAGGCCTTGTGCAGACCATTGAATACATTAAGCTTCCAACTACTGATGCATATGGCACTTTAGACATATAGTTCATTTCTTCTTGGGTCTTGGGGCACATCTCCTTACTAAGTTTGAAGTGGCTAGCAAAAGGTGTACTAACTGGTTTTGCATTCTGCATATTAAATCTTTTCAACACCTTTTGTATCTACTCATTTTGATACAGTGTTAATTTGTAAGTTTTTTGTCTCTATTTATTCTCATACCAAGGATTTGGTTTGCAGCTCCCAAATCCTTCATTGCAAATGAATTTGACAATTTTCTTTTGAGCACATTTATTTCCTGCATGTTAGACCCTACAACAAGCATGTCATCTACATACAATAAAAATATAATACAGCTGCGATCATTTTTCTTTTTCAGATAAACACAATGATCAGAGTGACATCTAGTATAACCTTGTTAAGACATAAACCTGTCAAATTTTAGATACTACTGCCTTGGAGCCTATTTTAAGCCATACAAGCTCTTCTTTAACCTGCACACTAATTTTTCTTTCCCTTTGACCTCATATCCTTCTAGTTGCTCCATATAGATATCTTCCTCCAAATCTCCATGGAGAAATGTTGTCTTTACATCTAACTGTTCAAGATGTAAATATTCCGCTGCTACAAGACTTAAAATAGTCCTGATTGAAGTCATATTAACAATAGGAGAAAATATTTCATCAAAATCAATACCTTTCTTTTGCGCAAACCCCTTCACCACAAGTCTAGCTCTGTACCTCTGTTTTCCTCAATCTTCTTCCTTCAGCCTGTAAACCCATTTATTCTGCAATGTAGTTTTACCTGCAAGAAACCTGACTAAGTCCCAAGTCTGGTTATGCATTAAGGATTCCATCTCTTCTTCCATGGCTAGCTCCCACTTCCTCCTGATTTCAACCTGCATTTCTTCTTCATAACATTCAGGTTCACCAGAATCAGTCAACAATAAATAGTATAATGAAGGAGAGTATCGTTCAGGGGGTCTACTTATCCTAGTAGATCTTCTAACACCACTTTCAGGTGTTCAAGGTGACTGTTGTTATTGTGGTGGTTGTTGTTGTTGTGGCTGTTGATTATTATTATTTTCAGGCACCTTTACTTTTTTTGTGATCTCATCAAGAACTGTGTATTCTTTGTTTTATTTTTCCTATTTCTTTTCCTGCAGCTGATTCTTATACAAGACCTTCTCATTGAATATTATATCTCTTCTCCTAATGAATTTGTGATTTTCATAATCATATAAGCGATAACCAAAATCATTAACACCATATCCAATAAAGGTACATTTCTTTGATTTTGTCTCAAGCTTTGTTTTGTTTTCTTTATTAATATGGAAAAAGGCTTCACAGCCAATATGCTTTAAAAAATAGTAGTTTACCATTTTACTTGTTCATGCTTCTTCTAGAATACCACCATCCAAGGAACTTGAAGGCCCTCTGTTTATTAGATAAAAAACAGTATCTACAGCATCTGCCCAAAATTGTAAAGGCAATCCTGCAAGCAATCTCATGCACCTTGCATGCTCCATGATTGTTCTGTTCATCCTTTTTGACACACCATTTTCTTGTGGTGTTCTTGGAACTGTCTTCTCTCTGTGAATTCCATGCTCTGAGCAGTACCTATCAAACTATTTGCTGCGATATTCACCTCCATTGTCTAATCTGAGACACTTCAACTTATTTCTTGTCTCAATCTCAACCAAAGCTTTCCATTTCTTGAAAGTATCAAATACATCAGATTTATTCTGAATACAATAAATCCAATTATTTCTAGTTGCATCATTAATAAAAGTAACATAATAACGAGAGCCACCGAGAGATGATACCTGAGCAGGTCCCCATACATTTGTATGCACAAGCTCTAATTTTTTGCTCTTCTTTTCTTTCCCAACTCTGAGAAATATGACTCTCTTCTGTGTTCCATAAAATCAATTCTCATAGAAATCCAAATCAACATTCTTCAAACCTGACAACAAATTTCTTGAGTGAAGAAACTTCATCCCCTTCTCACTCATGTGTCTGAGCCTATGATGCGATAATGCTGCATCTGCTCCTTTGGAAGTTAAAGCATTAACAGAGTTAGAAATACCATTGCATAAATACAATGTACCAACCTTTTCACCTTTTGCTATTAACAGGGCTCCTTTAGTGACCTTCCAAGTTTTATCTGTGAAAGTTGTCACACAACCTTCACTGCCTAACTACCCTACTGAAATCAGATTTTTCTTCAGATCTGTAACATGCCTTACCTTCTTTAATAGCCATTGGTTTCCATTCAGCTGTTTTACAAGAACCTTACCCATTCCAACAATTTTACAAGGTTTATCATCACCCAAACGGACTTGTCGAAAATCTCCTTGAACATAGTCGTGAAAATATTTCTTATCAGGTGTGGCATGACAAGGCCCCTAAATCTACTACCTAGGAATCAGTAACATTTTTGAAAGAAAGAATCAAAGCATCTTGTAACACATCACCTGTCATATTTGCTTCATGATTGTTTTCTTGTTGTGCATCTCCTTCTTTTCCCTTCCGAGATCTACAGTCTTTCTTCAGGTGTCCTTTCTTTCCGCATATCCAGCACACTATCCCCTATCTGGACTTGGATATGCCTTTCCTTGATTTACTGCGATATCCTGAGCTATTTCCTCTTTCCATTCTTCTTCCCCTAGACTTTTCACTCAATGCATTACCCGATGTCTCACCGGAGATTTTCCGTCGCATTTCCTCGCTAAGGATAGCACCGATAACATCATCAAACTTTAAAGTACTAGATCCAGAGACATAGTTACTAATAGCCATAACTAAACCATTCCAACTTTCTGGAAATGAGCACAAAAATAACAGAGCTCTAACTTCATCATCAAATTTTTCCCCTACATAACTTAACTAACTGGTAATTATATTAAAATCATTTAAATGGTTTGCAACAGATCCACCTTCCGACATCTTCATATTAAATAAACGTTTCAGAAGAAATACATTGTTTGAAGCCGAGGGTTTTTCATATAGTTTTGCCAGTGCCTTAATCAAACCCTATGTTGTTGTTTCCTTCGATATATTGAAGGCTACCGATGTCGCAAGGCACAACCATATTGTTCCGAGTGCCTTTCTATTGAGAATCTCCCATTCTGCATCTGTCATAGCCGTCGACTTCTTTGTTTTTCCGCTCAATGGTAGGTACATATCTTTTTGATATAGATAATCTTCCATCTGCATCTTCCACAAAGGGAAGTTTTTGCCGTTAAATTTCTCGACCCTAAACTTACTATCCTCCGCCATTGCTCTCACTCAAACCAGGAACCCTTCTTTCCTGTGAGTTTATCAGTCAAATAGGCCTTCGGTTCCGATACCAGTTGTTAGAAAATTATATATTACAGAGAAATGCAACACATAAAATATGCAGAAAAAACACAAGCACACAAAACACATAAAACTAGAGAGACACAGATATACGTGGTACACCCAGTTTGGGATACTTCCACCCCAAACAGCCAGTCCTTCCTTTCTATTATCCAGAAAAATGAAAAGACACAACCTATGGCAGATCTGCTGTAATATCCTCTGTTCTCTCTCACAGTCTCCCTATCTGTTTCTCGCTTTGAGAATACACATACAATACAGAGCCGCATTACAATACCCTCTTACAAGTAAGGGGTTGCCTTCTAGGGCAAAAAACCCTAAACTAAACATAACTTCTACCGTCAAATCATTTTCCTAATGAACGACGCAGACTGACTAGAAATTACTATACTTTTACAAGGCAATTTTACATCTGTTTTTAGCTTCGGGGGTGCTACTCCCAAAACCCCCCACCAGTGGGGGGCTCCATAAAGTCGCAGCCGCCCCACCTAGACCCCCCAGGCAGCGTTTAATTATGGGTGGTGTTTCCGCCCCATTAAGGTACAAGGGTCCAACGCTGTGATACAAAATAAACAAGATAATAAGGCTCCACACCCAACAATCTCCCACAAGGAGACTGATTGTAGCAACTCCACAGCTGATTCATTTGCTGGACAATGACTCCTCTTTGGAGCTGGCTGTTTCTCATCTTCATCGTCATCCTTGAAGACCAATTGAAACTGAGCATAATCTCAGTTTCTCCCTGGTTACAACTTTTGTTAGCATATTTGTAGGATTCTGGCTAATGTGTATCTTTTCCAGCTTCAACTGTCCATCTTCCAATACTGACTGTATGAAATGGTACTTGAGATGTATGTGCTTAGTGCTGGAATGAAATGCTGAGTTCTTTGCAGGATGAATGGCACTTTGGCTATCACTGTATAACGTGCCCATATCATGCTTCTTACCCAATTCATCCATAAAACTTTGTAACCAAATCATTTCTTTACTAACCTCTGTAACAACAACATACTCTACTTCTGTTGTTGAAAGTGCAACAAAACCTTTTTACTTTTGAAACCCAACTAATAGTTGTTCCACCTACAGTAAATACATATCTTGTAGTGCTCCTTCTGTTATCTCTGTCACCTGTCATATCTGCATCAACATATCCCTGTAGAGAAATGTTTGAACCACCAAAGAATAATGATTGATTTGTGGTACCTCTCAAATATCTGAGAATCCATTTCACTACCATCCAATGTTCTTTTCCTAGATTGTTCGTGTATTTTCTTACAACTCCCACTGCATGTACAATATCAGGCCTTGTGCAAACCATTGCATACATTAAGCTTCCTACTGCTGATGCATATGGCACTTTAGAAATATAGTCCATTTCTTCTTGGGTCTTGGGGCACATCTCCTTACTAAGTTTGAAATGGCTAGCAAAAGGTGTACAAACTGGTTTTGCATTCTGCATATTAAATCTTTTCAACACCTTTTGTATGTACTCATTCTGATACAGTGTTAATTTGTGCTTTTTTCTGTCTCTAGTTATTCTCATACCAAGGATTTGTTTTGCAACTCCCAAATCCTTCATTTCAAATGAATTTGACCATTTTCTTTTGAGCACATTTATTTCCTGCATGTTATACCCTGCAACAAGCATGTAATCTACATACAATAACAGTATAATATAACTGTCATCATTTTTCTTTTTCAGATAAACACAATGATTAGAGTGACATCTAGTATAACCTTGTTCAGACATAAACCTATCAAATTTTAGATACCACTGCCTTGGATCCTGTTTTAAGCCATACAAGCTCTTCTTTAACCTGCACACTAATTTTTCTTTCCCTTTGACCTCATATCCTTCTAGTTGCTCCATATAGATCTCTTCCTCCAAATCTCCATGGAGAAATGTTGTCTTTACATCTAACTATTCAAGATGTAAATCTTCTGCTGCTACAAGACTTAAAATAGTCCTGATTGAAGTCATCTTAACAACAGGAGAAAATATTTCATCAAAATCAATAGATTTCTTTTGTGAAAACCCCTTCACCACAAGTCTAGCTTTGTACCTCTGTTTTCTTCCATATTCTTCCTTCAGCCTGTAAATCCATTTATTCTACAATGTAGTTTTACCTGCAGGCAACCTGACCAAGTCCCAAGTCTGGTTATGCATTAAGGAGTCCATCTCTTCTTCCGTGGCTAGCTCCCACTTCTTCCTGGTTTCACCCTACATTGCTTCTTCATAACATTCGAGCTAATCAGAATTAGTCAACAATAAATAGTATAAGGAAGGAGAGTATCGTTCAGGGGGTCTACTTATCCTGGTTGATCTTCTAACACCACTTTCAGGTGTTTGAGGTGCATGTTGCTGTTGTGGTGGTTGTTTTTGTTGTGGCTGTTGATTATTATTATTTTCAGGCACCTTTAATTTTTTTGTGATATCATCAAGAACTGTGTATTCTTTGTTTTCCTTTTCCTGTTTCTTTTCCTGCAACTCATTCTTATACAAGACCTTCTCATTGAATATTACATCTTTGCTCCTAATGATTTTGTGATTTTCATAATCATATAAGCGATAACCAAAATCATTAACACCATATCCAATAAAGGTACATTTGTTTGATTTTTCCTGAAGCTTTGTTCTGTTTTCTTTATTAATATGGAAAAAGGCTTCATGCCCAAAAGGCTTTAAAAAAGAGTAGTTTACCTTTTTACATGTCCATGCTTCCTATGGAATACCACCATCCAAGGAACTTGAAGGCCCACTGTTTATTAGATAAACAAAAGTATCTATAGCATCTGCCCAAAATTGTAAACGCAATCATGCATGCAATCTCATGCACCTTTCACGCTCCATGATTGTTCTGTTCATCCTTTCTGACACATCATTTTCTTGTGGTGTTCTTGGAACTTTCTTCTTTCTGCGAATTTCATGCTCTGAACAGTACCTATCAAACTCTTTGCTGCAATATTCACCTCCATTATCTGATCTGAGAGACTTCAACTTCTTTCCTGTCTCAATCTCAACCAAATCTTTCCATTTCTTGAAAGTATCAAATACATCAGATTTATTCTGAATACAATAAATCCAAGTCTTTCTAGTTGCATCATCAATAAAAGTAACATAATAACGAGAGCCACCAAGAGATGATACCTGAGCAGGTCCCCATACATCTATATGCACAAGCTCTAATTTTTCGCTCTTATTTTCTTTCCCAACTCTGAGAAATCTAACTCTCTTCTGTTTTCCATAAATGCAATTCTCACAGAAATCAAAATCAACATTCTTCAAACCCGACAACAAATTTCTTGAGTGAAGAATCTTCATGCCCTTCTCACTCATGTGCTTGAGCCTATGATGCCATAATGCTGCATCTGCTCCTATGGAAGTTAAAACATTAACAAAGTTAGAAATACCATTGCATAAATAAAATGTACCAACCTTTTCGAATTTTGCTATTACCAGGGCTCCTTTGGTGACCTTTGAAGTTTTATTTGTGAAAGTTGTCACACAACCTTCATCGCCTAACTGCCCTGTTGAAATCAAATTTTTCTTCAAATCTGGAACATGTCTTACCTCCTTTAATATCCATTGGTTTCCATTCTGTTGTTTTACAATAACCTTACCCATTCCAACAATTTTACAAGGTTTATCCTCACCCAAACGGACTTGTCCAAAATCTGCTTGAAAATAGTCATGAAAATATTTCTTATCAGGTGTGGCATGGAATGAGGCCCCTGAATCTTCTACCTAGGAATCAGTAGCATTTTCAAAAGAAATAATCAAAGCATCTTGTAAAACATCACCTGTCACATTTGCTTCATGATTGTTTTATTGTTGTGCATCTCCTTCTTTTCCCTTCCGAGTTCTACAATATTTCTTCATGTGTCCTTTATTTTCGGATTTCCAGCACACTATCCACGATCTGGACTTGGATCTACCTTTCCTTGATTTACTGCAATATCCTGAGCTCTTTCCTCTTTCCATTCTTCTTCCCCTAGACTCTGCACTCAAAGCATTACCTGATGTCTCACCGAAGCTTTTTCGTCGCATTTCCTCGCTAAGGATAGCACCGACAACTTCATCAAACTTTAAAGTACTAGATCCAGAGACAGAGTTACTAATGTCCATAAATAAACCATTCCAATTTTTTGGCAATGAGAAAAAAAATAACAAAGCTCTAATGTCATCATCAAAGTTTACCCCTACAAAAATTAACTGACTGGTAACTGTATTAAAATCATTTAAATGGTCTGCAACAGATCCACCTTCTGACATCTTCATATTAAATAAACGTTTCATAAGAAATACCTTGTTAGAGGCCGAGGGTTTTTCATATAGTTTCACCAATGTCTTAATCAAACCCTCTGTTGTTGTTTCCTTCGATATATTGAAGGCTACCGATGTCGCGAGGCACAACCGTATTGTTCCGAGTGCCTTTCTATCGAGAATATCCCATTCTGCATCTGTCATAGCTATCGGCTTCTTTGTTTTTCTGCTCAATGGTAGGTACATATCTTTCTGATACAGATAATCTTCCATCTTCATCTTCCACAACATGAAGTTTTGGCCGTTAAATTTCTCGACCCTAAACTTACCATCTTCTGCCATTGCTCCCACTCGAACTAGGAACCCTTCTTTCCTGCGATTTTATCAGCCAAATAGACCTTCGGCTCCGATACCAGTTGTTAGAAAATTATATATTAAAGAGAAATGCGACACATAAAATATGAAGAGAAAACACAAGCACACAAAAAAACATAAAACTAGAGAGACACAGATATACGTGGTTCACCCAGTTTGGTCTACGTCCACCCCGAACAGCCAGTCCTTCCTTTCTATTATCCAGTAAAATTAAGAGACATAACCTACAACAGATCCGTTGTAATACCCTCTATTCTCTCTCACAGTCTCCCTATCTGTTTCTCGCTTTGAGAATACACATACAATACACAGCCACAATATAATACCCTCATACAAGCGAGGGGTTGCCTTCTAGGGCAAAAAAACCCTAAACTAAACATAAATTTTACCGTCAGATCATTTGCCTAATGAACGGCCTAGATTGACTAGAAATTACTATACTTTTACAAGGCAATTTTACATCTGTTTTTAGCTTCAGGGGCGCTGCTCTCGAAACCCCCTGCCAGGGGGGGGCTCCACAAAGTCGCAACCGCACCCCCTGGAACCCCCAAGCAGCATTTAATTATGGGCGACATTTTTGCCCCATTAAGGTACAAGGGTACAACATTGTGATACAAAATAAACAAGATAATCAGGCTCCACACACAACAATCTCCCACTAGGAGACTAATTGTAGCAACTCCACCGCTGCTTCATTTGCTGGAAAATGACTCCTCTTTGGACCTGGTTGTTTCTCATCTTCATCGTCATCCTTGAAGACCAATTGAAACTGAGAATAATCTCAGTTTCTCCCTGGTTACAACTTTTGTTAGCATATCTGCAGGATTCTGGCTAGTGTGTATCTTTTCCACCTTCAACTGTCCATCTTTCAATACTGACCGTATGAAATGGTACTTGAGCTGTATGTGTTTAGTCCTGAAATGAAATTCTGAGTTCTTTGCAAGATGAATCGCACTTTGGCTATCATTGTATAATGTGCCCATATCATGCTTCTTACTCAATTCATCCATAAACATTTGTAACCAAATCGTTTCTTTACTAGCCTTTGTAGCAGCAACATACTCTGTTTCTGTTGTTGAAAGTGCAACAACACTTCCGATTTTTGAAACCAAACTGACAGCTGTTCCACCTACAGTAAATACATATACTGTAGTGCTCCTCCTGTTATCTCTATCACTTGCCATATATACATCAACATATCCCTATAGAGAAATGTTTGAACCACCAAAGCATAACGATTGATTTGTGGTACCTCTCAAATATCTGAGAATCCATTTCACTGCCATCCAATGTTCTTTTCCTGGAATTTTCATGTACCTGCTTACAACTCCCACTGCTTGTGCAATATCAGGCCTTGTGCAGACCATTGTATACATTAAGCTTCCAACTGCTGATGCATATGTCACTTTAGACATATATTCCATTTCTTCTTGGGTTTTGGGTCACATCTCCTTACTAAGTTTGAAATGGCTAGCAAAAGGTGCACTAACCGGTTTTGCATTCTGCATATTAAATATTTTCAACACCTTTTGTATGTACTCATTCTGATACAGTGTTAATTTGTGATTTTTTTTGTCTCTATATATTCTCAAACCAAGGATTTGTTTTGCAGCTCCCAAATGCTTCATTGCAAACGAATTTGACAATTTTCTTTTGAGCACATTTATTTCCTGCATGTTAGACCCTGCAACAAACATGTCATCTACATACAATAAAAATATAATATAACTGCCATCATTTTGCTTTTTCAGCTAATCACAATGATCAGAGTGCCATCTAGTATAACCTTGTTCATATATAAACCTGTCAAATTTTAGATACCACTGCCTTAAAGCCTGTTCTAAGCCATACAAGCTCTTCTTTAACCTGCACACTAATTTTTCTTCCCCTTTGACCTCATATCCTTCTGGTTGCTCCATATATATCTCTTCCTCCAAATATCCATGGAGAAATGCTGTCTTTACATCTAACTGTTCAAGATGTAAATATTCCGCTGCTACAAGACTTAAAAATAGCCCTGATTGAAGTCATCTTAACAACATGAGAAAATATTTAATCAAAATTAATACCTTTCTTTTGTGCAAACCCCTTCACCACAAGTCTAGGTTTTTACCTCTGTTTTCCTACATCTTCTTCCTTTAACCTGTAAACCCATTTATTCTGCAATGTAGTTTTACCTGCAGGAAACCTGACTAAGTCCCAAGTCTGGTTATGCATTAAGGATTCCATCTCTTCTTCCATGGCTAGCTCCCACTTCTTCCTGCTTTCAACCTGCATTGCTTCTTCATAACATTCGGGTTCACCATAATTAGTCAACAATAAATAGTATAATGTAGGAGAGTATCGTTCAGGGGGTCTACATATCCTGGTAGATATTCTAACACCACTTTCAGGTGTTTGAGGTGCCTGTTGCTGTTGTAGTTGTTGTTGTTGTTGTGGTTGTTGATTATTATTATTTTCAGGCACCTTTACCTTTTCTGTGATCTCATCAAGAACTGTGTATTCTTTGTTTTATTTTTCCTATTTCTTTTCCTGCAACTGATTCTTATACAAGACCTTATCATTGAATATTATATCTCTGCTCCAAATGATTTTGTGATTTTCATAATCATATAAGCGATAGCCAAAATCATTAACACCATATCCAATAAAGGTACATTTCTTTGATTTTTCCTGAAGCTTTGTTCTATTTTCTTTATTAATATGGACAAAGGCTTCATAGCAAAAAGGCTTTAAAAAAGAGTAGTTTACCTTTTTACCTATTCATGCTTCCTCTAGAATACCACCATCCAAGGAACTTGAAGGCCCTCTATTTATTAGATAAAGAACAATATCTACAGCATCTGCCCAAAATTGTAAAGGAAATCCTACATGCAATCTCATGCACCTTGCACATTCCATGATTGTTCTGTTCATCCTTTTTGACACACCATTTTCTTGTGGTGTTCTTGGAATTGTGTTCTCTCTGCGAATTCCATGCTCTGAACAGTACCTATCAAACTCTTTGCTGCAATATTCACCTCCATTGTCTAATCTGAGACACTTCAACTTCTTTCTTGTCTCAATCTCAACCAAAGCTTTCCATTTCTTGAAAGTATCAAATAAATAAGATTTATTCTGAATACAATAAATCCAATTCTTTCTAGTTGCATCATCAATAAAAGTAAAATAAAAACGAGAGCCACCGAGAGCTGATACCTGAGCAGGTCCCCATACATCTGTATGCACAAGCTCTAATTTTTCGCTCTTATTTTCTCTCCCATCTCTGAGAAATATGACTCTCTTCTGTTTTCCATAAATGAAATTCTCACAGAAATCCAAATCAACATTCTTCAAACCCGGCAACAAATTTCTTGAGTGAAGAATCTTCATCCCCTTCTCACTCATGTGTTTGAGCTTATGACTCCATAATGCTGCATCTTCTCCTTTGGAAGTTAAAGCATTAACATAGTTAAAAATACCATTGCATAAATACAATGTACCAACCTTTTCGCCTTTTGCTATTACCAGGGCTCCTTTGGTGACCTTCCAAGTTTTATCTCTGAAAGTTGTCACACAACCTTCACCGCCTAACTGCCCTATTGAAATCAGATTTTTCTTCAGATCTAGAACATGCCTTACCTCCTTTAATAGCCATTGGTTTCCATTCTGCTATTTTATAAGAACCTTACCCATTCCAACAATTTTTACAGGGTTTATCATCACCCAAACGGACTTGTCCAAAATCTCCTTACACATAGTCATGAAAATATTTCTTATCAGGTGTGGCATGGAATGAGGCCCCTGAATGTACTACCAAGGAATCAGTAACATTTTCGAAAGAAAGAACCAAAGCATCTTGTAACACATCACCTGTCACATTTTCTTCATGATTGTTTTCTTGCTGTGCGTCTCCTTCTTTTCCCCTCCGAGATCTACAGTCTTTCTTCAGGTGTCCTTCTTTCCGCATTTCCAGCACACTATCCTCGATCTAGACTTGGATCTTCCTTTCCATGATTTACTATGATATCCTGAGCTCTTTCCTCTTTCCATTCTTCTTCCCCTAGACTCTGCACTCAAAGCATTACTCGATGTCTCACCGGAGCCTTTCCGTCGCATTTCCTCGCTAAGGATAGCACCAACAACATCATTAAACTTTAAAATACTAGATCCAAAGACAGAGTTACTAATGGCCATAATGAAACCATTTAAACTTTATGATAATGAGCACAAAAATAACAGAGCTTTAACTTCATCATAAAAGTCTACCCCTACAGAACTTAACTGATTGGTAACTATATTAAAATCATTTAACTGGTCTGCAACAGATCCAGCTTCTGAAATCTTCTTATTAAATAAACGTTTCATAAGAAATACCTTGTGTGAGGCCGAGGGTTTTTCATATAGTTTCACCAATGCCTTAATCAAACCCTCTGTTGTTGTTTCTATCGATATATTGAAGGCTACCGACGCCGTGAGGCACAACTGTACTGTTCGGACTGCCTTTCTATCGAGAATCTCCCATTCTGCATCTATCATAGCCGTCGGCATCTTTGTTTTTCCGCTTGATGGTAGGTACATATATTTCTGATACAGATAATCTTCCATCTGCATCTTCCATAATGGGAAGTTTTGACCGTTAAATTTCTCGACCCTAAACTTATCATCTTCTTCCATTGCTCCCAATCGAACCAGGAACTCTTCTTTCCTGCGAGTTTATCAGCCAAATAGACCTTCAACTTAGGTACCGGTTGTTAGAAAATTATATATTACAGAGCAATGCGACACATAAAATATGTAGAAAAAACACAAGCACACAAAACAGAAAAAACCATAGAGACACAGATATACGTGGTTCACCCAGTTTGGGATACGTCCACCCTGAACAGCCAGTCCTTCCTTTCTATTATCCAACAAAATGAAGAGACACAACCTATAGCAGATCTACTGTAATATCCTCTGTTCTCTCTCACAGTCTCCCTATCTGTTTCTCGCTCTGAGAATACACATACAATACATTGCCGTAATACACAGGGGTTGCCTTCTAGGGAAAAAAACCCCTAAACTAAACATAACTTCTACCGTCAGATCATTTTCCTAATGAATGGCCCAGATTGACTAGAAATTACTATACTTTTAAAAGGAAATTTTACATATGTTTTTAGATTCGAGGGCGCTGCTCCCTAAACCCCCCGCCAGGGGGGGGCTCCATAAAGTCGCAGCCACCCCCCCTGGACCCCCTAGGAAGTGTTTAATTACGGGTGGCATCGCCGCCCCATTAAGGTATCGGGGTCCAACGCTGTGATACAAAATAAACAAAATAATCAAGCTCCACACCCAACAATCTTCCACTAGGAGACTGATTGTAGCAACTCCACTGCTGCTTCATTTGCTGGAAAATGACTCCCCTTTGGACGTGGCTATTTCTCATCTTCATCGTCATCCTTAAAGACCAATTGAAACTAAGCATAATCTCAGTTTATCCCTGGTTACAACTTTTGTTAGCATATCTGCAAGATTCTGGCTAGTGTGTATCTTTTCCATCTTCAACTGTCCATCTTCCAATATTGACCGTATGAAATGGTACTTGAGCTGTATGTGTTTAGTCCTAGAATGAAATGCTGAGTTCTTTGCAGGATGAATGACACTTTGGCTATCACTGTATAATGTGCCCATATCATGCTTCTTACCCAATTCATCCATAAACCTTTGTAACCAAATCATTTCTTTACTAGCCTCTGTAGTAGCAACATACTCTGCTTCTGTTGTTGAAAGTGCAACAACAATTTGGATTTTTGAAACCCAACTGACAGCTATTCCACCTACAGTAAATACATATCCTGTAGTGTTCCTCCTGTTCTCTCTGTCACCTGCCATATCTGCATCAATATATCCCCGTAGAGAAATGTTTGAACCACCAAAGAATAATGATTGATTTGTGGCACCTCTCAAATATCTGAGAATCCATTTCATTGCCATCCAATGTTCTTTTCCCGGATTGTTCATGTACCTGCTTACAACTCCCACTGCATGTGCAATATCAGGCCTTGTGCAGACCATTGCATACATTAAGCTTCAAAATGCTGATGCATATAGCACTTTAGACATATAGTCCATTTCTTCTTGGGTCTTGGGGCACATCTCCTTACTAAGTTTGAAATGGCTAGCAAAAGGTGTACTAATTGGTTTTTCATTCTGCATATTAAATCTTTTCAACACCTTTTGTATGTACTCATTCTGATACAATGTTAATTTGTGATTTTTTTCTGTCTCTAGTTATTCTCATACCAAGGATTTGTTTTACAGCTCCCAAATCCTTCATTGCAAATGAATTTGAGAATTTTCTTTTGAGCACATTTATTTCCTGCATTTTAGACCCTGCAACAAGCATGCCATCTACATACAATAACAATATAATATAGCTGCCAGCATTTTTCTTTTTTAGATAAACACAATGATCAGAGTGACATCTAGTATAACCTTGTTCAGACATAAACCTGTCAAATTATAGATACCACTACCTTGGAGCCTGTTTTAAGCCATACAAGATCTTCTTTAACCTGCACACTAATTTTTCTTTCCCTTTGACCTCATATGCTTCTGGTTGCTCCATATAAATCTCTACCTCCAAATCTCCATGGAGAAATGTTGTCTTTACATCTAAGTGTTCAAGATGTAAATCTTCCACTGCTACAAGACTTAAAATAGTCCTGATTGAAGTCATATTAACAATAGGAGAAAATATTTCATCAAAATCAATACCTTTCTTTCGTGCAAACCCCTTCACCACAAGTCTAGATTTGTACCTCTGTTTTCCTCCATCTTCTTCCTTCAGCCTATAAACCCATTTATTCTGCAATGTAGTTTTACCCGTAGGCAACATGACTAAGTCCCAAGTCTGGTTATGCATTAAGGAGTCCATCTCTTCTTCAATGGCTAGCTCCCACTTCTTCCTGCTTTCAACCTGCATTGATTCTTCATAACATTCGGGTTCACTAGAATTAATCAACAATAAATACTATAATGAAGGAGAGTATCATTCAGGGGGTCTACTTATCCTGGTAGATCTTCTAACACCATTTTGAGGTGTTAGAGGTGCCTGTTGCTGTTGTGGTGGTTGTTGTTGTTGTGGGTGTTGATTATTATTATTTTCAGGCACCTTTACTTTTTCTGTGATCTCATCAAGAACTGTGTATTCTTTGTTTTCTTTTTCTTGTTTCTTTTCCTGCAACTGATTCTTATACACGACCTTCTCATTGAATATTAAATCTCTGCTCCTAAGGATTTTGTGATTTTCATAATCATATAAGCGATAACCAAAATCATTAACACCATATCCAATAAATGTACATTTCTTTGATTTTGCCTCAAGCTTTGTTCTATTTTCTTTATTAATATGGACAAAGGCTTCAGAACCAAAAGGCTTTAAAAAAGTGTAGTTTACCTTTTTACGTGTCCATGCTTCCTCTGGAATACCACCATCCAAGGAACTTGAAGGCCCTCTTTTTATTAGATAAACAACAATATCTACACCATTTGCCAAAAATTGTAAAGGCAATCCTGCATGCAATCTCATGCACCTTGCACGCTCCATGATTATTCTGTTCATCCTTTCTGACACAACATTTCCTTGTGGTGTTCTTGGAACTGTCTTCTCTCTGTGAATTCCATGCTCTGAATAGTACCTATCAAACTCTTTGCTGCAATATTCACCTCCATTTTCTGATCTGAGACACTTCAAATTCTTTCCAGTCTCAATCTCAACCAAAGCTTTCCATTCCTTGAAAGTATAAAATACATCAGATTTATTCTGAATAAAATAAATCCAAGTATTTCTAGTTGCATCATCAATAAAAGTAACATAATAATGAGAGCCATGAGAGATGATACTTGAGCAGGGCCTCATACATCTGTATGTACAAGCTCTAATTTTTCGCTCTTTTTTTCTATCCCAACTCAGAGAAATCTGACTGTCTTCTGTTTTCCATAAATGCAATTCTCATAGAAATCCAAATCAACATTCTTCAAACCTGACAACAAATTTCTTGATTGAAGAATCTTCATCCCCTTCTCACTCATGTGTCCGAGCCTACGATGCCATAATGTTGCATTTTCTCCTTTGGAAGTTAAAGCATTAAAAGATTTAGAAATACCATTGCATAAATACAATGTACCAACCTTTTCTCCTTTTTCTATTACTAGAGCTCCTTTGGTGAACTTCCAAGTTTTATCTGTGAAAGTTGTCACACAACCTTCACCGCCTAACTGGCCTGTTGAAATCAGATTTTTCTTTAGATCTGGAACATGCCTTACCTCCTTTAATATCCATTGGTTTCCATTATGCTATTTTACAAGAACCTTATGCATTCCAAAAATTTTACAGGGTTTATCATCACCCAAACAGACTTGTCCAAAATATCCTTGAACATAGTCGTGAAAATATTTCTTATCACGTGTGGCATGGAATGAGGACCCTGAATCTATTGCCCAGGAATCAATAACATTTTCGAAAGAAAGAATAATAGCATCTTGTAACACATCAGCTGTCACATTTGCTTCATGATTGTTTTCTTGCTGTGCGTCTCCTTCTTTTCCCTTCCGAGATCTACAATCTTTCTTCAGGTGTCCTTTCTTTCCGCATTTCCAGCACACTATCCCTGATCTGGACTTGGATCTGCGTTTCCTTGATTTACTGCGATATCCTGAGCTCTTTCCTCTCTCCATTCTTCTTCCCCTAGACTTTTCACGCAAAGCATTACCCGATGTCTGACCAGAGATTTTCCATCGCATTTCCTCACTAAGGATAGTACCAACAACATCATCAAACTTTAAAGTACTAGATCCAGAGACAAAATTATTAATGACCATAAATAAATCATTCCAACTTTCTGGAAATGAGCACAAAAATAATAGAGCTCTAACGTAATCATCAAATTTTACCCCTACAGAACTTAACTGATTGGTAACTGTCTTAAAATCATTTAAATGGTCTGCAACAGATCCACCTTCCCACATCTTCATATTAAACAAACGTTTCATAAGAAATACCTTGTTTGAGGCTGAGGGTTTTTCATATAGTTTCGCCAATGTCTTAATCAAACCTTCTATTGTTGTTTCCTTCGATATATTGAAGGCTACCGATGCCTTGAGGCACAACCGTACTGTTTCGAGTGCCTTTCTATTGATAATCTCCCATTATGCATCTGTCATAGTCGTCGGCGTTTTTGTTTTCTGCTCGATGGTAGGTACATATATTTCTGATACAGATAATCTTCCATCTGCATCTTCCACAACAGGAAGTTTTGGCCATTAAATTTCTTGACCCTAAACTTACCATATTCCTCCATTGCTCCAACTCGAACCAGGAACCCTTCTTTCCTGTGAGTTTATCAGCCAAATAGACCTTCGGCTCTGATACCAGTTGTTAGAAAATTATATATTACAGAGCAATGCGACACATAAAATATACAGAAAAAACACAAGCACACAAAAACACATAAAACCATAAAGACAGATATATACGTGGTTCACCCAGTTTGGGCTATGTCCACCCCGAACAGCCAGTCCTTCCTTTCTATTATCCAGCAAAATGAAGAGACACAACCTACAACAGATCCGCTGTAATATCCTCTGTTCTCTCTCATAGTCTCCCTATCTGTTTCTCGCAATGCAATACCCTCATACAAGCGAGGGGTTGCCTTATAGGGCAAAAAACCCTAAACTAAACAAAACTTCTACCGTTAGATCATTCGCCTAATGAACGACCCAAATTGACTAGAAATTAGTATACTTTTACAAGGCAAATTTACATCTGTTTTTAGCTTCGGGGGCGCTGCTCCCGAAACTCCCCGCCAAGGGGGGGCTCCATAAAGTCGCAGCCGCCCCCCCTGGAAACCCCAGGCAGCATTTAATTACGGGCGACGTTGCCGCTCCATTAAGGTACAGGGGTCCAACGCTGTGATACAAAATAAACAAGATAATCAGGCTCCACACCCAACAATCTCCCACTAGGAGACAGATTGTAGAAACTCCACCGCTGCTTAATTTGCTGGACAATGACTCCTCTTTGGACCTCGCTGTTTCTCTTCTTCATCATCATCCTTGAAGACCAATTGAAACTGAGCATAATATCATTTTCTCCCTGGTTACACATTTTGTTAGCATATCTGCAGGATTCTGGCTAGTTTGTATCTTTTCCAGCTTCAACTGTCCATCATCCAATACTAACTGTATGAAATGGTACTTGAGATATATGTGTTTAGTCCTAAAATGAAATTTTGATTTCTTTGCAGGATGAATGGCACTTTGACTATCACTGTATAATGTGCCCATATCATGCTTCTAACCCAATTCAACCATAAACCTTTGTAACCAAATCATTTCTTTACTAGCGTCTGTAGCAGCAACATACTCTTCTTTTGTTGTTGAAAGTGCAACAAAACTTTAGATTTTTGAAACCCAACTGATAGTTGTTCCACCTCTAGTAAATACATATCCTGTAGTGCTCTTCCTATTATCTCTTTCACCTGCCATATCTGCATCAACATATCCCTGTAGAGCAATGTTTGAACCAGCAAAGCATAATGATTGACTTTTGGTACCTCTCAAATATCTGAGAATCCATTTCACTGCCATCCAATGTTCTTTTCCTGGATTGTTCATGTACCTGCTTACAACTCCCACTGCATGTGCAATATAGGGCCTTGTGCAGACCATTGCATACATTAAGCTTCCAACTACTGATGCATATGGCACTTTTGACATATAGTCCATTTCTTCTTGGGTCTTGGGGCACATCTCCTTACTAAGTTTGAAATGGCTAGCAAAAGGTGTACTAACTGGTTTTGCATTCTACATATTAAATCTTTTCAACACCTTTTGTATGTACTCATTCTGATATAGTGTTAATTTGTGATTTTTTCTGTCTCTAGTTATTCTCATACCAAGGATTTGTTTTGCAGCTCCCAAATCCTTCATTGCAAATGAATTCGAAATTTTTCTTTTGAGCACATTTATTTCCTTCATGTTAGACCCCGCAGCAAGCATGTCATATACATACAGTAACAATATAATATAGCTGCCATCATTTTTCTTTTTCAGATAAACACAATGATCAGAGTGACATCTAGTATAACCTTATTCAAACATAAACCTGTCAAAATTTAGGTACCACTGCCTTGGAGCCTGTTTTAAGCCATACACGCTCTTCTTTAACCTACACACTAATGTTTCTTTCCCTTTGACCTCATATCCTTCTGGTTGCTCCATATAGATCTCTTCCTACAAATCTCCATGGAGAAATGCTGTCTTTACATCTAACTGTTCAAGATGTAAATATTATGTTGCTACAAGACTTAAAATAGTCTTGATTGAAGTCATCTTAACAACAGGAGAAAATATTTCATCAAAATCAATACCCTTTTTTTGTGCAAACCCCTTCACCATAAGTCTAGCTTTGTACCTCTGGTTTGCTCCATCTTCTTCCCTCAGCATGTAAACCCATTTATTCTGCAATGTAGTTTTACCTGCAAGCAACCTGACTAGGTCCCAAGTCTAGTTATGCTTTAAGGAGTCCATCTCTTCTTCCATGGCTAGCTCCCACTTCTTCCTGCTTTAAACCTGAATTGCTTCTTCATAAAATTTGGGTTCACCAGAATCAGTCAACAATAAATAATATAATGAAGGAGAGTATGGTTCAGGGGGTCTACTTATCCTGGTAGATCTTCTAACATCACTTTTAGGTGTTTGAGGTGCCTGTTGCTGTTGTGGCTGTTGATTATTATTATTTTCATTAACCTTTACTTTTTCTGTGATCTCATCAAGAACTGTGTATTCTTTGTTTTATTTTTCCTGTTTTTTTTTCCTGAAACTGATTCTTATACAAGTCCTTCTCATTGAATATTACATCTCGACTCCTAATGATTTTGTGATTTTTCATAATCATATAAGCGATAACCAAAATCATTAACACCATATCCAATAAAGGTACATTTCTTTGACTTTTCGTCAAGCTTTTTTCTGTTTTCTTTATTAATATGGAAAAAGGCTTCCAAGCTAAAAGGCTTTAAAAAAGAATAGTTTACCTTTTTACCTATCCATGCTTCCTCTGGAATACCACCATCCAAGGAACTTGAAGGCCCTCTGTTTATTAGATAAACAACAATATCTACAACATCTGCCCAAAATTGTAAAGGCAATCCTGCATGCAATCTCATGCACCTTGCACGCTCCATGATTGTTCTATTCATCCTTTGTGACACACCATTTCCTTGTGGTGTTATTGGAACTATCTTCTCTCTGCGAATTCCATGCTCTGAACAGTACCTATCAAACTCTTTGTTGCAATATTCACCTCCATTGTCTGATCCGAGAAACTTCAACTTCTTTCCTGTCTCAATCTCAACCAAAGCTTTCCATTTATTGAAAGTATAATATACATCATATTTATACTGAATACAATAAATCCAAGTTTGATTAGTTGCATCATCAATAAAAGTAACATAATAATGAGAGATACTGAGAGATGATACCTGAGCAGGTCCCCATACATCTGTATGCACAAGCTCTAATTTTTCGCTCTTCTTTTCTTTCCCAACTCCGAGAAGTCTGACTCTCTTATGTTTTCCATAAATGCAATTCTCATAGAAATCCAAATCAACATTCTTCAAACCCGACAACAAATTTCTTAAGTGAAGAATCTTCATCGCCTTCTCACTCATGTCTCTGAGCCTATGATGCCATAATGCTGCATCTGCTCCTTTGGAATTTAAAGCATTAATATATTTAGAAATACCATTGCATAAATACAATGTACCAACCTTTTCGCCTTTTGCTATTACCAGGGCTCCTTTGGCGACCTTCCAAGTTTTATCTATGAAAGTTGTCACACAACCTTCACCGTCTAACTGTCCTGTTGAAATCAGAGTTTTCTTCAAATCTAGAACATGCCTTACCTCCTTTAATATCCATTGTTTTCCATTATGTTGTTTTACAAGAACCTTACCCATTCCAACAATTTTACAGGGTTTATCATCACCCAAACGGACTTGTCCAAAATCTCCTTGAACATAGTCATGAAAATATTTCTTATCAGGTGTGGCATGGAATGAGGCCCCTGAATCTTCTACCTAGGAATCAGTAACATTTTCGAAAGAAAGAATCAAAGCATCTTGTAACACATCACTTGTCACATTTACTTCATGATTGTTTTCTTGCTGTGCGTCTCGTTCTTTTCCCTTTCGAGATCTACAGTCATTCTTCTGGTGTCCATTTTTTCCACATTTCCAGCACACTATCCCTGGACTTGGACGCCGCGAGGCACAACTGTACCATTCCGAGTGCCTTTCTATCGAGAATATCCATTCTGCATCTGTTATAGCCTTCGAATTCTTTGTTTTTCCGCTCAATGGTAGGTACATATCTTTCTGATACAGATAATCTTCCATCTCCATTTTCCACAACGGGAAGTTTTGGCCATTAAATTCTCGACCCTAAACTTACCATCTTCCACCATTTCTCCCACTCGAACCAGGAATCCTCTTTCCTGTGAGTTTATTAGCCAAATAGACCTTCAGCTCCGATACCAATTGTTAGAAAATTATATATTACAGAGCAATGCGACACATAAAATATGTAGAAAAAACACAAGCACACAAAACACATAAAATCAGAGAGACACAGATATACGTGGTTCACCCAGGTTGGGCTACGTCCACCCCGAACAGCCAGTCCTTCCTTTCTATTATCCAGCAAAATGAAGAGACACAACATACAATAGATCTGCTTTAATATCCTCTGTTCTCTCTCACAGTCTCCCTATCTGTTTCTCGCTCTGAGAATACACATACAATACACAACCGCAATACAATACCCTCATACAAGCGAGGGGTTACCTTCTAGGGAAAAATACCCTAAACTAAACATAACTTCTACCGTCAGATCATTCGCCTAATGAACGACCCAGATTGACTAGAAATTACTATACATTTACAAGGCAATTTTACATCTGTTTTAGCTTCGGGGGCGCTGCTCCCGAAACCCCCCGCTAGTGGGAGCCTCCATAAATTCGCAGTTGGCCCCCCTCGGACCCCCCAGGCAGCGTTTAATTACGGGTGGCATTTCTGCCCCATTAAGGTATAGGGGTCCAATGCTGTGATACAAAATAAACAAGATAATCAAGCTCCACACCCAACAATCTCCCACTAGGAGACTGATTGTAGCAACTCCACCAATGCTTCATTTGCTGGACAATGACTCCTATTTGGACCTGGCCGTTTCTAATTTTCATCGTCATCCTTGACGACCAATTGAAACTGAGCATAATCTCAGTTTCTCCCTGGTTACAACTTTTGTTAGCATATATGCAGGATTTTGGCTAGTGTGTATCTTTCCAGCTTCAACTGTCCATCTTCCAATACTGACCGTATGAAATGGTACTTGAGCTGTATGTGTTTAGTCCTAGAATGAAATGCTGATTTATTTGCAGGATGAATGGCACTTTGGCTATCACTGTATAACGTGCCCATATCATGCTTCTTACTCAATTCATCCATAAACCTTTGTAACCAAATCATTTCTTTACTAGCCTTTGTAGCAGCAACATACTTTGCTTCTGTTGTTGAAAGTGCAAAAACACTTTGGATTTTTGAAACCCAACTGATAGCTGTTCCATCTATAGTAAATACATATCTTGTAGTGCTCCTCCTGTTATCTCTGTCACTTGCCATATTTGCATCAACATATCCCTGTAGAGAAATGTTTGAACCACCAAAGCATAATGATTAATTTGTGGTACCTCTCAAATATCTGAGAATCCATTTCACTGCCATCCAATGTTCTTTTCCTGGATTGTTCATGTACCTGCTTACAACTCCCAATTTATGTGCAATATCAGGCCTTGTGCAGACCATTGCATACATTACGTTTCCAACTACTAATGCATATGCCACTTTAGACATATAGTCCATTTGTTCTTGGGTCTTGGGGCACATCTCCTTACTAAGTTTGAAATGGCTAGAAAAAGGTGTACTAACTGGTTTTGCATTATGCATACTCATTCTGATACAGTGTTAATTTGTGATTTTTTCTGTCTCTAGTTATTCTCATACCAAGGATTTGTTTTGCAGCTCCCAAATCCTTCATTGCAAATGAATTTGACAATTTTATTTTGAGCACATTTATTTCCTGCATGTTAGACCCTGCAACAAGCATGTCATCTACATACAATAACAATCTAATATAGCTGCCATCATTTTTCTTTTTCAGATAAACATAATGATTAGAGTGACATCTAGTATAACCTGTTTCAGACCTAAATCTGTCAAATTTTAGATACCACTGCCTTGGAGCCTGTTTTAAGCCATACAAGCTCTTTTTTAACCTGCACACTAATTTTTCTTTCCCTTTGACCTCATATCCTTCTGGTTGCTCCATTAAGATCTCTTCCTCCAAATCTCCATGGAAAAATGTTGTCTTTACATCTAACTATTCATCATGTAAATCTTCCGCTGCTACAAGACTTAAAATAGTCCTGATTGAAGTCATCTTAACAACAGGAGAAAGTATTTCATCAAAATCGATACCTTTCGTTTGTGCAAACCCCTTCACGACAAGTCTAGTTTTGTACCTCTATTTTCCTCCATATTCTTCCTTCAGCCTATAAACCCATTTATTCTACAATGTAGTTTTACCTTCAGGCAACCTGACTAAGTCCCAAGTCTGATTATGCATTAAGGAGTCCATCTCTTCTTCCATGGCTAGCTCCCACTTCTTCTTGCTTTCAACCTGCATTGCTTCTCCATAACATTTAGGTTCACCAGAACCAGTAAACAATAAATAGTATAATGAAGGAGAGTATTGTTCAGGGGGTCTACTTATCCTGGTAGATCTTCTAACACCACTTTCAGGTGTTTGAGGTGCCTGTTGTTTTTGTGGTGGTTGTTGTTGTTGTGGTTGTTGATTATTATTATTTTCAGGCACCTTTACTTTTTCTGTGATATCATCAAGAACTGTGTATTCTTTGTTTTCTTTTTCCTGTTTATTTTCCTGCAACTGATTCTTATACAAGACCTTCTCATTGAATATTACATCTATGCTCCTAATGATTTTGTGATTTTCATAATCATATAAGTGATAACCAAAATCATTAACACCATATCCAATAAAGATACATTTCTTTGATTTTGCCTCAAGCTTTATTATGTTTTCTTTATTAAAATGGACAAAGGCTTCACAGCCAAAAGGCTTTAAAAAAGAGTAGTTTACCTTTTTACCTATCCATGCTTCCTCTGGAATACCACCATCCAAGGAACTTGAAGGCCCTCTATTTATTAGATAAACAAAAATATCTATAGCATCTGCCCAAAATTGTAAAGGCAATCCTGCATGCAATCTCATGTACCTTGAACGCTCCATGATTGTTCTATTCATCCTTTCTGACACACCATTTCCTTGTGGTGTCCTTGGAACTGTCTTCTCTCTGCGAATTCCATGCTCTGAACAGTACCTATAAAACTCTTTGCTGCAATATTCACTTCCATTGTCTGATCTCAAACACTTCAACTTCTTTCCTGTCTCAATCTCAACCAAAGCTTTCCATTTCTTGAAAGTATCAAATACATTCGATTTATTCTGAATACAATAAATCCAAGTCTTTCTAGTTGCATCATCAATAAAAGTAACATAATAATGAGAGCCACCGAGAGATGATACCTAAGCAGGTCCCCATACATCTGTATACACAAGCTCTATTTTTTTTCTCTTATTTTCTTTCCCAACTCTGAGAAATATGACTCTCTTCTGTTTTGCATAGATGAAATTTTCATAGAGATCCATATCAACATTCTTCAAACCTGGCAACAAATTTCTTGAGTGAATAATCTTCATCCCCTTCTCATTCAGGTGTCTGAGCCTATAATTCCATAATGCTGCATCTGCTCCTTTGGAAGTTAAAGCATTAACAAAGTTAGAAATACCATTGCATAAATACAATGTACCAACCTTTTCGCCTTTTGCTATTACTAGGGCTCCTTTGCTGACCTTCCAAGTTTTATCTGTGAAAGTTGTCACACAACCTTCACCGCCTAACTGCCCCGTTGAAATTAGAATTTTCTTCAGATCTGGAACATGCCTTACCTCCTTTAATAGCCATTGGTTTCCATTCTGCTGTTTTACAAGAACCTTACCCATTCCAAAAATTTTACAGGGTTTATCATCACCCAAACAGACTTGTCCAAAATCTCCTTGAACATAGTCATGAAAATATTTCTTATCAGGTGTGGCATGGAATGAGGCCCATGAATGTACTACCAAGGAATCAATATCATTTTCGAAAGAAAGAATCAAAGCATCTTGTAACACATCACCTGTCACATTTGCTTCATGATTTTTTTCTTGTTGTGCGTCTCCTTCTTTTCCCTTCCGAGATCTACAGTCTTTCTTCAGGTGTCCTTTCTTTCTGCATTTCCAGCACACTATCCCCGATCTGGACTTAGATTTGCCTTTCCTTGATTTACTGGGATATCCTAAGCTCTTTCCTCTTTCCATTCTTCTTCCCCTAGACTCTGCACTCAAAGCATTACAGGATGTCTCATCGGAGCTTTTCCGTCGCATTTCCTCGCTAAAGATAGCACCGACAACATCATCAAACTTTAAAGTACTAGATTCAGAGTCAGAGTTACTAATGGCCATAACTAAACCATTCCAACTTTCTGGCAATGAGCACAAAAATAACATAGCTCTAGCTTCATCATCAAAGTTTACCCCTACGGAACTTAACTGAATGGTAACTGTATTAAAATTATTTAAATGGTATACAAAATATCCACCTTCCGACATCTTCATATTAAATAAACGTTTCATAAGAAATACCTTATTTGAGGCTGAAGGTTTTTCATATAGTTTCGACAATGCCTTAATCAAACCCTATGTTGTTGTTTCCTTCGATATATTGAAGGCAACCGACGCCGTGAGGCACAACCGTACTGTTCCGAGTGCCTTTCTATCGAGAATCTCCCATTCTGCATCTGTCATAGCCGTCGGCTTCTTTGTTTTTCCACTCAATGCTAGGTACATATCTTTCTGATACAGATAATCTTCCATCTGCATCTTCCACAACGGGAAGTTTTGGCAGTTAAATTTCTCGACCCTAAACTTAAAATCTTCCGTCATTTCTCCCACTCGAACCAGGAACCCTTCTTTCCGGCGAGTTTATCAGCCAGATAGACCTTCGGCTCCGATACCAATTGTTAGAAAATTATATTTTACAGAGCAATGTGACACATAAAATATGCAGAATAAACACAAGCACACAAAACACATAAAACTAGAGAGACACAGTTATACGTGGTTCACCCAGTTTTGGCTACGTCCACCACGAACAGCCAGTCCTTCCTTTCTATTATCTAACAAAATGAAGAGACACAACCTACAGCAGATCCACTGTAATTTCCTCTGTTCTATCTCACAGTTTCCCTATCTGTTTCTCGCTATGAGAATACACATATAATACACAGGCACAATACAATACCCTCATACAAGCGAGGGGTTGCCTTCTAGGGCAAAAAACCCTAAACTAAACATAACTTCTATCGTCAGATCATTCGCCCAATGAACGACCCATATTGACTAGAAATTACTATACTTTTACAAGGCAATTTTACATATGTTTTTAGCTTCAGGGGCGCTGCTCTCGAAACCCTCCACCAGTGGGGGGCTCCATAAAGTCACAGTCACCCCCCTGGACCTCCCAAGCAGTGTTTAATTACAGGCAATGTTGCCACCCCATGAAGGTACAGGGGTTCATCGCTGTGATACAAAATAAACGAGATAATCAGGCTCCACACCCAACAATCTCCCACTAGGAGACTCATTGTAGCAACTCCACCGCTGCTTCATTTGCTAGACAATGACTCCTCTTTGGACCTGGTTGTTTCTCATCTTCATCGTCATTCTTGAATACCAATTGAAACTGAGCATAATATTAGTTTCTCCCTGGTTACAACTTTTGTTAGCATATCTACAGGATTCTGGCTAGTGTGTATCTTTTCCAGCTTCAACTGTCCATCTTCCAATACTGACCGTATGAAATGGTACTTGAGCTATATGTGTTTAGTACTAGAATGAAATGTTGAGTTCTTTGCAGGATGAAGGGCACTTTGGCTATCACTGTATAATGTGCCCATGTCATGCTTCTTACCCAATTCATCCATAAACCTTTGTAACCAAATCATTTCTTTACTAGCCTCTGTAGCAGCAACATACTCTTCTTCTGTTGTTGAAAGTGCAGTAACACTTTGGATTTTTGAAACCCAACTGACAACTGTTACACCTACAGTTATACATATCCTGTAGTGCTCCTCCTGTTATCTCTGTCACCTGCCATATATGCATCAACATATCCCTGTAGAGCAATGTTTGAACCACCAAAGCATAATTTTTTATTTGTGGTACCTCTCAAATATCTGAGAATCCATTTCACTGCCATCCAATGTTCTTTCCCTAGATTGTTCATGTACCTGCTTACAACCCCTACTGCATGTGCAATATCAGGCCTTGTGCAGACCATTGCATACATTAAGCTTCCAACTGCTGATGTATATGGCACTTTAGACATATATTCCATTTGTTCTTGGGTCTTGGGGCACATCTCCTTACTAAGTTTTAAATGGCTAGCAAAAGGTGTACTAACTGGTTTTGCATTCTGTATATTAAATATTTTCAACACCTTTTGTATGTACTCATTCTGATACAGTGTTAATTTGTGATTTTTTCTGTCTCTAGTTATTCTCATACCAAATTTTTGTTTTGCAGCTCCCAAATTCTTCATTGAAAATGAATTTGACAATTTTCTTTTGAGCACATTTATTTCCTGCATGTTAGACCCTGCAACAAGCATATCATCTACATACAATAACAATATAATACAGCTGCCATCATTTTGCTTTTTGAGATAAACATAATGATCAGAGTGACATCTAGTATAACGTTGTTCAGACATAAACCTGTCAAATTTTAGATACCACTACCTTGGAGCCTGTTTTAAGCCATACAAGCTCTTCTTTAACCTGCACACTAATTTTTCTTTCCCTTTGACCTCGTATCCTTCTGGTTGCTCCATATAGATCTCTTCCTCCAAATCTCCATGGAGAATTGCTATTTTTACATCTAACTGTTCAAGATGTAAATCTTCCATTGCTACAAGACTTAAAATAGTCCTGATCGAAGTCATCTTAACAACAGGAGAAAATATTTCATCAAAATCAATACCTTTCTTTTGTGCAAACCCCTTCACCACAACTCTAGCTTTGTACCTCTATTTTCCTCCATCTGTAGATCTGGAACATGTCTTACCTCCTTTAATAGCCATTGGTTTCCATTATGCTGTTTTACAAGAACCTTACCCATTCCAACAATTTTACAGCGTTTATCATCACCCAAACAGACTTGTCCAAAGTCTCCTTGAACATATTCATGAAAATATTTCTTATGAGGTGTGGCATGGAATGAGGCCCCCGAATCTACTACCTAGGAATCCATCACCTGTTACATTTGCTTCATGATTGTTTTCTTGCTATGCATCTCCTTCTTTTCCCTTCCAAGATCTACAGTCTTTCTTCAGGTGTCCTTTCTTTCCACATTTCTAGCACACTATCCCCGATCTGGACTTGGATCTACCTTTCATTGATTTACTGTGATATCCTGAGCTCTTTCTTCTTTCCATTCTTCTTCCCCTAGACTCTGCACTCAAAGCATTACTCGATGTCTCACCAGGGCTTTTCCGTCGCATTTTCTCACTAAGGATAGCACCAACAACATCATCAAACTTTAAAGTACTATATCTAGAGACAGAGTTACTAATGGCCATAACAAAAACATTCATACTTTTTGGAAATGAGCACAAAATTAACAGAGCTCTAACTTCATCATAAAATTTTATCCCTACAGAACTTAACTGATTGGTAACTGTATTAAAATAATTTAAACGGTCTGTAACAGATCCAACTTCCGACATCTTCATATTAAATAAAAGTTTCATAAGAAATACCTTGTTTGAGGCTAAGGGTTTTTCATATAGTTTCGCCAATGCCTTAATCAAACCCTCTGTTGTTGTTTCCTTCAATATATTGAAGCCTACCGATGCTGCGAAGCACAACAGTACTGTTCCGAGTGCCTTTCTATCGAGAATCTCCCATTCTGCATCTGTCATAGCCGTCGACTTCTTTTTTTTTCCGCTCAATGGTAGGTACATATCTTTCTGATACAAATAATCTTCCATCTACATCTTCCACAACGAGAAGTTTTGGCCATTAAATTTCTTGACCCTAAACTTACCATCTTCCGCCATTTCTCCCACTCAAAATAGGAACCCTTCTTTCCTGCGAATTTATCAGCCAAATAGACCTTCGGCTCCGATACCAGTTGTTAGAAAATTATATATTATATAGCAATGCGACACATAAAATATGCAAAAAAAACACAAGCACACAAAACACATAAAACCAGAGAGACAGAAATATATGTGGTTCACCAAGTTTATGCTACGTCCACCCCGAAGAGCCAGTCCTTCCTTTCTATTATCTAGCAAAATGAAGAGACACAACCTATAGCAAATCCGCTGTAATATCCTCTGTTCTCTCTCACAGTCTCCCTATCTGTTTCTCGCTCTGAGAATACACATACTATAGACAACCGCAATACAATACCCTCATACAAGCGAGGGGTTTCCTTCTAGGGAAAAAAAACCCAAAACTAAACATGCAGCTATACAAAATAAATGAGATAATCAAGCTGTGATACAAAATAAACAAAATAATTAGCCTACACACCCAACAATCTCCCACTAGGAGACTAGTTGTAGCAACTCCACCGTTGCTTCATTTGCTGGATAATGACTCCTGTTTGGACCTAGCTGTTTCTCATCTTCATCGTCATCCTTGAAGACCAATTTAAACTGAGCGTAATCTTAGTTTCTCCCTGGTTACAACTTTTGTTAGCATATCTGCAGGATTCTCGCTAGTGTGTATCTTTTCCAGCTTCAACTGTCCATCTTCCAATACTGACCGTATAAAATGGTACTTGAGCTGTATGTGTTTAGTCCTGGAATGAAATGTTGAGTTCTTTGCAGGATGAATGAAACTTTGTCTATCATTGTATAACGTGCCCATATCATGCTTCTTAGCTAATTCATCCATAAACCTTTGTAACCAAATCATTTCTTTACTAGCCTCTGTAGCAGCAACATACTCTGTTTCTGTTGTTGAAAGTGCAAAAACACTTTGGATTTTTGAAACCCAACTGACAATTGTTCCACCTACAGTAAATACATATCTTGTAGTGCTCCTCCTGTTATCTCTGTCACCTACCATATCTGCATCAACATATCCCTGTAGAGCAATGTTTGAACCACCAAAGCATAATGATTGATTTGTGGTACCTCTAAAATATCTGAGAATCCATTTCACTGCCATCCAATGTTCTCTTCCTGGATTGTTCATGTACCTACTTACAACTCCCACTGCATGTGCAATATCAGGCCTTGTGCAGACCATTGCATACATTAAGCTTCCAACTGCTGATGCATATGGCACTTTAGACATATAGTCAATTTCTTCTTGGGTCTTGGGGCACATCTCCTTACTAAGTTTGAAATGGCTAGAAAAAGGTGTACTAACTGGTTCTGCATTCTGCATATTAAATATTTTCAACACCTTTTGTATGTACTCATTCTGATACAGTGTTAATTTGTGATTTTTTCTGTCTCTAGTTATTCTCATATTAAGGATTTGTTTTGCAGCTCTCAAATTCTTCATTGCAAATGAATTTGACAATTTTCTTTTGAGCACATTTATTTCCTTCATGTTAGACCCTGAAACAAGCATGTCATCTACATACAATAACAATATAATATAGCTGCTATCATTTTTCTTTTTCAGATAAACACAATGATCAGAGTGACATCTAGTATAACCTTGTTCAGACATAAACCTGTCAAATTTTAGATACGACTGCCTTGGAGCCTGTTTTAAGCCATGCAAGCTATTCTTTAACCTGCAAAATAATTTTTCTTTCCCTTTGACCTCGTATCCTTCTGGTTGCTCCATATAGATATCTTCCTCCAAATCTCCATGGAGAAATGTTGTTTTTACATCTAACTGTTCAAGATGTAAATCTTCTGCTGCTACAAGACTTTTAATAGTCCCGATTGAAGTCATCTTAACAGCAGGAGAAAATATTTCATCAAAATCGATACCTTTCTTTTGTGCAAACCCCTTCACCACAAGTCTAGCTTTGTTCCTCTGTTTTACTCCATCTTCTTCCTTCAGCCTGTAAACCCATTTATTCTGCAATGTAGTTTTACCTGCAGGCAACCTAACTAAGTCCCAAGTTTGGTTATGCATTAAGGAGTCCATCTCTTCTTCCATGGCTAGCTCCCACTTCTTCGATCTTTTAACCTACATTGCTTCTTCATAACATTCGGGTTCACTAGAATCAGTCAATAATAAATAGTATAATGAAGGAGATTATCGTTCATGGGGTCTAGTTATCCTGGTAGATCTTCGAACACCACTTTAAGGTGTTTGAGGTGCCTTTTTCTTTGTGGTGGTTGTTGTTTTTATGGCTGTTGATTATTTTTATTTTCAGGCACCTTTATTTTTTCTGTGATATCATCAATAACTGTGTATTCTTTGTTTTCTTTTTCCTATTTCTTTTCCTGCAATTGATTCTTATACAAGACTTTCTCATTGAATATTACATCTCTGCTCCTAATGATTTTGTGATTTTCATAATCATATAAGCGATAACCAAAATCATTAACACCATATCCAATAACGGTACATTTATTTGATTTTGCCTCAAGCTTTGTTTTGTTTTCTTTATTAATATGGACAAAGGCTTCACAACCAGAAGGCTTTAAAAAAGAGTAGTTACCCTTTTACCTGTCCATGCTTCCTCTGGAATACCACCATCCAAGGAACTTGAAGGCCCTTTGTTTATTAGATAAACAATAGTATCTACAGCATTTGCCCAAAATTGTAAAGGAAATCCTGTATGCAATCTCATGCACCTTGCACACTCCATGATTGTTCTGTTCATCCTTTCTGACACATCATTTTCTTGTCGTGTTCTTGGAATTGTCTTCTCTCTGCGAATTCCATGCTCTAAACAGTGCCTATCAAACTCTTTGCTGCAATATTCACCTCTATTTTCTGATCTAAGATACTTCAACTTCTTTCCTATCTCAACCTCAACCAAAGCTTTCCATTTCTTGAAAGTATCAAATACATTAGATTTATTCTGAATACAACAAATCCAAGTCTTTCTAGTTGCATCATCAATAAAAGTAACATAATAACGAGAGCCACCGAGAGATGATACCTGAGCAGGTCCCCATATATTTGTATGCACAAGCTCTAATTTTTCGCTCTTATTTTTTTCCCAACTCTCAGAAATCTGACTCTCTTCTATTTTCCATAAATGAAATTCTCACAGAAATCCAAATCAACATTCTTCAAAGTTGACAACAAATTTCTTGAGTGAAGAATCTTCATCCCCTTCTCACTCATGTGTCCGAGCCTATGATGCCATGATGCTCCATCTGATCCTTTGCAAGTTAAATCATTAACAGAGTTAGAAATTCCATTGCATAAATACAATGTACCAACCTTTTTGCCTTTTGATATTACCAGGTTTCCTTTGGTGACCTTCCAAGTTTTATCTGTGAAAGTTGTCACACAACCTTCACCACCTAACTACCCTGTTGAAATTAGTTTTTTCTTCAGATTTGGAACATCCCTTACCTCCTTTAATAGCCATTGGTGTCCATTCTGCCGTTTTACAAGAACCTTACCCATTCCAACAATTTTATAGGGTTTATCATCACCCAAACGGACTTGTCCAAAATCTCCTTGAACATAGTCATGAAAATATTTCTTATCAGGTGTGGCATGGAATGAGGCCCTCGAATCTACTACCCAGGAATCAGTAACATTTTCGAAAGAAAGAACCAAAGCATCTTGTAACACATCACCTGTCACATTTGCTTCATGATTGTTTTCTTGCTGTGCGTCTCCTTATTTTCCCTTCTGAGATCTACAGTCTTTCTTCAGGTGTCCTTTCTTTCCGCATTTCCAGCACACTATCCCCGATCTGGACTTGGATATGCCTTTCCTTGATTTACTATGATATCCTAAGCTCTTTCCTATTTCCATTCTTCTTCCCCTAGACTCTGTACTCAAAGCATTACCCGATGTCTCACCGGAGCTTTTCCGTCACATTTCCTCACTAAGGATAGCACCGACAACATCATCAAACTTTAAAGTACTAGATCCAGAGTCAGAGTTACTAATGGCCATAACTAAACCATTCCAACTTTCTGGAAATGAGCACAAAAATAACAGAGCTCTAACTTCATCATCAAAGTTTACCCCTATGGAACTTAACTGGATGGTAATTGTATTAAAATCATTTAAATGGTCTGCAACAGATCCACCTTCTGAAATCTTCATATTAAATAAACGTTTCATAAGAAATACCTTGTTTTAGGCCAAGGGTTTTTCATATAGTTTCGCCAATGCCTTAATTAAACCCTCTGTTGTTGTTTCCTTCGATATATTGAAGGCTACCGATGCCGCGAGCCACAAGCGTACTATTCCGAGTGATTTTCTATCGAGAATCTCCCATTCTGCATCTGTCATAGCCGTCGGCTTCTTTGTTTTTCCGCTCAATGGTAGGTACATATCTTTCTGATATAGATAATCTTCCATCTTCATCTTCCATAATGGGAAGTTTTGGCCGTTAAATTTCTCGACCCTAAACTTAACATCTTCTGCCATTGCTCGCAAAATGAAGAGACACAACCTACAACAGATCCGTTGTAATATCCGCTGTTCTCTGTCACAGTCTCCCTATCTGTTTCTCGGTCTGAGAATACACATAAAATTCACAACCGCAATACAATACCCTCATACAAGTGAGGGGTTTCCTTCTAAGGCAAAAAACCCTAAACTAAACATAAACAAGATAATCAGGCTCCACACCCAACAATCTCCCACTAGGAGACTAATTGTAGCAAATCCACCGTTGCTTCATTTGCTGGAAAATGACTCCTCTTTGGACTTGGTTGTTTCTCATCTTCATCGTCATCCTTGAAGACTAATTGAAACTGAGCGCAATCTCAGTTTCTCCCTGGTTACAACTTTTGTTAGCATATCTGCAGGATTCTGGCTAGTGTGTATCTTTTCCAGCTTCAACTGTTGATCTTCCAATACGGACCGTATGAAATGGTACTTGACCTGTATGTGTTTAGTCCTGGAATGAAATGCTGAGTTCTTTGCAGGATGAATGGCACTTTGGCTATCACTGTATAACATGCCCATATCATGCTTCTTACCCAATTCATCCATAAACCTTTGTAACCAAATCATTTTTATTTATTTCATAAAGTGTTAACATATTTCTGCTTGCTGTTATAAAGTTCAACAACACTTTGGATTTTTGAAACTCCTAATCATAACTATTCCACTCCACAAGAAATACACATCCTCCATAGTGCTCCTCTCATACTCCCCTGCCACCTACCATATCTGCAGACTAGCATATCTCAGAGATGGATTGTTTGAACCACCAAATCATAATGATTGATTCGTTGCATCTTTCAAATATCTGATAATCCATTTCTAACGCTATCCAATGTTCTTTTTCCCTGATTATACTCACTTAAATTTAATGAGGTGAATATCTGTGCTCTGTGTACTATCGCATATATGTTTCCAATCATAAAAAGGAATTTAGACATATAGTCCATCTCTTTTCTCGACTAACTAACTCTGCCCCTTAAGTTTGAAATGGTTTGTATATGTATCTAACTAGTTTTGCATTCTGCATATTAAATATTTTCAACACCTTTTGTATGTACTCATTCTGATACAGTGTTAATTTGTGATTTTTTTTGTCTCTAGTTATTCTCATACTAAGGATTTATTTTTCAGCTCTCAAATCCTTCATTGCAAATGAATTTGAAAATTTTATTTTGAGCACATTTATTTCCTGCATGTTAGACCCTGTAACAAGCATGTCATCTACATACAATAACAATATAATATAGCTGCTATCATTTTGCTTTTTTAGATAAATACAATGATCAGAGTGACATCTAGTATAACCTTTTTCAGACACAAACTTGTCAAATTTAGATACCACTGCCTTGGAGCCTGTTTTAAGCTATAAAAGCTCTTATTTACCCTGCAAACTAATTTTTCTTTCCCTTTGACCTCATATCCTTCTGGTTGCTCCATATAGATATCTTACTCCAAATCTCCATGGAGAAATGCTGTCTTTACATCTAACTGTTCAATATGTAAACATTCCACTTCTATAAGACTTAAAATATTCCTGATTGAAGTCATATTAACAACAGGAGAAAATATTTCATCAAAATTGATACCTTTCTTTTGTGCAAACCCCTTCACCACAAGTCTAGCTTTGTTCCTCTGTTTTCCTCCATCTTCTTCCTTTAGCCTATAAACCCATTTATTCTGCAATGTAGTTTTACCTGCAGGCAACCTGACTAAGTCCCAAGTTTGGTTATGCATTAAGGAGTCCATCTCTTCTTCCATGGCTAGCTCCCACTTCTTCCTGCGTTCAACCTGCTTTGCTTCTTCATAACATTCGGGTTCACCAGAATCAGTCAATAATAAATAGTATAATGAAGGGGAGTATCGTTCAGGGGGTCTACTTATCCTGGTAGATCTTATAACACCACTTTAAGGTGTTTGAGGTGCCTTTTGTTGTTGTGGTGGTTTTTGTTGTTGTGGTTGTTGATTATTTTTATTTTTCAGGAACCTTTACTTTTTCTGTGATCTCATCAAGAACTATGTATTCTTTGTTTTCTTTTTCCTGTTTCTTTTCCTGCAACTGATTCTTATGCAAGACCTTCTCATTGAATATTACATCTCTGCTCCTAATGATTTTGTGATTTTCATAATCATATAAGCGATAACAAAAGTCATTAACACCATATCCAATAACGGTACATTTATTTGATTTTTCTCAAGCTTTGTTCTGTTTTCTTTATTAATATGGACAAAGGCTTCACAGCCAAAAGGATTTAAAAAAGAGTAGTTTACCCTTTTACCCGTCCATGCTTCGTTTGGAATACCACCATCCAAGGAATTTGAAGGCCATTTTTTTATTAGATAAACAACAGTATCTACAACATCTGCCCAAAATTGTAAAGGCAATCCCTTTGAACACCTCATGCACCCCGTAGATTACCCATGATTGTTCTATTCATCCTTTCGACAAACCATTTTCTGCGTGGTGTTCTTGAACCTGTTTTCTCCGCAAATCTATGCTTTGAACAAAGACTCATCAAGCTTGATGCCCATTATTCAACTTCTTTCCTGTCTCAATCTCAACCAAAGCTTTCCATTTCTTGAAAGTATCAAATACATCAGATTTATTCTGAATACAATAAATCCATGTTTTTCTAGTTGCATCATCAATAAAAGTAACATAATAACGAGAGCCACCGAGAGATGATACCTGAGCAGGTCCCCATACATCTGTATGCACAAGCTCCAATTTTTCGCTCTTCTTTTCTTTCCCAACTCTGAGAAATCTGACTCTCTTCTGCTTTCCATAAATGCAATTCTCACAGAAATCCAAATCAACATTCTTCAAACTCGGTAAAATTTCTTTGAGAAGAATTTACTCACCCTCACCATGTGTCCGAGTTTATGATGCCATAATGTTGCATCTGCTCCTTTGGAAGTTAAAGCATTAACAGATTTAGAAATACCATTGCATAAATACAATGTACCAACCTTTTCACCTTTTTCTATTACCAACGCTCCTTTGGTGACCTTCCAAGTTTTATCTGTGAAAGTCACACAACCTTCACTGCCTAACTGCCCTATTGAAATTAGATTTTTCTTCAGATCTGAAACATGCCTTACCTCCTTTAGTAGCCATTGGTTTCCATTCTATTGTTTTACAAGAACTTTACCCATTCCAACAATTTTACAGGGTTTATCATCACCCAAATGAACTTTTCCAAAATCTCCTTGAACATAGTCATGAAAATATTTCTTATCAGGTGTGGCATGGAATGAAGCCCCTGAATCTACAACCCAAGAATCAGTAACATTTTCGAAAGAAAGAATCAAAGCATCTTGTAACACATCACCTGTTACATTTGCTTCATGATTGTTTTCTTGCTGTGTGTCTCCTTCTTTTCCCTTCCGAGATCTACAGTCTTTCTTTAGGTGTCCTTTCTTTCCGCAATTCCAGCACACTATCCCTGATCTCGACTTGGATCTGGCTTTCCTTGATTTACTGCGATATCCCAAGCTCTTTCCTCTTTCCATTCTTCTTCCCCTAGACTCCCACTCAAACAATTACTATTGGAAATACCGAGAGGGGGGGGGGGGGGGGGTGAATCAATATTCCTTTCAATTAGAGCATTAGTTAATCTTCAATTATTATCAGTGTTTGTACAATGATATCAGTAAACAAAAGGAACACAAATGCACACATTTTTTAAGGTGGAAACCCACTCCGGGACAAAAACCACCTAATGCTTTTCTAATAATTCTTTAATATTCAACTCCAATTGAAAATAAAGCTGCAACTTCCTAGAATCTAGAAAAACATTCTTCTCCAACTCCCACTGGATGGATGCTCCAATGCCCGTGATTCTTCAGTAGTCAACTGAATGAATGCCCCAACACCCAATGAGATACAACTCACCCTAGCACCACCCTACCACCCTGTAGAAGAATAAAAGAAGAATGGACTCCTGTACCAGGGAAATGGTCCACTTTACAATGATATAGAATGATGTAGAAGAATAAGACACACTAGACCATAACCCCAACTATGACACAACCACCTAATGATGATCCTAGACCACCCGACACTGCCTCTTCAACTCTTGGCATATAGACACTAGTACAATTTGTACAATAATGTATTTACAATGACTTAGTACAATGATACCTTTACAATGATTGTATGTAGTGCTTCCCACTTGAAGACTTAATGTGATGAACTTATTGCTGCTATTATGCACCTTGGTTTCTACTCTTGTCATGCTACCCTCTGCTGCACCTTGCTTTGCTTTTCTTCCCTAGAAATTCTGGTCCTTTGCAACCCTTGACAACACATGATCTAGATTTTTCTTTGCCTTCTAGGAGCTAGATATTGAATCTGGTGTATCTCTGTTATTTCAGATCCCCAATATTCAATTTTCGGTCCTGTAGTATTCCTTTGAGTCATATTTCCAATGCCACAGGTCTGACCCAATTTTGATTCTTCAAGGAAGAGTTATACCCAATATCTCACAATACCCTAATTATGTATTATTTCCGCAGAGTGAAATTGTACGACATTCCACGTGTCACTGTTTCTTCATTTGGCTCTGAAATTGATAGATAGGAAACCAAAGTCTATGCACTATCTGCCACTTTTTACAGAATTCGAATCCGATACTTAGAGAGAGAGATTTATGATGATTTTACCAAGGTCACTTCTTTGAGATGAATTTTAGGAGCCTGCAAAAACTCTGACTTCCACAGATCATATCTCCGAAAATAGTGCGCACCTTGATCTGAAATTTTCACAGTAGCTTCCTCAATATTTATAATTCACCTCATAAAAATTTCAGCTTTTGAACCTTTGTAGAAGAAACGTTAGAGCGAAAATTCCACGATGACCTGTTTCAGATGGCGAAATCCCTTGCATAAGGAGGAAATGAGGATCACAATTTATATAAAAGCTTAGGTTGAGAGGGGCTTCAAAAACTGAACGTGGGAGGGATTTTAGGAGCTTAAAAAATATTAATTATGAATTTTCAATGACCCATGCCACAACCCTATGGGGTTTTATCCCACTAACTGGGGGTATAAACTTCAAACATGAATATCTCTCAAACCGTGAAGAATTACACGGCGTGCCATATATCAACGGAAACATCTCGACAAGTAGAAACCATCAAAAACATTCTTGAACCAGAATATAGTAATTTTGTAGGTCAAAATTCCCATGCAATATTGGGTTAGCCCCTGGTGCTGCTTGGGTTGACATCAATGACAAAGGGTAACTCCCCCTGAAACACAACCATCCTACGGACCTGTACACACTTCCACTCCCCTTGACACACAACCGTCCTGCAGACCTGTAATCTAATGAGAACTTGGGAGAATCCCAAGCTTCTGACGAATATATTCAAATGCTTCACGAGGTAAAGGTTTAGTGAAGATATCAATAATTTGTTCTTTTGTATAAACATACTCAAGTTTGATATTATTTTCAGCGACTTGTTCTCTAACAAAATGATATTTGATCGGAATGTGTTTTGTTTTTGAATGCATGACAGGATTCTTGGAGATGCTGATGGCACTAGTGTTGTCACAGAATATGGGAATAGGCTCACTGAGTTGTACTTGAAGATCTTGCAAAGTTTGTTTCATCCAAAGAACTTGAATACAACATGATGCTGCTGCAATGTATTCTGCTTCCGCTGTAGATAACGAGATTGAAGTTTGCTTTTTGCTCAACCATGATACGAGACAACCACCTAGATAGAATGCTGCTCCACTAGTACTCTTACGATCATCAACGCTTCCTGCCCAATCTGCATCTGTAAAGGCTTGAATAATGATATTGTTACCCTTGGGATACCACAAACCATATTCTTCTATGCCCTTTAGATATCGAAGAATTCTTTTGACGACAATAATATGTGATTCTTTTGGTGCTGCTTGGAATCTTGCTACTTGTCTAACTGCTTTCATAACATCTGGCCGAGAGGCTGTTACATATAGAAGAATACCAATCATAGATCTGTACAACTTCTAATCCACATCCTTAGATGAGTCGTCTATGCTCAATTTGCAACCTGTTACCATTGGAGTAAGGACGGGTTTGCAATCTTCCATTTTGAATTTCTTGAGCATTTCCTTGATGTACTTGGCTTGACATATAAATATTCATTTCTCTTGCTGAGATATTTGAAGCCCTAAGAAGTATGTTAGCTCACCAAGTAAAGACATCTCGAACTCACTTTGCATATTTGTAGAAAATTTCTTACTTAGTTGATCATCATTGCTACCAAATATTATATCTTTCACATATACCTCAACGATTGTTAAATTATCTTTATATATTTGTACATAAAATTGCTATCAATAGTACCTTTCTTGAACCCTTGTTGACGTAGATATCCATCATGACGAGCATACCATGCTCTGGGAGCCTACTTGAGACCATATAGAGCCTTATTTAACCTGCAAACATAGTCTTCTTTTTCTGATAGTAGAAAGCTTCTCGAAGTTGTCTACGTAAACTTCTTCTTCACTCATCTTGCAATGCTGATCAATATCCATTTGTAGACTTTGATTTTTCCTGAACATGCATAGGCAAGAAACATTCGGATGGCTTCCATTCTGGCAGCTGGTGCAAATTTTTTGTCGAAATCAATTCCTTCCACTTGTGCATAGCCTTCGCAAACCAATCTTGCTTTGTTTCTGATAACCTGCCCATCTTCATTCAATTTTTTCCTGAACACCCATTTATCCCAATGAACATTTTTACCTTTTGCCAGAACTAATTCCACATGTTGCATTGTCAATTAACCACCTTCATCTAGCAACAATCAATATTCATCTTCAAATGCCTTAAACATTATGTCTGTGGTTGTTGTGAAAGCAACGTGAGCTTGTTGTGATGAACGAAGCTGTCGACCTTCATTTATGTCACTAATGATTTGATTTGATGGATGGTTCTTTTGAATCCACTCTTTTGTTCTCCTTGGAGGAGCTTCTTGTTGTTGTTCTGGTATATCTTGATGATCATTGTTTACTTCTTCCTCGTTGATAGTTGCTTCTTGTTATACAATTTTATCTGTGTCTTTTTCAGCCTCTGTCTCAAGTTTCAAAGATTCTAGATCCTCATTATTACTCGCTAGAACACCATCTTCATCAAATGTAACATTTATGCTCTCCACTATCTGTTTTTGTCTTAGATTATAGCATTTATAGGCCTTTCTTTTGCGTGATTAACCAACAAAGATACCTTCATCAACACGTGATTCAAACTTACCCAAATTTTGATCTTCTCTTTTGATATAACATTTTCTTCCGAAGATTCTGAAATATTTTACATTAGCTAGTTTTCCTTTCCATAATTCATATGGAGTCTTGTTGCAATTATTTCTGAGAAGACTTCGGTTGATAATGAAGACTGTCGTATCAATTGCTTGAACCCAGAATTTTTCATCCAATTTTGAGTCCTTCAACACTGTTCTACCCATTTCCTGTACAGTTCTATTCTTTCTTTCAAAGAACTCCATTTTGCTTAGTGTTCGTATGTTGAAAATTGTCTTTTTATTCCATTTCGTTTCACAGACACTAAATAATTAAATAATTTCTCCACCATTATCCCATCCATGGGACACTTTATTTTCAAATCAGCCATTTTCAACTGCTAATTTCTTTGTAGATCTAAAGCACTCAAATGCTTCGTATTTTTTTTCGGAAACTAATGACCGTCATCCTGGTATAGTCATCTATCATTAACATGAAATATAATTCTCCATATGCTTTGTTCAGACCACATAGACTGTGATACCAGACCCAATGGATGTGATGCAAAGTGTTCTTTTGTTTTTAATCAGACTTTGTCTCGCCATGTCAGGCCTCACATGCTGTGTTGGAAGGTTTTGAGATTTTCGGCATTTCTCGTACTGCTTCCTTTTTGCTTATCCTGACAAGATTGTCAAAGTTTATGTGACCCATTCATTTGTGCCATAACCAGCTTTCATCTTCTTTAGCTAGTAGACAAGCGGGGTGTGCTAGTTTTTCCATAAAAACCTGCGCACCCCTGAGGGTGGATTTCAAAACCTTGTTTCTGCCCAAAAATGACCTAAAAAATTAAAATGAAAAACTAAATGGATGAAAAGAAAGATAATGAAGAGTTGGAATAACTGGAACTGATGATTCTCGAAATGGTTGACTGGTTCTCCCGAAATCTGCTCTGGAAGGTTTATGGCAAATTTTTTTTTTCTCTGCTCTGAAAATCAAAAGGTAAAAATGATTTTTTTTACCACGTTTTGTAGGTTTCAATGAATAAAATAATATTATTTTGTTTATTTTCACCTTTATAAGTTAAATTTTGAATGTTTTTCCATGATTGAGAGCAGGTGATTGTAATTTTTTGAGTTTTTGTGCAAGGAATAGGTTATGATTGAAAATGAACCATTTTGATAACGAGTAGACTTTTATCACTTTTTCGGGCTCTTAAAAAATACGAAAAAAGCGAAACCCTGGAGTCCTCTTTTAAGCCCTTTTCACACTCTCTAAACATGAAAAGATCGCCGAGCACTTGAATATTAAAATTCGTTAAAGTAAATGAACATGTGTCTATTCAGTATAAGTTTATCCCTTTTCCAGACTGAACTAGACTATTTACAAAAAATGTATACGTTGATTAAGCATGGTCAACCGAGTTCTGTCCTACATTATTTTATCATTTTTCGGGTTTGAGAGACTAAATTTACGAAAAAGAACACTACGGAGATTACTTATGTTTTTCTTCTAGCTCCCTAAAATTAAAAAACACCGAGTTAATCCTATGCTGGACTCGTTAAAACTAAACAATGTAGGACCTGTTGATTACAACAGGACTGAAACTCTCCTTCTTAGGGTTCGTTAAAAATAGTGAGATGGAATCGTCCGAAGGATGAGATTACACGACAAGCAAATGTTATCCTTCTCAAGCTTGACAAAAATAAAGAAGTACTATCCAGTAATTGTGGGGGAAAAAGTGAGAAAAAGAATCCATCTTTTATTCTGTTTTAAAAGCAACATGTCTCTCTTGAACACGACACTTTGTCGCACTCGTGTATGGGTTGGGTAATCCTTTTATCTTACAGTTAATCAAACCTCATTGAAAGCCTTTGGTCGGTTTTGGGTATTATCTTTAAGTAAAATGCTTCCAAACCATTTACAGTGTCGTTATGTGTTCAAGAGAAATTTCAATTTCAAATTCACCATTCATTGCAAACATTTGTCTCCATTTGTGTTGACCATGCATGCCTTAAGCCTTGAAAAACATTTCTTAAAAACTTGACCTAATGGTTTCGTGTCGTAGGCCCTCCTGCGACATATCAATTTCTATCAACATCAGCTCATTATTTAGAAATTTGATTTAGAATCCTATCAGTACCTTGGAATCTGCATGCCCTAATGGTGGGTTTCTCGCATTCGACGACATGTTTTCATCATTGACCTTCGATGGAATGATTCCATGAGTGTTAGACTGCAAATCAGTCATTCACACTTCATAGATTGTGGTGAAGTACTTTGAGAGCAATTGTCATTATTGGTGGTTTCTATCACACTTGTTAACGATTTTCATCATTGACCGGTAATCAAGTGGTTTCTGTTATGCGGAATTATGAATTGCGAATAAATCATTCTTCCCTAGATAGGTGCTTATCTAGAACACCAGGTCAAAGAATTTATGACTATCTTTCCTAACTGTAAACAGACACACAAAATGAAACAAGAAGCTTACTTGAAGTCCAAGTGTTTCCAAAGTCTCCTTCTATCGCTTTTGCTGTAGCTTCAAATTCCAGCCGGCTGTGCAAAATATTTCCTGCAAGAATGAAAACTAAACAACAAGAGATAGAAATAATATAGATGTCTATTCAAGTTATTTAGCTAAATCAATAAAGCATAAATCATATAAATCAAATAAGAAATCATGATATGGAAAATCAAAGCTTATACAGATGCATATAGGGAAAAATAAGCAGTAATATTTATTAATGATAGAAGGGGAGGTTACAACCCAATGATTGATTTAGTGTCACCAACTCCAGCAACATCCCAGCCTCATCACAATGCAGATATATCCAGCAATATGTCACTCAAATCAAATCCTCAATTGAAATTCCACTAGCATTTATCTACTCAAATTCTTCCTTTTTAAACACTAATATTTGTGCTCAATTTATAGAGGAGCTTAAGGTAGTTTTACAATCAATGACTTTCCAATAATAGGCAAGACATGTTCCCAATCTTGTAGATGTCAAATGGACACATGGATTTGAAGTTTGACACATGTGAACTCTTCTAGAAGGCACTCGCCAAGTGGAGATTCTGGAACAATTAGAGAATTTCGCTCCCAATGTGACCAACGCACCTATGAGTGTCAGGAAGTGCTTTGTAGAGCAGCCTTGCATGGGGCTACTTGCATATGCAACACACTTAGTCCCTTTAGAGGCAATTTTGATGTGATCTCATATGATATATTATAAACTTCAAATCTTGGAAACCTTTGCAGATGAAAGTCTTGAATTATTTGTCTTGTTCTTTGTCTTAGGGCATATAACAAATGAAATGATAGGGGATGATAGACCCTATTCATTGGTCCTGGAGGTGATGTCCAATTAACCAGGTCATTGGGAATGGGTCCCAAATTGAACTATAATAGTTTCTACCATGTTCGACTTCGAAACAATCAATCACATGGACAGATTTGTACTAGTTCGAGAAGCAGAAATCAAGACCCTGGATCTAGTTTCAACCATCCAGGCTGCGAGGAGTTATGTATTCATGATACATTAGACTTCTTTATAACAGATGGTTGTGCCCATAATTTGTCTACTTTTCATGCAATTCCAAAGTCATATATGTACCAGAACATTTATTTAGCTTTGATCTGAGTATTGGAATGCCTACCTCAGTGATGATTATATATATTTACATTGAATGTTTCTTACAGGTTTTTGACTGGTGTCTCCAATCTAATCCTTGGAATGATAAAGCGATTCACTCTCTTAGAAAACTTTCTCAGACTTTTCACTTTAGGGGGCAATCTGTTACACGTCATTTTTTCACCATGAAATTTGACTGTCATTATGGATCTATCACCATCCATATCATGTTCTCTTAGAAGTCAAAAACATTCATGTTCCTGAACTAAGTCTTGGAAACTGGAAAAAAGCTCTTTAAAACCTTTAAAAGATTACATGTGCACTTTTTGTGACCATTTCTTGCGCATGCGCTGATACTTCTTCTATTAGCTATGACGATCGCTGATTTGTTTGCTAATAAAAACTACAGACCCCCGTAAAAAGGAAGTAAACACAAAAGGTAACTTCTAGAAGCCTAGTTGGTTGAATATTCTCCCAAATGGAAGCCTTTCGAGTCATGCTAGTTTGAGCTATATCCCTCTACTCACAGAGCTTATCCCTTGGCTAAAGGAACCATAATCCCTTCATTGGAGGATCTCATACCTCTCTTGATGGATCTGACACCTCCTTGATCTCTCTATAAATTGAGCTGAAGTTTCATGTTTGAGGGTAATTAGTAGTTGGAAGATACTGAGATATTAAGTTGGTATGAGTTGACTGTACATTGAATATCACACCTTTCTACAGTTGACTTCATTCTGGTCATTCTAGAGAGGAAGGCTTGTTAAACCGAGGAAACGATTGCGCAGAAATACGAGAGAAATCTGTACAACATCAAGGATTAGGTTGTAAGATTGCTCTTTTTGATTCCTGATAATACATACGGATCTCTTTTTCTCATTATCTTGTTTCTGAATTCATTGAAATGATGTTAATGCTTAGACTCTTTGATCACTAAGTTGAATTGGTATTTATGATTATTATATACTACAGGTTCTTTGATCCTTTGCTTGTTTGTGATTGTAGGTTCTTCTCAGCATTGGAGGATTTCTTTGGACCGAAAGGAAAAGCCTACATCAAACGTCTCAATTGAAAGGTAGGAGCATAACCTCCTCATTTTTAAGTTATAATAATCTGAATTTATAATAGTTTAGAGAAAGAGGCATTGAAATGGTTGTTTGTTTCTAGTTACCTGTTGGGGTACTAGGGATATCACTCTTATCCGCAAGAGGGATTAATCCACAAAACACATGGTTTAAATATATTTGTCCCAGTGGATATTTCAAATCCTACCAACTGGTGGTGTCAGTTAGTGCATTATAAATAGGTAGTTGATGTTAGCAGGGGTCACAGGCTCAAAACCCTGTAGACCCCAACCGTATTGTTTATATATATATATATAGATATATAATGATCCATCCATTACAAACCCCACACAGTTACATAATGATATTTTGATGTGTTGGCTCAGCCCCCGATAATTACCATTTTATATGGTTAGACCCAAGTGTTAAGCAGGAAAATCCTCTCTGCAGACAGAGACGATCCCTCTAGCCCTAGGATGGGTATATTAACAATAGGGAACAATCTAATGCCTACATTCCTAGATTGCAAATGAACACAGATCGTATATAGATGACCTACCTCGATTTGATGCTACTCCTCGCTCGAGTCCTTTGATCCATTGTTCTTATTATTCAAATCCACACTGTCACCAACACTTAGTTACCTGCACAAGAGATCAAACACCACAAAACGTGAAAGCACAATATGTATTTCACATAAAAAATCTATCTTGTTGATCAAGGAATACTAGAAATTAAATCATACATTATAGACAAGAGTGGAAAGCAAGAATCAGTTGTATCATATTAATATAAGAGGGGGGGTTAAAACTTGTGCCTTGATGCCACAAATATTCTTCAATGGGTCTGGATCCAATCATGTCTCCAAAGCGCTCGTTTAAACTTGATGCGAAAAGGCAAAAGGTCTCAACTCTTCTTCAATGCCTATAGCAACAATTCTCTCTCCGTTGTTCTTTTATCTCTGTTCTAAATATCAAAGGTCTAGGAGGATTTCCATTTTATAGTGAAGGGAGAGGGAACATGGATCCACTTAAGGTGGGGAAATGGTTTATCACCTTGGGTGGTTGCTCTTTTGTAGGAACAAGAAGCCCAAAGGGAGAAGCTCAGCCCTATCCCCATAAACAAACAACCAACTCTCTGCCCACGAGGCTTATAGATCTCGAAGCTTCATTTCCATTTTAAAAATCCTTACAGAAGTGGATCAACATGAGTATGATCTCCATTACAGCGCCGATCAGAACTGATCCAGTATTAATATGAGGCATCAGCGGGAGTGAGACAAGAAAAGGGCGCGTTGCTCCAAATTAACATGTTTTTAAGGAGCTACTCTAGGAATGATTAACAGAGAGTTTGTTCAGTATAATGTAAGGAATATAATGGTACATTTTCATGATGGAAAACAAACATAGGGGTCACTGTTAAAGGTCCTCCAAGATTCAGGAACAGGGAGTACAAGGAAAGTGACAAATTATTGTGTAACAGATGCCCCCTAAAGCATGAAGGCCGACTAAGAGTGAGGGATGAAATGCTTTACGTGTACGTATCAGGACCAAGATGCCGTCATCAGAAAACCTGCGAAATCAAGCACATATATACATAACTGAAATCTCCGAGATAAAAACATGCCATGAGGTATGAATGCAACCATCCATAAAAGAGATCATGAAGCAAGATCCATGGTATGGTCGTAGCCATCCAGTAATAAAGAGGATAAAAAATATGGACTCAGGTATGGTTGCATGAATCCAGATAAACGAGTCACGTGTATAATCATGAATAATACATATCGCCTCACAACCTGGACTTTATGAGACAAAACCCAGGGTCTTGCGCTTCACCACAACTCGACCAAGTACAATTTCAAGCATGTGAATGAGTGATTTGAAGTCAAACATGCAAGAAAATCGCCTGATTACCAGTTAATGATGTAAAATGTTAATAGACATGAGAGAGACCACCAATAATGACAATGGCCCTCAAGGTACTAGCAGTACAATTCACGAGATGAAAATAATGATTTGACGTCAAACACTCGTGAAATAATCCAATTGAAGGCCAATGATGTGAACCTATTGTCAGATTCGAACAACCTGCCATTAGGGCATGCCAATTCTAAGGTACTAAAAAGGGATCCCCAGATCTACTTCCTAGATAATGAGTTGAAGTTGATAGGAGGCAATCTGTCGAAGGAGGGCCATAACGTGTCCCACATCATCGACATGAGATAAAGGCAATATGATAATGATGAAAGTGAACAAATAAACAGGCAATGAATAAGACATAGAAGGAAATTCTCTTCAAAAATATCAGCGAAACGAATCAAGAGCTTGGAAATATTTGACTCAAATGGAATCAGAGGTCACGTTGACAAAATTTCTAATTGAATGAGAGGCAAATAGATTTCCCAAAACCATGGAGGCAAAGTGATGAATTTAGGATGTCCCTAACCCGACACAAAACAGATGATGTGTCATGTTCAAGAGTGACGTATTGCTGACACAACTGATAAATAATTCCATTTACCCCCACCATTTCTGGCAAGTACCCAAATTATTTTTGAACACAAGCTTGAATATAAGTTTTGCCTTCGGACAAATCCATCCTAGTACATTTTATGAGCCCTAGGAAGGAGGAACTTGATGTCGTCATGGTGACGGGTCCAATGCCATTAAATTTTAACGAGTTCGAAAAAGGTGGAACTCGACACCTTTTTTTTTTAGAGAGTTTGAAAAGAGGCAAAAAGAAAACTCCAGTTGACCCTTTTTGTAAATATTCCCTCAAAACTGAAAAGGTAGAAAACAAAGTATGAGAGAACCTCTTAGCTGAGATTGACTAAGGTATTCATTTTTCGTAAATAATTTATCCCAACCCAAAAAGGTGGCAAAATTTACTGGGTAAATGATGTTTCGTGCACTTTAACGAGTTCAAAATGACAAGAACTCAACAATCTTTTCACATTCAGAGAGTCAGAAAAGAGCTGAAAGATGATTCCAGGGGGTGACGTTTTCATGTATTTTTACTGAGTCTGAAAAAGTAATAAACTGGAACTCATGTACATGTCATCCTTTGAAGAAATTAACCCTGTTGCTGCACAAGAATAAACCCATTATCTGTTTTCGAGGTAAAATTCATTAAAATATATTAAAATATGACAAAAACCCTAAAAGTGACTTGAACACTTATAAAAAATGAGGAAAGTAAAAAACATTTTTAATTTTTACCTTCACAAGTTTTGGAAGAGTTTTTTAACCTCATTTACCTCAGTTCTTCAGGGATAAAATTGTGGGCGATCCAAGAGGCTGATCGATGAACTGTCAACACCAGGTAATAACTGCACTCATCCTCTACAGTTTCATACCTGTTTGACTATTTTTTACACAACGTAGTAATTTTTTTGGAGAAGAAATTTGAACACAATGTCGCGGAGGATCGGCACGGGGACCCCATATCGGGATCACGCTGGTCTACTATTTTTAACACAGGTTGAGCGCCGATCGACGTAGCTATTTTTAAAACAGCCGCACCAATTGTAGGGCACAAAAAAAGACTAAAAATTCTCAAAAAATCTCCATTTAAAATTGATTTTAAACCATGAATATTGACAAGAGGCCGTGTAAATGTTATGAGAGGAAGGAAAAGATCGAGAAATCATTGCGATTGAGTGGAGAGAGAGAGAGATCATGATGAAGTAGACATAGCAGCTATGGAAAACCGAGATTGCCTTGCTGCCTTGAGGAACTGCAGGCTCCTCAAATTCTTTATGACCTCTGGCTTAAAAGCACAATCGGAATTACGGCATTACTTGATAATCATTTGGGATACAGGACAGGAGAGATTCATCCTTGGTGACCAAGAGCAAGAAATTGAGTAGGCCGATATTTATTTCATCACCGAACTATCACGCAGAGGAGCACGACACGTATGACTAGGGCCCAAATCATGGGAGAAAGTATGGATATGATCATAGGGAGGGCATGTTCAGAGATGGTGAAATCTTCCAGTGGGAAGATAGAGATAAGAAGTGTGAATAGTTTTCCACCCAAAACAATCTTATACACCATTACACGTGTCACCGGGGCACAAACACAACATGAGGCTACCAAGTCTCAGTTGGAAACTGCCGTGGACTTTATGTCACCTGCGATTTTTAACTAGGTAGAAGCTGTGCTGAAAAACATGAAGAAACAACTCACAAAGTGTAAGAACAGTCGACTGAAGAAGTTTGGGTATGGATCAATCTTGATAGCAATCTTCTTGGAGCGGGTGCCACTGTTCCAATTCCAGTGGGCGAAAGTAGCCACGTTGACACCACGAGATCCACTTCTGATGAGATGGGATGAGATGATGCCTCAATCAGGAGGTGGTTAGCAGATGCCATACAAACCTACCTTCTTTGTATGGCTGAGGCGTCAACTTATTGTTGTGGAGGATTGGCCGTACTTTGGGACTGATTTTCAGGGTGATCTAGATCTACCGCTTCTAGAGGGAGAGCAGTGGGATAACAAAGGTAAAACATGTTTTTTGTTAACTATTGCATATATATATATATTTTTTGATATATATTTATGATATTGAAACTTATGTGTTGCAAATGTCAGACCACAGAGACCAGTTGGGATGTCCCCTATCGCTAGAAGAGTGGTGAGGGAGTTGGAGGCTACTCCATACGAGGAGGGAGTAGATGCTGAAGAAGAGTTTTCCTGAAATCTGGATGATTTGACTACTGGGAATATGGAATACACTCATGTTCAGGATATTCCCCATCATTACTAGAGGCATACCGTAGGGGTATCTGATCATATTAACCGATTATTGACTCGAGTCATTCGAGTAGTGGCCTGCTACCATGACCACCATGCTGATTAGTCTAGTTTTGATTTCTATAGTTGTAATCTTTTTGGGACCTGCGAGCCTCGTTATGTACCAGAACAAATATTTTTTGGGGTTATGATGTACTTGAAAACTTTTGTAAACCAAATCGACACACACACACACACACACACACACACACACACACACACACACACACACAGATATATATATGCTATATTTTCCTGTTTTATACATGATGTAATGATGATCATAGTTTTACAAATTTCGCAAATGTCCATTTAGAACACAATTAGCCAATGCATTTTTTAATGTATTGATGTGTCGTGGAATGTGCTGATATGTAATGTAATCAAAGTTCCTTTATAAAAGGAAAAAACATAGATACATTATCAAAATTTGAGGGTATCTGACAGAATATTTCCCATTGAGTTGTAGGACAACAAGTTGTGAATCCAAGTTTACAACCAATTCTCTAATGCCAAGAGTGATTGCTTCTAATAGAAGTTCAATAACCGCACTGTACTCAACAATATTGTTGGTTGTACGACCTAAACATATACCTTGCAGATCTAATAACTCACCATTAGGGTCATAGATAACCCATGCCATAGAAGATAAATTCTGAGTACCATGGAAGACACCATCAGTAAAAACTGACATAAGGAGTTACAAACATCTGAAAATCAAGAAAAACAAGATAAGCAGGAAAACTGCTTACAAATGCACACCAAACCAAAAATATCCAAAAATGAAAAGCACAGTAATGTGCAAAAGTAATTACTTGAGAAAATCACACATAATACTTCTTCAAATAAATCCTGTTTCGGGGCTTATCCAAAGGGTTACCTTCATAATGAATTAGCTCATAGGCCCCTTTTTGCAAAACATGTTTTTTGATGTATGGCCCATGCCACATTGGTTCAAATTTTCCTGCCCCCAGCTTAACGTGTGCTTGGTCATAGATAAGAACCAAGTCTCCTTCAGAGAAGGCACATGGAGAAAAAGTATGATCAAAATGGGCTTTGACCCATTTCTTCTGATCTTCGGTAAATAAAGTGGCGAAGAAACGAGTTTCATCAAGCCTTTATAGATACAGGAGACGTTCCTCTTCTGGTGAGGTATTCGAAAGCAATTCAACAACTAATTTGAGTGAAAGAATTTCACATTCAATCGAAAATATTACTTCAAGGCCATATAATAACTAAAAAGGAGTGAATCTAGTAGCATTTTTAGTCGAGTTTTGGTATGCCCAAAGAGCTAAAAAAAACATGAGATGCCAGTTTGACCTGTGCATCCCAATAGTGCGCTAAAGCATAGTAATTAAGAATTTGTTGACTGCTTCAACTTGGCCATTGGCTTGAGGGTAATATGGAGTTGAGCTATCACGGCGCAAGCCCAACTGAGAGGTGAGCTCAGCCATCATGTAATGGAGAAAATGAGAGCCATGGTCGGTGATGATGGCTTGAGGGACTCCAAATCAAGTGATAACATGATTGAAGATAAACTGAGCCGCAGTTTTACCGTCAGCAGCATATGTAGGCATCGCCTCGGCCTATTTGGTAAAATAGTCGATAACGACGATAATATAAGCATGCTCCTAGAGTGAGAGTTACATGTCATGAAATCAATGCCCCATTTAGCGAAAGGGACGAAGGTAATAACTGGGTGTAAGGGTGCGGGTGGGGTGCACATCTTCCGCTGGTAAATCCGGAAAGCATGACATTTACAGATGACAAGAATGAAATCCTTGAAAATAGAAGGCCAGAAATAACCAACACAAAGGATTTTCTGAGCTGTGGCATATCCATACATATGACTGCCACATGCCCCAGAGTGGTATTCGTTGATCACTCTCTCAGCCTCTTCGAAAGTCAAACAAAAATGAAGAATTGAATCTACACAAACACGGTATAAAGTATCCCCAATGATACGATATGGTTAAGAGTGATGTCGAATGCGTTGATGATCAACTTTGTCAATTCAAATCGAAAGGTTTGGGTTTGGAGATACACGATGATATCACTATACCATGTATCGATAGTGCCGATCATGAAGAGAGTGTCATATAGAATGTGATCATCAAGATCGGATAGGGAAGAAGCAAAGGGAAGGGAGCATATCAATTCAGCGAAAACAAATGAGTTTTTGGATTTGGCAACATTGAATTCCAAATCAAACTTCTACAAAATGACAATCCATTTAGAATATTTCCCCCCCACTAATTGACGGGTCAAAATATAAGATGGGATTGCAATTGGAGATCATGGTAGTCGTGTGAAGGAGAATTTAATACCTAAAGCATTGAACAAAATGTACCACAACTAAAGCCAGTTTCTCGACATGGGCATATCGAGTCTTGTTATCCATGAGGTTACAACTAAGATAATAAATGACATGTTCAGTACTATCGTCGTCGTCCTGGACCAGCACCATAGCAATAGTACCAGAGGAAGCTGCTAAGTAAAGGAAATAGTCATGATGATAATTTGGGGGATGCAGTAAAGGAGCATTAGGGGAATTTTGAGGTCTAAAATGGGCCTCATAAGAAAAATGTACAACAAAAATAAAATTTATAACAACCAATAGGATTCAAGATGATGATTTCATCCATAATGGATGATTCACCATTTTTGGAGTAAAAAAGTAAAAATATTAAAAAATAATAAAATAATAAAACTACTTTTTCAACTCGTATTTTAAACTTATCTCCCAAAATTTTTACTCAAATTTCGAGCGGGAGTACTCGTTGGATGCAGACTTTAATTCCTCATCCAAGGAGTACCCATGTTGCATACTTTCGATGAACTCTTCTACACGAAAAATGAGAAATACATAAAAAACGTGATTGTAATCACGCTTTTTTATGTATTTCTCATTTTTCGTGTAGTAGGACCCATCGAAAGTATGCAACATGGGTACTCCTTGGATGGGGAATTAAATTCTGCATCCAATGGGTACTCCCGCTCGAAATTTGAGTAAAAACTTTGGGAGATAAGTTGAAAATATGAATTGAAAAAGTAGTTTTTTCATTTTTCCCTCTAAAATTTGATGATGTCATCAAATCTTATTAGATTTTTTCCACTATTATTTTATAATTTCCTTAGGTTGCCCATTTTAGACCTGAAAATTCCCCTAATGTGTTGATAAGAACATTCTTTAAATAATCAAAGGATTTTTGAGCAACTTCATCCCACAGGAACGAGATCCCTTGTTTAAGAAATCGTGTAAAGTCCTTAGCGAGCACCGCATAATTGGGAATGAAACAACGAAGGAAATTAGCTTTCCCTTGTAGGCTCTGCAACTGAGATAAAGAGGAGGGAGGGGGTAAATTAACGATAGCCTCGACTTTTAGGGGATCGAGATGGATGCCTTCTTTAGAGACGACAAACCCAAGGAGTCTGCCGAATTCAACACAAAAGACACATTTATGCGGATTAGAGTGAATATTATAGTGTCGACAGTGGAGAAAAATCTCTCGAAGGTGTGCAGAATGGTCCCGACGCTTATCTGAATGTGCAGGAAGGTCATCTAGGTAAGGGTGAATGATATGTTTGATGTCATGGAAAGCATACTACATCGCGTGTTGAAAAGTAGCACCGACATTTTTCAGACTGAAAGGGGGCTTCTTGTAGGCAAAATTTCGCCATGGAAAGATGAAGGAAATCTTGTGTTGATCAGCCAGTAGGATGTTAATCTGGTTATAGCCAGAAAAACCATCCATAAAAGAAAATATCTCACTCCCAGCGCATTCATCAATGATCTGGTTAATAAAGGGAGTGGGATAGTTATCTTTCGGGCATGCACGATTGATGTCTCGGTAATATACACATACGCGAATAGTACCCTGCTTTTTATTGATAGGGATGATATTGGACACCCAAACTATCAAAGGAATTGGATAGATGAATCTAGCTTGAAGAAGTTTTTCAACTTCTCTATTTATGGCAGTGAACTTTCTAGGATGCACAGGGCAAAGTCACCAATGAACAGGCTTCGCATTAGGGTAAGTCAGTATTTCATGCACCACTATACTTGGATCGATAATAGACATTTCCTCATAGCACCATGCAAAAATATCTCGAAATTCTTGAAAGAGACTGGTGTAAATCTTGATTTGATTTGGAGAGAAATTTACCCCAATGTGAATGCCCTCGACAATTATGGGTTTCACATAAATGTTGATAGGCATTGTTGTAGTGATGCTACCCATGTTTCCCTCAGAAAAGACTTCATGTGTTGACATGGGTGTTGGAAGTGGACAATCCAGAGCATGGGGAGTAAAATTTTTGAGACACAAATGAATTACTCCAGGGCTCGAAAGAAACAAAGAACGATGATGGGTGTCATTACCGGGTGTTTCTTTAAGAGACATGGTTACCACGATACTTTTGTCAAAGGGAAATGTCTCATTCAAGGGATCTGAAGAATCCAAAGAACCAAGCCAAGTATATTGGGAGTACGCATCGAAATGCATGCTAGAAGTATAATCTTCAGAATCAGGAGCCAAAGCCGAAACGATTTAAAAATAATTGAATTCTACAGGGCTTAACGACATGACCTCACCGAATGAATCAGCCTGATCAGGGGAAGGGATGATCCAAGGATCAGATGAAGTGGAGATCATATTGACCTGAGAAATGTTTGGTAGGGGAAGAGAAAAGAGACCCATTAAGGCAGAATATTTAAAAAGTCCTACACCCACAATCTCATAGGGTGTGGTGGTATGCTCCACATAAGGAACATTACCTTCAAAAGAATTGGAATAAAAAAAGGACAACTATTCAATAGTGATAATATTCCCTTCATGTGGGAAATGAAGGACACGAAAGAGAGTGGATGGCACACAGAGCATAGCATGAGTCCAACTGTGACCGAGTAGAAGATTATAATTGAGTTTGGCATCATAGAATTCTACTTCAACGCTGACCATTTTTCCTTCCAATGTGATAGGCAATTGGGGAGGATACCAAAAGGATGAGAGTCCCTTCCATCGAAAGCCTCCAAAGTGTTTGGAGACTGGCTAAGGGTTGGAGAGCTGATGGATTTCCAACAAGAGACAAACATGATGCAAGTGGATGCACCTTCCTCCACGATTGACTGATGGATATTATTTCCATTGATAATGACCCGAATAAGGAAATTAAGCTGATGGGGGAGACATGGAACATAATTTTCCAGATCAAAAGTAATGAGGCTCGAATCAGATGGATTGATTCCTCCAATAGAAGATAGTAATGTTTTCTGTTGTGATGGAAAAATCTAAAGAACCTCTAATGTAGACATAGCGGAAGGCACCTGAGCCAAATCCTCAACAATATTGTATTGTCGAGCGGCGTGGGCATTTGGATTATACGAGTATTTTCGGAGCACACCTTTAGAAGGCAGTCGGACAATAGGATCGGGACTAGGCCTTTCAATATGAAGAGGGCTGGAAGTGGGCATGGGAGAAGGAGTAGGTGCATCAGTGATTTCTTTCCTCACCGATTGATGCAAATTCGAATAATATTTAGATCTGGTAACTATATAGACGGGTGCTGCACCATTCATCATGAACACCTAAGAACCAAAAGAGGCAGAAGATTAGGGTTATTCCACCATTTGAGTCTGCTGAGATGGAAACGGTTCTTTGAGAACAACCAGAGTTCCTTAAGTACCCTTTAGTAAACGACTCACTTTAGCCCGTCGTGGATAGTACTTAGTGTAGTGTTCATCATCACATATTAGGCAAGGGTATTTCAGCTTGTGCTTAACTCCATCACCAACACGAGGTTTAGGGGAATCATGCTTTGGGCAGCATATTTGGATTTTCCTTTGCCCTTCTTTTTACCTTTAGAGGATTTGTTAGCCATAGTAGAATTAACGATGTTAACCTCTAAAGTTTTTCCAGGATTCGAAGAATTCTAAGGAGCAAAATGCAATGAAGAAGAATACTTCTACTTAGAAGCAGAGGAAGACTTTCGGGAAGTCTGGGAAACAAAACCAATGACGCCGCCAACTGGTGGTGTCACCGAAGCTTTTGAAGCTTCAGACTTGGAGTCCAAGCGCAGAGATCAGGTAAAAGATCATATAACATGCCAGATTGGGAATAAACCAAATCGAGATATTGAGCACGAGAAACGGCTTGCTCTTCTGTGATATCTACCCCAATAACAATATCCTTGGCGATCTGATTGACAAATGATTTGGTAAACCATTTAGTTAAAAGTTGACCAGGGATTTCAATATTGATTAAACGATGACACCATCTCCATTCAAGGATATGATCGAATATATGCCTAGCGGTATCTTGTTTCAAGGACATAAGGAGGCGAGTTCCTATTTCATAGCGAATAGGTAACTGAAAGTGTGTAAGAAAAGCCATAGCTAAAGAATTGAATTCCTGAAAAGTTCCACGTGGAAGTTCAATGTACCACTTTTTAGCGGTACTAGTTAACGTCCTTTGAAAAATATGGAGATGGACAGAATCGTCAACCGAGGAATTGGAGGAACACCAAAAATGGTACATCATAACGCGTGCCTAGGGTTCTTCTCTAGATTTGCCTTCAAAATTGGGGCAATTGATTAGAATATTAGTTGAAATTGGAAGCCAATATGGATTATGGAGAATTGAATCATTGGTGAATCTTGACACATCAGGAAGTTCCAACGTTGCAAGAATAGGCAATGACGGATTGAAAGGCGTGCTGTTCAGTCTTTGATACATGCCCATTTTTGGATTCCAACTAGGTTGGGAGAAATTCTGCCCCCATGGGTTCTGTCCAGAAGGATTTTTCCCATATGGATTCTATCCACAAGGATTGAAACCTTGTGGATTTTGAACATATCTTGGTTGCTGACCAAAAAATGGACTCTGATCTGCAGTAGACCATTGAGGTCCAGCTTGAGCATAATGCACAACATATGGATTTTGCTGCTGCTGAAAGTTTTGGAATGTAGTGCCCTATGGTTGACCTTGCAAACCCAAAAGGTAACCTTGGGAACCCAACGGTTGACCTTGTTAGCCCAAAGGTTGGCCTTGGGGCTGCTAGACGACACCCTGAGGGTTTGACGACACGATACCAAGTGGTTGCTGAGGTTGACTAGGTTTCCCCTGAGGACCAGGTTAACCCAGCTTAAAAAAGACCTGACTTTGCTGAGAGGAGGGTTGTCCTTGCTGGATAAAAGGATGACCCTACTGAAAGTGAGGTTATCCTTGTTTACCAAACGGTCGTCCCTGTTGATAATAGGAAAACTAACCGTGATGGGAAAAAGGTTGACTAGATTGTACATAAGGCATTCTTCTTGCACATATGGTTGACCTTGCGGCCCATAAGGTCATTGTTGAATAAATATAGGACCTTGCTAAAATGCATAAGCCCCTAACTGAATTCCAGACTGCCCTTGGAATCCTTGCAGATATACTAACGGGGTCTGCAATTGTTGGGAACCGAATGAGACATACACTACAAGGAAAATACCCTCTAGTGGATGTTTTTGAGGAACCCCTTACAAAAACATCCCAGATATCCGTTTGTAGTGGAGGTCTCTAGAGGAGGTTGGCGAGTGGAGGTTTTTGTGGATGTTTTTAACTTTTTTGTCCGGTGCGTTTCTAATCATAAATTGAATCGGCGCGTTTAACTCACAAAGCACCGGTGTGTACTAAAAATTGGCACACCGAGACACCATGCTATCTGTACAAACCCGCCTGGTGCATCTCATTACTGTAGCGCACTGGTGCGCTACTCAGAAATAGGCTCGGTGCGTCTCAAAAAACCACACCCAAACAGAAACATGCCCGGTGTGCTAGGCATAAACCGCCAATGCGCTTCAAAAACCCACACACCGAAACAAGGTTAAATAAAAAAAATTACCACCCAAAAAATCCACATTTTCACTTCTTCAGTGCTCTCAAGCTCTCAAGCATCTGTGCAAAATTTCCCTTGTTTGAGGCGCCCTGCCATCGGTACTCCCATTGCACGCACTACTACCATCCATTGCTCACCTTATCGAGTTTGAATTTTTCAAAACTATGGGAAAATTTAGTTTCTCAAATTCTTTAGCAAATATGCCTCCTTGACGCTCAAATGTACAGGTATTTTACTTGTTTTTCAATAATTAAACTTTTTAGCAAATTAGATTTGTCAAAAAACTTAAAGTTTACCACTTAAAAAAAAATGTTTTCCTGCGTGGTTCGCTCGAGTCATCCGGCTCGCACTGTTCGTGGTGCTGCCTATAAATTTACAGGCCACACTGCTAACAGAAACCGCACAGGGTCCAGTGCGGTACCGAAAATGCGCATTGTGTTTTTTTAAAAGTTAATATGGCGGTGCGCTCATTTAAATGACCGCACCGTTGACTATGTTCTAGTGTCAGGAGGGCGGTGCATTGACTAAAATATTTTCCCCAGGGCGGATAGTTCCGTTAGCACACCGCCCTCCAAACACTGGTACATATTCAATGGTGTGGTCATTTAAACAACCACACCGTTGACCATGTACTGATTTCAGGAGGACAGTGTGCTGACTAAACTATCTACCCCGGGGTGCATAGTTTGGTCAGTGCACTACTCTCCCGACATTGGTACATAGTCAATGGTGCGGTCATTTAAACGACCACACTGTTGACCGTGTATTGATGTCAGGAGGGCAGTGCATTGATGAAGCTATCCGCCCCAGGGCGAATAGTTTGGACAATGTATTGCCCTCCTAAAACTAGTATATAGTCAACGGTGCGGTCATTTATAGGACTGCACTGTTGACCATGAATTAATGTTGGGCGGTGTGTTGACCTAACTATCCACCCCAGGGTGGATAGTTTTGTCAATGCATCACAGGAGAAAGTACATTTCATGTTTTGCGGTGTGCTGCAAATGTCCATGCGCATCGAAGACAGTGCATGATAAAAAAAGACACACCAGTACCGGTGCATGACTGTTTTTTTGGGTGCACCAACTGTTTTTTTTTCTTTCAATATATATATATATATATATATATATATATATATATATATTTGTAAATGCATGTCTCATTTAATAAAAAAAATGTATTTAATATGTGAATCATTCAACGACGTCAAAGGAGAGAAGAAAGGGAACATCAAGAACATATGGTGGACCAATATAACGTGGTTTGCCTGTGGGAGGCACGAGAGAGGGAGAGACTTATGTACCCTCACCCTATTATGGCAGCCACCCAGTTGCTCATAAGGGAGGTAGGCTTCCACAAGTTCTACGAGGAGGCTACATCCTGAAGGATCATAAGGGTTATTGGGACAACTCATCTTCAGGTGGGATGCCCATCGACAGGCTTTCTGGGTTGGTCCTAACCAGTGGTACGCGCCCACTGAGGAGGACATATATTTTATTACTGGCCTATCTAGGAGAGGGTAGGATTTGCCCTTGTTCCCAAAGGTCCCCGACGGCTATGCAATAGGGATTCAGTTGGTGTACTCCTAGAGATATATTAACGTCGATATACTTTCTCCTGCAGATTTTCAGGTCTTCGGTGGTCAGTTACATATTGCTTCGTTTGGTGCAGAGAAGGTGAGGTGCCTCTCACTATTGCTGGCGAACATTGCACACCATACCAATGATGGGAATTGCATTAGTTTCCCACTTTTATTTTATGTTGATTCTTTATTATAGGCACCATGACTTGTAAGGTGGTCTGTGATTTATTTGTGGTAGTTTTGTACAACATTAGATAGATGTCGTTCTTAGGCACATGGGAGGTGAAATTCCATTTTGCTTCAGAGTTATTTTGTTTATTTTTTGAGAGGTTTATAGAGACGAGGCCTACTTTTTTTCAGCAGTCTCGTAGGCCGATGCTGCACGTACGGATGGAGATGTGGGGCCAGATAATGCCCAAGAGGGGAAAGTCTGACTTTTCCGCCAGGATATCTCATGATGCACTGGAGTTGCTATCTAGTGTTGATGATCACGCCTTCGTTCTGGTTCCATGTCTGTATGCTGGTTTGGATTGGCGAGGGTGTGCCAACATCCTCTTCACAGAGGATGAGCTGCCATATGAGAAAAGTAATATCAGTGTTTTATTTAAATTTATTCTAACATGTTCTTTAACTTGTTTTATTAATTTGTTTAGTGAAATTGTCTAATTATTGTTGTGTACTTATATATGTTTTGTAGAAATTGGGTCATTTTTTAGCAATGAGATGCCACTGCCACCGAATGATCCAGGTGTAGATCCTGCTGACGAGGAGATGGCAGATGCGGAGGATCAGGCTAGTGAAAAACCTAGTCCTCATGATCAGGCACAGATACCGGCGGGTGTGAGGCGTAGGCCTGACACTCGATTTAGGATGGAGTTGGGCGTCCAACTCTATTGAATCCTAGTTGAGGAGGAAGTCAGGCCAATCACTATTAGAGAGAAACATGTTGATGATAGGCTGATATAGATATGGAGATTCATTCCCCGTGATATGTTGACCCTGATGTGGCATATCGTTGGAGCTACCAGATTGCTAGCGTGGGCGAGGAGGGCCAGTCGACGTAGGCGTGGTGGAGATGCAGTACGTCGATAGTTGAGCAGTGCATCATCTGATGATCATGAAGGGAGTGATCATCGTTCTATTACTCCACCTCCTCCTCCACCTCGCGCTGGAGATGATCATGATGAGCAACCTGCAACATCCAACAGTCATGATCATGAGCAGGCACCTAATCCTGAGGAGGGCGCATGTCCATCTGAGGAGGCAGGTCCATAGATTGAGCATGCCACCGCACCATCCACTGATCAGCAGGCTGGACCATCCACGAGTGATCATGAGTAGGCAATTCCTGATCAGCATGAGGCACCTCCAGATCAGCAGGCACATTATTAGAATCTATCTTAGCATGTCAAGGTTGCATCATTGACTGAGCAGGCCTCGACTATTACTACTATTGATGTACCACCAGCTGATATTTGAAATTTATATGCAGTTATATTACAATTATATATATATATATATATGGTCCATGTATTTTATGTTCATGTTGCAGATGTACGTAATTTACATGTTGGTGTTCATCATGATGTGTATATTGTTAGGCCATGTTAGATATGTTCATTTAATGTGCAGCTTGCGAATATATGTATATGTGATAGTAGTTATTTGACATGAGATGTATATTTGATGTTTTTGTTGTGATGATGTTATACAATGTTTGTGTTTTGTTAGATGATCATAATCACGATGATTAGATGATGTTAGCGAATTTGAATGTGTTTTTAGTCGAGTATGATGTTTGTACGATGGTTATCATGATCGTGATGTTTATTTTTAATATTAAATCATGATATTTATTAAATATTATGTCATAATTGTAATTGAAATATTAATTTTAATTGTATGTAAAATTGTAAAATTGTAAATGTATTTCTAATTGTATTTGTATGTAAAATATTTGTAAAATTTTAATTGTAATTGTAACATTTAATTTATTGTGAAATGATTGTAATTGTAATTGTATATATGTGAAATTGTAAAATTGTAATTGTATGTAAAATTCTAAAATTTTAGTTGTAATTGTAATTGTAATTTTAATTTTAATTGTATGTGAAATTGTAATTGTAATTGTATGTACCCCGGATGTGGGTGATTAAACATAGCTATACGTTGTTGGGGATATGGGTTGGCGCGTGGATTCACCACACCGCCACCCATACTCACGCGATGTTCTACATAAATACACCCATCGTCAATTGCAACGCTGCATTAACGTAGCACAGTAGCCAAGACCAGCCAACGTCCATAACAAGCATGGATTTCTCTGGAAGCTGCATTCCCGCTCTGCCTCCCTTGCGCTCAAGCTGCTCCCCTGCTGTTGCAGAGCCCAACTCTCGAACCAACACGGGGAGACGCTGTTCCATTGTTTGTTGTATTGAATTGGTGCCCGGTCTTCACATTTCGCAGAGCCCCCTCTGCAATCTGTGGCTCAGCTCGCCCAATGTGAATTCCCCTGCTCTGCGTGAAATCCCACCCCTGTTCTCTGATACTTCCACTGTTAACGCCCATTTCGTCTCCAGTCGTTCTGCTATTCAAACCCGTCACACTGCATAGAGAATCATGCCACGCCTTCGACAACATATGCGCTGCCGGAGAGGCAGCAGTCATGGACAATTCACTCGCCAGCCCTCCACATCCATTACTGACTCTTCGTCCCCCTCCTCTGATAATTTCACCGGTCACTATCCTGAAACTAGAAGTGGTCGTGGTCGTGGGTGTGGGTGTGGGAAATCTCAATTCGAGATGGGCTCTCCCCACATCCCTACCTCTCCAATAATCATCTCTGCGTATCTCCACACTGCGCAAATTTGTTTCCCCTACACTCTAAACAGGCCTAAAATCATAGCCACCATCACCATCGAGCTCAAGGACGAGCCACCCGGTTTGGATGCTGAGAAAACTGGTGTTGGGATGGAGAAAAACACTGTCAACAAGCAAAGTACTCCACAAAGTGCCGGCTTGAAGAGAAAGGCTCCTAGCTGCAGTGATACTCAGGACATAGGCCAAGAAGACAACCCAGGCGACATCAAGCGAGGTTGCTCCAGCGACAAAGAAGACCAGCAGGCGGAGGAAGATGACTTGTATGCTTATGGATGTCATGTTGTTGAGGAACCCCCCTCCATTTCTCATGACACCTAATCTGGTCAGAATTCGAAGTTTTTTTCTACACAGTCTTTCGGCTGGGTTTACTTCTATGCTCTTCATGATAACTAGTTCATCGTTTCAGATTTTTTATAATATGTTAATGTTCCAAGGCTGGTCTCCCCTGCGTGGGCGACATGTTTCAGTTTGTTTACAATGGGTTAGCAGTCTAGATTTTGTATGTCTGGGATGTCTGGTAAACATTTTAAAACCATTTTTGCAGTGCAAGAATGCCGCTACTATGGGCAAGCTCCGCTGAGGCCGGTGCCTCTTTGTAAAACATTTTTGTATTATTAATAGAATAGTTAAATTCAGAAAAAATAAATAAATTGTAATTGTAAAATTGTATTGTAATTGTAATTGTATGTAAAATTCTAAAATTGTAATTGTAATTGTATGTGAAATTGTAAAATTGTAATTTTATGTAAAATATTTGTAAAATTTTAATTGTATTAATGTGAAATGATTGTAATTGTAATTTCATATATGTAAAGTTGTAAAATTGTAATTGTATGTAAAATTCTAAAATTGTAATTGTAATTGTATGTGAAATTGTAAAATTGTAATTGTAATTGTATGTAAAATATTTGTAAAAATTTAATTGTATTAATGTGAAACGATTGCAATTGTGGTAAAATTCTAAAATTGTAATTGTAATTGTATTGCGAAATTGTAAAATTGTAATTGTAATTATATGCATTGTCATCATTCAATTTTATTAAAAGTTTTAAACTTGTAAATTTGTAAAATTGTAAATTAATTGTCAATTTTGAACCATAACTACCATAAGTAAAATGTATACTGTAAATATTATTATATTACCATAATTGTAAAATTGTAAATTTGTATGAATATAAATAATTGTAAAATAATAAATCCAGAACAATATGAATTTTTGTAACATAATAAAGTTTAGAAAATAATGCAAATAAATTCATGTACTTTAGAATTATCATTATTTTATTATGAGTTTACATACCAAAAATAACAATATACATTTTGAAGATATCATTCACACACATTTAAAGCAATCAAGTAGTTGTATTTTTTTAGGAATTGACATTATTAAAAAAAAAAAATTTATACAGGACGCCATTGTTTTCGAGATCAACATAATTGCAAATTATGAAGTGAAATGATTTTAAAATTAACACAATGCAAATTACCAATTAATTCAAAATACATATTATCCTATTTCAAAAAATAGAGTCTTAGTTATAAGGTAATTAAGTCCTCTTATTTATAAAAACTCATCTTAAAAAGTATAAATGATGAAATAACACATGTACCATATCACTCTCGGTTCTCATGATCACCCTCATTTTCTTTCAACTCGCTTGGCATGATAACACTATTGTTCTCAAAAAATATGTTTTGATCTAGGGTCATGTCTTAATACGAACCACCAATCCCTATCCAACACATATAGGTAAAAAAACACTAGGTTGATACATATCAGCCTACTATCATGATCTTCCTTTACATTATTCTGATCAATGGTGTCCCACCACTTGCACCTAAAAATAACACATTGGAAAGAAGAGAAATCCACTTCAATGATCTCTTGTATCTTTCCGATGTAACCCAACGTATCTCATACTAGGTTTCTATCACGGTGGCTAGATCGACTAGATTGATCGAACTCGACTTCCACTCAATAGTCTTGTGTCATGTGTCCATCATCGACATTTTTTGTGTCAAAATGGTGTCCATATGCCCACATAGATGGGACCAAATGCACCTATAAAAAAGTTAAAAAATCATAGTGTCATGTGTCTTATAATAACCCAAAAGTTAAAATATGAAATATAGATGTAATTACATTTCAAAGGTGCATTATTAAGTTTAAAATGTACATAAATAGATTATTACCGAGTGGGTGCACCCAATCTCTACGTTTAGCGCATCCTCTTCAGCACGCAGGTAACGACCTGTTGCACTGCATTTCTCTCTGACTTGGTCAACAACCCAACTGTTGGGGCATATTTTTGGCATATTTTCTTTTAAATGATCGGGATAAGGCACACTTCTACCATTCAACCATCTGAATTATTTCCTGTCACTATCCCATTTCATCCTCTTTTATTCATACAATGCGACCCACGGTTGTGTCACTTCAGAATTGTAAAGAAAGAATTTATTGATTGCTTTGATTTCTGCATTCGCTGATGAAATCAAACTGACATATAGTACATATGAGCTCAAAATATACATTATATCGAAGTTCAACATTAATTTTTACTTTGTGTAAATTTGAAAAATTATAAGTTGCTTAATCTTTATTAAGCGCCTTTTTCCATTCGTTTGGAGCACCTCCCCTTATCTTTTGTCTTTATCCCTTTCATTGTCCAAATCACCGCACCTAGTCTGTTGTTGATCTGCTTGATGTACTCACTAGCATAATAGAAAGAATTATATGATATGTACCCCTATGCCATAGACTCCTTGGGGTTTTCCCTTTGTCGAACAAAACCTTTCAATTTCTTCATGTACCTCTCTAAGAAGAACATCCAAAGACAAGAAACCACCCCAACTAATTCAACCTCATCTACTAGGTGGATTAGAAGATGAACCTGCAAGTCCATGAAACTCGTCGGCAGTTCCCTCACAAACATAAAAAAAATCTCAACTATCTATTTACGCCACCATGGAATGCTAGCCACATGAATATCCTTTGATGTGATCGAACATGCAAATGCAGATAATTTAGATATGGCATGTCCTAGGTCTTGAGGGAATTCATGTTTCACACACCCACACACGAACAATGGATAATGACACTGCAAAGTTATAATTAACACATGCAATAATATACAAAATTAGTTATGTTTTATGATCCCTGCATGGGATAAAATTTATTAATATAAAAAATAATAAAATCATTCTTTTGACATTATACATACTCTTAGAATATTCAAATGGTCATGCGATTTCAACCCCGGCAAATGGTCATCCACGGTGAAGTAGCACCATAGTGAAGACTCATATGAAGATGGCACCCTCACACCTATTATAACTTCCTTTGCCAAAGAAAGATCATATTTTTTTAAAATCCATGGGAAATAACCTTCTTTGAAATACCATGAATTAGAGGGACCAACGCTTGCCTCTGATCCTGTACTTTCTAATCGTCTTGGCCCTTGTATATTTTTAGTTTTTGAAGTAATAAGATATTTCCTAACAACTAATGTGTCACTTTGTTTCGATGATATGTGCCTCCATAAATAATATGAAACATTTTTAAATACATGCATGGGATCTAATAAGTGGGTAATCTTAAGATGATCAGAATATGGAAGGTTATAAAAGATAGATTTCCTTTTCATCCCAATGGGAAATTTCTCAACATAAGTGTTGAATAATTTTGGATCATCGAACATAGGCTCCCCATTTGAATTGAACATTTCTATAACTCCTTCTCCTCCTCTCTCTCATATGCTCTAAGCCATTCAACTGGTGTCGTTATTGAAGGCCTTTGGGTTCTCTCTTGTTTACCATTGAAAGCGGATGTTGCTCTTCTGTAAGGGTGTTTTTCTAGGAGGAATACCCTGGAGCAGTCATACACTAGATTTTGTAGGTCGTTGGACCATATAGCTTTTAGAGAAGGTCCACACCATTTACATCCAAGATACCATTTTGTTACAAGACCTGCAAAATTATTCTATACAATATATATGTATGGAACTTTAAAGAATATCATGAAGATAAGAAATGAATTACAATGAATTAAATAACTAATATTCGAAAGAATATTGTTTTTTTTTCCAAAGAAAAAATTGAACTTTCTATTGGTTATATAGAAGGTTACATAGTATATACGCATGGAATTTGATGAACTGCGTGTTTCCCCTTTATTTTTAAAAAGGGAAGAAAATGGAGTTGCGGCTGTTTAGGAGGAAGACGTTTGTGACCATTCCTCCTATCCATTTCAAAAAAGGAAAGAATATTGTTACATATATAAACAAATCAATAAACATGTAATTTACCAGAGAAAAATCCTAAGCTTTGATAATCATGTGTTGTGTAAGCACATAAGCCATACAACGTAAAACTCCTCTCTGCTGCGATGGGTATTGATATATCATATACATTTATCCCATCCCATAATTCCTTCAATTCATCTACCAATGGTTTTAAGCAGACATCCATATTCTTCACTTGTCTTCTACCAGGGACAATGAGAGCAAACATAAGATGTTCATTCTTCACGGACAACCATAGGGGTATATTTTTATTGATCACTACTACAGGCCAAACATAATAGTTGGTGTTCTGGAGGGAATATGGGTTGACACCATCCATGGATATGCTGAGTCATAGAATTTGTACTTCATCCTTGAATTTTTTGAGCCATAAATCCTCTATATGCTTCATGGCTATTGAATCTGTTGGGATTCACATAACTCCCAACTCACTTCTGTGTGAGGCATGCCATCCCTGTAACATAGCTAATTATTTACAATGAGAGAGCCTTTGAATCCTTGGGATTATAGGCATGTGCCTCAATATATTAAACATAGGACCACGTGATTTACCCTTCTTTTTTGATTTATCATACCTGTCATGCCTATATTTTGGACATATCCCTTTGTCTGCATATTCTCCTCTATATAGAAGACACTCATTTGGACATGCATGATATGATATGTAATCAACACCCAACATTTTCAACAATTTCTTTACCTCTTCGCAGCGACCAAGCAAGACATTATCACTCGGAAGAACCTTATCTTTGAATAACTTGTAGTTGGTGATCATGGACAATATTAAATGTACATTAATTCCAATATAATTGTTAACGTTCATAAAATTGACCATTTGCAATGTTCATTGTGTGATTATATTTCTCAAAATATAAGGGAGGACTTGCTGGTGAATTACCTCAAATTTTTTGAGAAACACGCATTCAAAAAGCCAAAATTTGTTTTCAATTTGTACAGTAACATCATTTTCCCCAACTAGGTGGTCTTTGATTGACCGTCAGGTTCAAAGAGAGGGGTGGTGGAAGAAAATTTAAGGCTTTAGAAAAATGTATCAATGATATGAGCATCATCCCATAGTTGATCATCGTTCTAGAATGCATATAACAACATTGTCTCCATGGAAATTGTACCCCTTAAGTAATCATTCATACCAACCTCTATTTGATTTCCTCCATTGCCAGCTTGTGAAGAACTACTATTTCTATAGTCATTCCTAATTGGTGAAACTAGACATAGTGGGGATTGAATAGGTGGTTGATTCAACCATTCTTGGTATCATTGCTCTCTGATTTTTTCTCTTTATTCAACCTTCTCTCAATTTGACATTGTCGTGGGGTGCAACGAAATATGGTAGGTAAGTCACTCATCATCACTAGAATCCTAATAGTTTCAAAAAATATATTTGAACATGATTAGTACAAAATCTATGATATCAATTAGTAAGCACGTCGACAATGCATGATTAATTGGTTTGGTGTTGAAATAATTACATTAATATACCAAACATTTATTATTACCATCATTGTCCTAGGATTGTGGCTAGAAGATGCAATGTTACAATTGGCAGGGTGAAGTGATTGTCCATTTTCATCTACCAAATGTGCCTTGTGGTATGCCTCTCCTGATAAGAGCTTCCGACGTTTTGGAGTTGTTTGAATATTTTGTGCATCTGAATTTGATTATGAATCTGCATGAACCTGCTAATTTGCATACATTATTTTTATTCAACTTATTGACATGGATAAAAAAAAAGTTCAAGTAGATAATGAAAATATAAATAAAATCTGAAGTAAATATTACGTCTCGAGATGGATAGGGAGAACTCCGCGTTGGACTTTGAGAAATATTATAGAATGAGCTAGATTTTGAATAATTGTCCATTCGATATAATTATGATATTTTATCCTTGCATTTGAGCAAAATCAACAATAAATTTTGGTGTACACACCTAAAAGTAATTTCAGTGCCTTAAAAATGGACTTATTGTTATCGATGCTAATATACAGTTAACCACACCAGTGCGTTTTAGTTACTGTGCATCGGTGCTGTGTTATTAATTGACGCACTGGTGCCAAATATCCGCAAATAAAAAAAGCACAACTTTATTTTTTTAAAGTGAAAAAAAGTAGTAAATTGAAAAATGGGCGGAAAATTATTTTGAAAATCTAATTTCACAAAAAATTCTTTAAATAGTAAAATTTTTTCATTATTTCATTATTTTTGAAAATTTTTTTAGGGAGAGATTTGCACGAGGGACATACCTAGAGCAAGAGAGCATGAGAGCATTGTGGATCAGTGAAATTCTTTCGAACATAACTATTCAGGGAATCAAAATTCCAAACATCTAGCGATTCAAACCCTATATCATAGAATTTCAAACCATCTGGTGATTAAATTTTACTGTAATAATTAATTTTTTTACAGTTTCTATTTGATTTAATAAATGATAAGTAAAAATTTTAAATTTTACTGTTCATTTTTAGAAAAAACAATAAAAAAATGCATTCTTGTACTAAACCCTTGATTATTTTTGTTTCTGCCCTTGCTTCTTCCTGTTTCTGTGACTTTAGAATTAAGGATTTTCATTTTATATTTATAGGGTTTTTATTGCTATACATTTAGGCCTATGACATTTAACCCACGGGACGACTTGCAGAGTCAGATCCCAATCCATGTCGGCCCTTGCGTGAATTTAAAAAAAATAGAATTGTTTTAATCGGTGTGCCCTGTGTAAAATAGTGCACCGGTGCACTATTTTATCATAGCACATCGCACACGTACTGTTTGATAAAAAAAATTAAAAACATAATTTGTTTTTTTTAATCCGTGCACCCTATGTAAATTAGCGCATTGATACGCTATTTCATTATAGTGCATTGCGCACATATTGTTTGACAAAAGCAATTTTTTATTTTATGTCTGTGTTAATCGGTGCACCGGTTAACATATAACACACTGGGTCTCCTTGTTGACAGAGAGCACCGTACGGTGGTCCCTTGTTTTCTCAGTGCGTTTATAAGAGCATGCCACACCACCCCCTCCACGACATCATATACTACAGAAAATAACACTAGAGGATTTTTATTAATTTTTCCGTGTTAATCGATGTGCTGGTTAAAATATAACACACCAGTTCTCCTTTTTAATAGAGAGCACCATACTATGTTTATACTATTTTGGTGGTGTGTTTATAAGAACACGCCGCACCAACGTCGGTGCATACTTCTTGAAAGGTGCACCATTTTCTTGATTTTTTTTTCCCTAAAAAGTTTGTGATTATTTATAAAATATATTAATGAATGGTATGGTACATGTTTCATATTGATAAAGAAATGGCTGACAAGAGATCAAGTAACAAAAATACTGATAGCACATCGAGAAAAGAAAAAAAGGCAAGTTATTTGTAAATTCTTTACAAAAATTATTATTTTTAAACAATATGTAAGTTTAACTAATATGTATTGTTTACTGTGTATCATGAAGAGCCATAAAATGATGAAGCTCGATAAGATTATTTCTTATCTAGGACCAGAAGAGGGTAAAAGCTTGATGGAAAAATTGCAGAAGGATGAATCAGGTGAATGAAAAAATACTATCGATCCAATATGAATTTCATTTTTTAATTTTCATTAATAATATACTTAAAAATATTAGATAACATGTTTAAAAAAATCTATGAATTCACATATGTTTAATTTTTTATGGGGACCAACAACTCAGAAAGGGAATGTTGTTCTAGGAAAAGAAAAAAAATAGAACATGCAAATGAAAATGAATTTCTCCTTAGCTCATCTGGAGTGGTGCTGGAGGTTAACGAAAGGGAGAAAAACTTTTACAAAACTTTGAGGGATCTAGTGGAATGAATTTATAGACATTATTTCCACTTATAATACAAAAATCAATCCAATGAATCCAAGAACCAAATTTTATCTTAACTACAGGATGAGTTTCCAGAGAATTGGTCAATGAGACATGTCAGAATTTTAATAGCAAAAAAAAAAAAAAAAAAAAGGAATGAAAAAGTAATATTCCTTTAAATGTTTTTCTAGAATTATATGTATATATTACTAGAAATCAATCATTTATAAAGATCACTTTTGTTATATTTACTTTTCATATATCAATTTAAAAATTAAATAGTTTATTGTCATGCTACATTTTCAGGAAGATTATGAAAATATCAAAGGATGAATGAGTTGATATCAGAAATATGCCAGTAGGAAAGTCCAAAAAGGTGTACAAGGAGATGGTCAAAGAAATGGAAATAATTGCATTGCACGAGAAACCATCTCAACAACAAAGTGCTTCAAATGTAATATGTAATCATTGAATTTTTTGATGAGGTACAATAAATAAAAAATTTAGCATTAAATATTAATTTTCAAGTATTTTCTTGCAGAAAAGAAAAGAAAATGAAATCCATTCAACACATAAAACATGACGACAAGGAAGAAAAGGGTTGATATCTAAGTTTGTGAGTAATTGTTACTTCCTTATAACAACTTAACTATATTTCATTTTTGTATATTTTAAGTTGTTTTAGAACAATCATCATTGAATGTATTCAAATAGGTGCTAACATACAAAGAAGAAACATCATACGAATTGATTGACATTGGGTTAAATATGGGTTGTTAGTATATGTTGGCATATAAGAAATTAACTATGGAATTTTTAAGCATCTATTGATCTTGTTTTACTTAGCTCCGTCTATAATTAATAGAACAAAAAAATCTTTTATATTAAATATATGATTTTTTATGGGTATAAAACTTGTAGGAAACAAAGTATGGAACTGTGCCAACAAATGAAATGTTGAAATATGGCATGAAATTTGGTTTTGAAAGAATGTGTATAGTTCATGAGTCAATTCTTTCTATGGTACATCATTTCTTTTCGATTTACATTGATGTATATTATTTAATATTGAAATTTTCATTATTCACACCAATGTATATACACTCATTACAATTTATTTTTGTGTTTGTAGATGGAATTTGAAGAAGAAGAAAACAATCAACACCGTGAACAAAACTTTCCTCAAAATAACCCAATTCATGGAAGTAGCTTGAGCAATGACAACAGTTCAAGTGAAGAATGATGATCAATATGTTTGGATATCAAAGAAAAGCGTTGTACATTTTGATATTTGTATGTGAAATGAGATATTTTGTTTAATGTAATGGATATAGTGTCCCAATCTAAAGAAAAAGGGATACCAATAACTGTCCCATTTTGTATGAAAAAGAATGTCTTATTCATATATATATATATATATATATATATATATATATATATATAATACATTTTAATTTATTCTCTTGCGTTCTCCATTGTCGCTGTGAAATGTAACACCACTGATTAAATGTATGGATGATTAAATATTATAATGAATAAATGCGAAATCTGATGATATGATATAAAAAATTAATCCAAACATCACATTCAAATGCACTAATAAAAATTTAATTGATATGAATAATTTTATAAGATATGTGTTGACTTTTGACGAATAATGAATTTAAAAAAATCACAATAATTGCACTATCACAAGTCTATGTTTCTAAAAAATACAAAATGAACACCGGTGTGTGTTAGTTATTGTGCACCGGTGCGTTTGTATGATAATGCGCACTGGTACGTTTCTACGACCTATGGGCACCACAAAAATACCAATACCAATTATATTGCTCGGTGCGTTTGTGTGATACTATGCACTGGTGCGTTTATGTGACATTGCTCACCAGTGCGTTTCTAGGACCTATGGGCACCGCACAAATACCAATACCAATTAGAACGCTGAGCACGTTTGTGTGATACTGCGCATCAGTGCATTTGTATAATACTGCGCAATGGTGCATTGATATGACTTATGGGCACCGCACAAATACCAATACCAATTAGAATGACCCGATGTGTTGTATCGCCTACAGTGTGCCCGGTGCGGTTTTACACCTTAACAGCATGGTGCATGCACCTTCGACCGCCATGGGGTGACTGTCTGGATGACATGCACCTAATAGTTGCTAAATGCCCTGGGGCCTCCTAAATTTGTTCTCTGTCCCGGTGCTTGGTAGGTTTACAGTACCGATGTGTTCACTGTAAAATGCACTGGTGAGTTGACACTTGATTAGCACAGTGATGAGAAAAAAATCTGTAACAACCTTCGACCACCCAATTTTTTTTAGTTGTGTTGAAGTTTCGTTAAAAGCTCTGCAAAACCTCCGTTACCGAAAACAGATGTTGTAGAAAATTGTTTTTTGACAATTTTGGACAATTTTATAACACTAAAAACCTCTGTTATAGTCTCCGATAGAGGGTATTCTCCTTGTAGTGATAAGGCTGTTGGTTAAGGTTCTGTAAAAATTGCTGATACTAATCATATGTTAACCCTGTTGGACCAGATGATCCAGCAGGCATAGGGATACCACCAACAACTTGGGAAGAGCCTGAGATGTGAGTTTGTAATCCAGTCATAGATGGTCCAATGGAGGATTAAGAGACATTCGACAGGGAAGCCCCCCCACCAGAAATCATATTAGATGAAATTGACATAGGAACACTGATGGGAGTTGCTAAAACACCAACACAAACAGTTGGTTGCATGGGAATAGGCGTAACTATTGCTTGAGCAGGGATGGGAATAGAAACGTTGGATACAAGGAGACTAGGGGTAGATATTATAGTATTATGCCAGATATTATTGTAATACAAAGACGTGGCACTCGAAATGCTCAAAACTAGGTGCCCCAATGAGGTGTAACATTACGGAATATACAACTGGGTGGAAGGCTAAGAGGTTTTCCCTCCATAGGGAAAGCCCTCAGGAGGGAATTGATGTCCCTCGAATAAAGATTAATCCACACCACTGATGGTGCTTGCAATATCCAAGGGAGATGAAACCTCTCCTTCAGAAGCCATTAGAAATAACTGATGGGTGGCGGTCCGAGATGGATGCGGTGAATGAACGAATGGTACACCAAGTGTATCAAATGGAATATACAGCTGTTTAGGGGAGATCTCAATGAAATCAAATAATGGATTTGGAGGAAAGGCAACGTAGCCTACAGGCACATCAGGAGGAGATCAAGTGGCAAGAGGTTGAACACTTGGGTTGAGGGAAAACTCATCAGTTTGAGTTCCAGTCAAAGGCAGAGAGTTAGAAGAGACTGGTGATGATGTCCCTTTAGAAGAGGATGATGAAGAGGAAGATGAACCACATGGTTCAACCACGATGATCTTATCTCAAAGAGGAAAAGAGAGCAAAAGGTGATTAATTCAAGGTTTTAAACAATATATTCATAAGGAGTTACTCATGATGTGGCCCAGAAATATTCTAACAGGTAAGACATGTGATCGTGGGAAATTAATTTTAGAACTTTAAAAACAAATTCTATCAAAAGGGGTGAAATAGGAAAAAATGATTACCAGGTATCCCTGAACTGCAATATACACCTTGGTGATCAAATGAAAGAGAAATGACCAAGGACTTAACATACAACTACCAATCTCCCTGAATGATATATTCGGTGTATCACCTCTACAAGGTGACCAACTCAATTAGCTATGGTAGGTTTGCAACCTAATGGTGTCTCCCAAAATGTACTCGATGGTACGTGGGAGTCCAAGTCCGTAACAGTGCTATATGATGTGTAACCATTCGATGAGAGCATCCAAAAATATACTTATCATACATCAATATACTTCCATACGTGGGACAGGATATCACCCCCAGGCTGTAACACAGACTGTTAGCAACAACTCCTATGTTTAATGACGCCGGAACATGTCTCTAGCCTAGAACTGTAAATGTGATTCGTGAGGTTGCAAATGCTCCTTAGATTAATTGAATAAATTTTAAATTTTATCTTGAATTATGTCTCGGTTTCAAAGTCCTACTGATGTCACTTGAACCCCTAAGATTCATCTATATGAGAGAAGCAATCATTCATTTCGATGAAAACTACATTAATTGGGGAGAAGCAATTCATACAATCAACGCAGAAAGCAAACAAATGCATGGCATGACATTCAATTTTTCTTCAAGTGCATAATCCTAAAGTGAAACGAAAATCTTTTCACTTTCTTTTCTTTCACTAAACACACTAGAAGCGAATCGAAATGAGACTTTTCATTTTTTAAAGCAAAAACGAAAGATTTTTTTTTTTTTTTCATAAGCACAATGCAAAATTTAGAATGCAAATCAAAAGTAATCACTCGCTTTGAGTACTAATGAAATCTCTCAAAATTCTAAAAGAGACAAAGATCCTAAAATAAAAGAGAGACCCAAACTCATTTCCTCAAAACAAGACACTCTTAAGTTTAACACCGAACAACACTCAAAGAAAAACTTCAGTCGAAAGCAAGCAATTGTGATCTATGCTTGTTGAAGAAAAGAGACTAAAATGCATACAAGGTCAACACTTGAAATTTTTAATCATGAGAATCAACTGAAAAAACAAACTCAATAAAACAAAAATCCTGAAATATACAACAATATTTGACTCAATAACAAATCTAGAAATCAACAAGGCATGCGACCATTCGGCTAGAAACCCTAGGATGATAAGGATGCATTTTATTTGAAAAAGAGAAGACCAAAGATGGATAAATCGAGTCCAAAGTGTCGCTGAAAAGAGAAGAATAAGAGTTATTTAAGTAGAAGAGAAACTCATAAGGATAAGACACACTGGAAAACCAAGAGGAAGAAACCCTAAAAAAGATACACACAGAAATCGACACTGTTGTGAGGCTGCAACCCACACTGGAAGAGGAAAAGCGCAGTTGTGTAAATGAATTCAGTGCTGATTGTTGCGACTGTTAGAGAAATTCCAGTGCCGATCGAGGAGAAGGAATAAAAATGAAAGGGTTTACTGAAAGGGAACTAGGCTTATAACTTCAACAGAGATATGAATATTTGTAAGCAGTTACAAAAGCCATAGATAAAAGGAGATGGACACTCGATAAAATATCGATGAAAGAATGAAAAATCAAAGACTGAAAACATGAGACTAAAGGAAATACTCCCTAGTCGAGTCACCAATTTTTCACACAAGAAAATACTCTCTGCGGACAGAGACGATCCCTCTAGCCCTAGGATAGGTCTAGTAACAACAGGGAACAATCTAATGCCTACTTTCCTAGATTACAAATAGATAAATTGTATATAGATGACCTACCTCGATATGATTCTGATCCTCGCTCGAGTCCTTTGATCCTTTGATCTTCTTAGTCGGATCCTCATTGTCACCAACACTTAGTTACCTACACAAGAGATCAAACAACACAAAACGTCAAAGCACAACATGTATTTCACATAAACAATATATCTAGTTGATCAAGGAATACTAGAAATCAAATCATACATTATAGACAAGAGTGGAAAGCAAGAATCAATTGTATCATATTAATATAATAGGGGGAGTTACAACCTTCACCTTGATGTCGCAACTATGCTTCAACGGTTCCGGATCCAAGCACGTCTCTAAAGCGCTCATTTCAACTTGATGCAAAATGGCCAAAGGTCTCAACTCTCCTTCAATGCATATAGAAATAATTCTCTCTTTGCTGTTCTTCTATCTTTGTTCTAACTATCAGAGGTATGGGAGGATGTCCATTTTATAGTAAAGGGAGAGGGAACATGGATCCACTTAAGGTGGGGAAATTTTTTATCTCCTTGGGTGTTTCCTCTTTTGTAGGAACAAGAAGCCCAGAGGGAGAAGCTCGACCCTATCCTCATGAACAAACAACCAACTCTCCGCCCACGAGGCTTCTAGATCTCTAAGTTTTGTTTCTATTTTAAAAAACCTTCCAGAAGTGGATTGGGGTGGGTATGATCTCCATTCCACTGCTCCAGTCTTGATATGAGGCATCTGTGCGAGTGAGACAAGAAAAGGGTGCATTGCTCTAAATTAACATGTTTTTAAGGAGCTACTCTAGGAATGATTAACATAGAGTTTGTTCAGTATACTATAAGGGGTATAATGGCACATTTTCATGATAGAAAATAGACACAGGGGTCACTCTTAAAGGTCCTCCAAGATTTGGGAATAGGGAGTACATAGACAGTGAAAAATTGTTGTGTACACTGTAATATTCCCAACTTAGCTCATAGCTAAGTGGAATATTAATTTTTTGTTAATAAATTCAAATGCATGAATAAGTGAGCAAGGAGGCTCATAAAAACTACTCTAGCATGAATAAAAACCCCTCACAATGTAAAAAAGGGCCATGAAATAACCATCTCAAGCATCCACATGTGTGAACAAGGTTAAGTTGACCAAGTCAACTCAACTTGTCTTTAAAAGAATGGATCCATGAATAAGGCATCTCAATGTGAATGGAGGCAAATTCAACAAAACAATTTGAAGACTCCTTAAATGTGAAAAGGGGCAAGGCAAAGAGCCTTAATCAAGGAAGGTTCTTAGAAGATGAATTTATTCACATTGACTAAATCAAACCACACAACATCTAGTTTTTCTCCACTTAATCGGGCAGCGTAACCCTAGAGGGGGAAAGCTTGGCAAGGAAGAAAACCCTAGTGGAGTGGGGCCCTTGGAGGAGAAGCACATTTTCTATAGAATGAAGGAAGGGAAGACATTTGGGTTTAGATTGGAGATTATACTTTCATGAGGTCTTCTTAGACTTCCTACATACTTAGCTATTTAGCTAAGTTGCTGCACTTCTTAGTGCAAGGGTTTTCTCATGTGGGGAATGCCCTGCTTTTTCTTGGAGATCTTGTAGCAAGAGATCTAAGGGAAGCTTATGATCTGTAATTTCCACTTTTAGGTGTTGGGCCAAGCACTTTTGCTCCATATCTGTGCAGTCCCTTGAAGGAACTGTGTTATTTTTACAGAGGTGCAGTGGAAGGGGTTAAAACCCCATTGTTTGAGCTAGTTTCCCAAAGGGGAGCTCAATATTTCTTCTGGGAGCTGATCAAAGGAGATTCTACAGCCATTATTATGTGTATTCAACCATTTTATGTAGGGATACAGCCCTACAACATTATTTCAGTATTAGCTCTGCAGTTTCTCTTTTACATATTGTTTTCTGTGGATAAACCCTTGCCGGGTGATCATAAAATTGTGTAAATGGGATTGGATCTCTGTCCTTATTATTTATTGAGAATTATAATATAAATATCAATCATTATCTCTTATTCTACTGAGTATTTACTTCAATAGACTGCATAGTGTCTTTGGCAGCAACTCTGGCATTTGCATGTTTTGGGGTTTTTGTCCATTTTCAGCTATTTGAGCATGGGAGGCTTGTTTAAATTTGCTGTTGGTATTTGTTTCTGAAATAATCTAACATGCAGCTCCTCTATTGTCTAATGTAAGGGAAAAAACCGTTATTTTATACTGTTGTAACTCAATACTTAGAAAAAAAGCGTTTCTGGGTCACTATTGATGTTTTTCCCCACTTGGTTGTCTTTCTGAAGTGATGTTTGCTGTAGTTTCTGTCAAATTATGAGCTATTCATCTGATATAACCTCTGATATGATAATTTTCTGATTATTCTTGAGTTTATGAAGAATTTATGCAAATTCTGAAGTAGGATTTCCATTTTGCTGCAACCTTCCTCTCTCAGCAGTTTTCAGCTAGTCTAGTTTGGGGGAGATGTGTTTAAGGTCTCTAAGTTCATTTCTTTTCAGATTAAATTCCATACATAAGTCATATACAGCCCATATGATAGGAAAAAATAATTAATCTGCGTTTCTGTTGCATATTTTTTCTTATATTGCGTTTTCCTTGAGCTGCTTGTCAATAGTCCTGAAAGGGAAATATTAGCCTTCGACATAGTTCTATAGACAGAGGCTGTTTGTGGGTCAGCTAGCCTCTAGATCTCACCCTATTTTTAGAGGTGAAATATCTAGTAAATTCCCCTGCAGTCAATCTCTAGAATAGATCCAGTTGTTGATTGTTAATGTTTTCTTGAAAAAGGATTTTCATTTTCCGGATTCATGAGCATTTCCTGATTTGAAATATTAAAGTGGTATCAGAGCATGATCTCTGGCCCAACCTGTGAGATAAAGCTATCAGAGGAGTTTTGAGGAGAAGAAGAAATCATAAAGCAGAAAGTATGGAGAGGATGAGATTACTCTCATCAATATTCAGATCCAAGAAGAGCCTCTCAAAGGGGGTTGAACAGTTGGAAGCAAAAAGATGCAGTGAAACTCCAAGAGGGTTTCAAGGAGAAGATGACTGCAGTGAAACCTTTATGAGGTTTCAAGAAGAAGAAAAAGAAGACATGGAAATTCATCCTTCAAGGGAAGACATAGATCTAGGGTCCCCTATTGAGGATGGGACATTTCCTATATTCAGAGAAAGAGCTGGGGGTGACAGCGTCGTCATAACAGAGGCACCTCTAGCATCTTAAGAAGAAGAAGTGGTGAGGAAAATTGCACCAAGGAGAGAAGCTCTTTCACCTTTGCAAGTTATTTTAGAGAATCTCACATATAGAGATTGTGGCACAATCCATGTGTAGTATGTGCCATCATTATCAAATGGTGAGATCTGGAATATTACAGAGTTTCATAGGGTAAGAAATATCTACCCCTCTTTATTTTTGAAGAATGATGCACAAGAAAGGCATGAAGATCCATGCACATCAGTTCATCCATCTCTCTATGATGATCTATGTCTTGATACCTCCTTATTTGAAGAAGGGCCATTAGGGAAATCCCCTGATGAGAAGAAAAACAAAGTGTTCCCTCAACATGTTACAATGAAGACACCAGAGGTCAGAGGAGACACTGTCACAACGCTGGAGGTTATGGGTAAGAAGCATATTTATGAAAATAAAATTTTATTTTATGATTGCATGTGCTCTCTTACCTTATATGTGCAGGCCATAACTCCCAAGGGGAATGTTCTACCTTATAAGCTTCATGGCCAACTATGGGCCAAGATTGTTTTCAAGTATGGCCACCTCCTTGATGAGTTGAGGGAGGTGATGCACTGTGATGGGTGCTTCCCTAAAGCCCCAAATATAAATTTCACCTTCAGCCATGGTGAAGTGATAAGAGCAGCAAGTAAGTGGCATGCAAACCACTTACCATATCTTGATATGAAGCAGGGAGAAGGAAACTTGTGCTAGTTTCTGTTGGGTGAATGTGGGTACTTCGCAAAATTTCTGATTCTCATAACTCATGCCTCATACTCCAAGAGAAGGTTGCATAATGGGAAGGCATGGTTGTTATGGCTGTCACAAGGAGGGTTTGGACACTATATGTTGAATCTTATGTCCAAATACTTACCCATGTTTGAGGTATGTCTCATGCATTCACATGTATTTTGGGTTGAGATATATTTCAAATATGTATCTTGGTTTGGGAGGAGGAAAAAATCCCACATGGTATGGAATGGGAGAGCTAGCTTGCACTATGTTCATGAAGCACCCCACATGTCCATCATTACATCATTGCTCCATGATCCACACATTGATAATGTAAGGATGAAACAAGAGCCCTTGTTGCTATGGCTACTTTTGGGAGAGTATGGGCTGAAAACTCTCCAGACTCAACACAACATTCCAAGAGGAATGCATGGCGCATCCAAAGTGCAAGAAGGCTACCTTTCAGCAATGATGGAAGGGAGGGAGATCCTCTCACATAGTAGCACAAGGGTGAATGGTTTTGGCATGTGGAATGTCAAGAGAAGAGTCATGGAGTGATAAGAGCATTGCTACTTAAACCTACAGCGCTGTCCACTAAGAGCAAGTTTCTGATGATGGAGTATTTCCAAAGAAGTGTGCATCCTTTCATCTTGCATAAATTTATGAGGAGATTGTTATGGGGGGGCTCACTAATGGATCACATATTCAGCTCACACATGAGGCATGGTAAGAAATACATCTACGTGCTTGTTGATTATTCTATTAAGAATTTGTATCTTCTCACCAATTGCAAGCAATGCATTGCTCTGCAAGAGAGCAAGATTATTCATGGGTGTTATGGTCACTTTAGGGCCACATTTTGTAATGATGATAACCCATCTCTACATGACTTGAAGCAAGTGCTTTTTTGTTTTGATTGTATGTAGCTGATATATATTGTTGCTCACTACTTTCTAGTAGATGAGTTGACATGCATAGCTGAAAATTCTTTGGAAAGAAACTTGCCACTTGATGTTTTAAATCAGCAGTTGGGAAAACTGCGTTGTACCCACCTTGGAGGCCATATGTATCATCTTCAATTGCACATAAACTTCAGCCACTTTCTGATTTGGATGACATATGGTGGTGATGTGCCATTCACTTTGAATGGAATGATTTGGGCCAGCAAGATCCATGACTTTGGAGGAAGGATCTTTGGAGATCCAACCTTTATTTTTCCATCAAAGGGTAGCCTTACTACAACCCAAGAACAGTATGTACTCTATAGTTGCCATGAGTGGAGAGGGAGACAACGTGGGGTCGGCTATTTTTCCTACCATGTTCAACCATTTAGCCCACCTTCTTTGCAAGAGCTCTAGGTGGAGAAGATTTACCATGAGTTGCCATCTTGGGAGGCAACACATTTTTCTTGGATGATAGCATGGGGAGGAGAGTCTTTCATTGATGATGAAGTGCTCCATGATTGTCAACACTCCTATCTTGAGGAGGCCATGGATCAGCAAGAAATTTCCCATATCAGCCTTCCATTCTTCCATGACAAGGGCCATTGGGCTTATTCACCGAAGGCCAACTTGTACACTTGGGAGGAACCACTGGAAGACAAACACTTTGGCAGAAAAGCTGATGCAAGGATGGAGGCTATGGATGAGAAGGCCATAAAGTAAGGAGAAGAAATTTTGCAGCACCCTTGCAGTTGCTTGAGGACAAGCAACATTTGGGAGGGGGAGACTGTAATATTCCCAACTTAGCTCATAGCTAAGTGGAATATTAATTTTTTGTCAATAAATTCAAATGCATGAATAAGTGAGAAAGGAGGCTCATAAAAACTACTCTAGCATGAATAAAAACCCCTCACAATGTAAAAAGGGGCCATGAAATAACTAGCTCAAGCATCCACATGTGTGAAAAAGGTTAAGTTGACAAATTCAACTCAACTTGTCTTAAAAAGAATGGATCCATGAATAAGGCAGCTCAATGTGAATGGAGGCAAATTCAACAAAACAATTTGAAGAATCCTTAAATGTGAAAAGGGGAAAGGCAAAGAGACTTAATCAAGGAAGATTATTAGAAGATGCATTTAGTCACATTGACTAAATCAAACCACGCAGCATCTAGTTTTTCTCCACTTAATGGGATAGCGTAACCCTAGAGGGGGAAATATTGGCCAAGAAGCAAACCCTAGTGGAGTGGGGCCCTTGGAGGAGAAGCTCATTTTCTATATAATGAAGGAAGGGAAGCCATTTTGGTTTAGATTGGAGATTATAATTTCATGAGGTCTGCTTAGACTTCCTGCATACTTAGATGTTTAGCTAGGTTGTTGCACTTCTTAGTGCAAGGGTTTTCTCATGTGGGGAATGCCCTGCTTTTTCTTGGAGATCTTGTAGCAAGAGATCTAAGGGGAGATTCTGATCTGTAATTTCCACTTTTAGGTGTTGGGACAAGCACTTTTTCTCCATATATGCATAGTCCCTTGAAGGAACTGCGTTATTTTTACAGAGGTGTAGTGGAAGGGGTTAAAACCCCATTGTTTGAGCTAGTTTCCCAAAGGGGAGCTCAATCTTTCTTCTGGGAGCCGATAAAAGGAAAGTATACAGAAATTATTATGTGTATTCAGCCATTTTATGTAGAGATATAGCCCTACAGTGTTATTTCAGTATTAGCTTTGCAGTTTCTCTTTTACATATTGTTTTCTGTGGATAAACCCTTGCCAGGTGATCATAAAATTGTGTAAAGGGGATTGGATCTCTGTCCTTATTCTTAATTGAGAATTATAATATAAATATCAGTCATTATTTCTTATTCTTCTGAGTATTTACTTCAATATACTGTGAAGTTTCTTTGGCAGCAGCTCCGGCATTTACATGTTTTGGGGTTTTTGTCGATTTTCAGCTATTTGAGCATGGGAGGCATGTTTAACTTTGCTGTTGGTATTTGTTTCTAAAATAATCTTACATGAAACTCCTATATTGTCTAATTTAAGGGAAAAAACCATTATTTTATACTTCTGTAACTCAATACTCATAAAAACAACGTTTCTGGGTCACTAGTGATGTTTTTCCCCACTTGGTTGTCTTTCTGAAGTGATGTTTGCTGTAGTTTCTATAAAATGATGAGATATTCATCTGATATAACCTTTGATATGATAATTTTATGATTCCTCTTGAGTTTCTGAAGAATTTATGCAAATTCTGAAGTAGGATTTCCATTTTGCTGCAACCTTCCTCTTTCAGCAGTTTTCAGCTAGTCTAGTTTGGAGAGATCTGTTTAAGGTCTCTAAGTTCATTTTTTTCAGCTGAAATTCCATAAATAAGTCATATACACCCCATATGAGAGGAACCAAGCATTAATCTACGTTTCTGTTGCATAGTTTTTCTTATACAACGTTTTCCTTGAGCTGCTTGTCAATAGTCTTGAAAGGGAAATATTAGCCTTCGACATAGTTCTATAGATAGAGTCTGCTAGTGGGCCAGCTAGCCTCTGGATCTCACCCTCTTTTCAGAGGTGACATATCCAGTAAATTCCCCTGCATTCAATCTCTGGAATAGATCCAGTTATTGATTGTTAATGTTTTCTTGAAAAAGGATTTTCATTTGCCAGATTCATGAGAATTTCTTGATTTGGAATATTACATACACCAAGTGGCCAACCATGGGGTGCCACATGGTGCCTAGTGATTGGGTCATGTGGTGATCACTAGTTGGTCCACATCATTGCCTCAAAATTTAGTGAAACTTCCATCATATTTGGAGGTTCTTCTAACTATAGTAGTGTTGCGACATTTATCTCAAGATTCGATAACTTTATCCCCCAGTCGCCAAATTCAGCCGGACCGCCAATTTTGGCTATGGTCCAAATTTTTCTGGTGCCAACTAAAACTTTGAATTTTTTCTGAGTTTGACTGGAACTATGATTGAACATAACTTTCACATATGAACTCGGATTGAGGTTTCGTTTGCACCATTGGATTCCCAACGATGAGATCCTCAACTTGATGCTAGTTTCGTTAAGTTTTGAGGAATTTTATTTTTATTCATTTTGGGATCCTATTGGACTGAAAGGAAGTATGTATTTATTAAATCCCATTATATAAATACATGATCCTAATTATATAATGAGTGCACATTTAAAGGTAGTTATGTAGTCTAAAATTTATGATCACCAAGATCCCCCTTTTGACAATTTATTAAGGAATGTTTTTTCTTTTGAGGAAGTTAGTCTCAAGATATTTCCATTGAATGAACTTGTGGTTAATGAAAAATTTCAAGCATACATGGAAGAGTTATATATTTATTTTTTCTGAGAAAGTGCCATACTCTTTTTTGTTCCCCTTGCTAAACTTCGAGGTAGAGAAACTGTTAATTCATTGATTGTTATGTAACCAAATATTAAAAAACAGAAGAAAATATAGATCACCAACTTGAAGATAAGCCTCTTCGAGGGGGAAACCTCCTTGTACATCACATAAGTGAAAAATTATTGGATGATACAAATGACAAAACCTCCTTTGTATATATAGGAGTCTAAAGGGTCAAAATATAATAAGGGCCTACATAACAATAATAAAGTAAGGGTTCAACAATAACAATAGTGTGCTTCTATGGGGCACAAAAATAAATTATGGTGGCTACACTAGTATTATAGGGACCTAACATACCCCTCTCCTTCAAAAAAGTGTTTTCCTAAATGCCTTAGTAGTTTTGGATGCTTATGTATAAAATTCTCATCCTTCCATGTGGAATCTCTAACAATTAATTTCTTCCACTTAAAGAGATACTATGAAATTGATTTATTTCGTAACTGTCACATTCTTGTTTCCACGACTTCTTTATGATCCAATATGAATTTTCCTTCCTCGTAAAGTTCTGGAAATATTGTTTGAATTAGGAGCTTGTCACCTACAACCTTATTTAAGCATAAAACATGGAGAAATAGGTGTACTCGGGAAGATGAAAACATCTCCAATTTCTATTCCATAGTACCAATCTTTTGCAACACCTTATAAGGACCATATTAATTAGGTGATAATTTATTATCCTTCTTAGCTTACTTGAGGGACATTTTTTTGTATGGTTGTAGCCGTAAAAATTCCTAATTTCCTATGTCAAAAATTCTTTCAATGCGATGTTGATATTCCTATTGTTTCATTTGATTTTGCGCTAGAGTCAGGTTATCCTTTAATATGTATATAAACCATTGTTGATGCTCAATGTGATCTTCCATTTATTAAACCTTAGATTTTTCTCTTAAAAATGATGTGAAGGATGGTGGATGATATCCATAAAGTGCCACAAATGGAGTCATTTTTGTTGTAGTATGGAAGGAAATATTACGCCACCATTCTGCTAGAGGTAACCACTTAACCCATTGTGTTTTTTTATCAGATACAAAGAAACATAGATATCCTTCCAAACATTTGTTCACTATCTCAGTTTTCACATCAGATTGAGGATGATAAGATGAGCTATGAGATAATTGAGTACCAAGACAAGAAAATAATTATGTCCAAAATTTCTATTGAAAATGGGATCTTTGTCACTTACAATAATCTTTAGGTTTCCATGTACCTTTTGAAATGTTTCCATAAATGCAGTAGTAACTGTATTAGCTTTGAAAGGATGAGATAGTGAAAAAAAGTGTGCATACTTGGTAAGTAGATCAACTACCACTATGATGAAACTCTTTCCTTTAGACTTGGGTAAGCTTGTGATGAAATCCATAGATACCTCCTCCAAAATTTGACTTGGAATGGATGAAGGTTGTAACACAGTAGGGGTCTTAATTGTCTTAACTTTATTTTGTTGGAAAACCAAACTTTCTGCAACAAACTTATGAATATCAGATTTAAGGCCATCCCAAAAAAATTCCTTCTTGATCCTATGGTAATTTTTTAAAAATCCCGATTGCCCTCAAAAGGAGAGGTGTGCAATTTTCATTCTTCCATTCATACCTTGCTTCAATTATCTAATCTGGTTGGATAATATAAATGACATAGAGAAATGCTTCCACATCCTCATCCCATCTTGACAGTGCATATGCAACAACATTTTCCTTCTTTATTTTGGAGATGATTTCTAAGTCATACCCAAACATCGACCCATTTTTTTTTTCTCTTCTAAAGATAATATTTGTTCCAAAAATTATTTAAGACTATCATGATATGTTTTTACCTTGATGTGTCTTCCCATTAGGTAAGGGTGCCATTGATTAAGGGAATGTAGTATTGCAAACATTTCCTTCTCATAAATAACTTTGTGTAAATACTTTCCCTTGATTGGAATACTTTCAAAAGTAATGGTTCTTCCTTGCATTAAAAAAGAACTAGTTCCATTTCATGATGCATCACATTCCACGATAAGTTTTTTTGTGAAGTCTGGTGTAGCTAAGATTAGAGCTTGGAAACATGACTTCTTTAAGATTTTCAAAGGCCTTGGTTGCTTCTTGAGCTCAAAAAATTCATATTTCTTTAGTAGTGTTGTTAGAGGTGCTTCTATTATCCCATAATTCTTAACGAACTTGCAATAATATTCTATCAACTTGAGAAATCCTAGAAAATTCTTTAGGGTCTACCTTAAACCCTCATGAGATACAATATGACCGAGATGTTCCACCTCTTGTACCCCAAAGAAAAATTTAGAGGGTTTTGAATACAATTGTTTGTCCTCCAATAGTTTAAGCACCCTATAAACATGTTGAACATGGTCTTTCCAATACTTGCTATAGATTAGTATATCATCAAAATATTCTAACACAAATTTTCTAAGAAAGGGTTTGAAAGTGGAATTCATCAAAACTTTAAATGTGGAAGGTGCATTGGTAAGGCATAAAGGTATGGCCAAAAATTCATAATGACCTTCATGAGTTTTTAATGTTATTTTTGGAATGTCTTCTATCTTCATTATAATTTTATGATATTCGGAACGAATATCCAACTTGGTGAAGTACATTTCTCCATGTAATCCATCTAACAATTCATCAATGACAGGAATGGGAAATATATTTTTAATAGTGAGCTTATTGAGCTCTCTATAATCATGACACATACACCATGATCCATACTTCTTGTGCACCAAAATTTTTGGAGAAGAGAAAGAACTTTGGCTAGGTTGAATTATACTTTCCTTTAGCATTTATGCAACCATATGTTCAATTTCACTCTTTTGGGCATATGGATATCTGTAAGGTATGATGTTTGGAGGAAATATTTATGGAATCAAATGAATAGCGTGATCATGATCAAAAACATGTGAGAGACATTTGGGAGTCTCAAATACCTTGGAATGATTGTCCAAGACTCTTTGGAGATCTATAGAAATGGCTGATTTAGATGTTTTAACATCTAGCGAGCATAATTTTGAAATTACACCTCGTTTTTATTTTTTAAAATCTGTCATGCCATTAGAGCTTATTTTATTCCCATATTTCCCTCCGATACCCCTTAATTCAATTTCATTTCCTTCCCAGAAAATTTTAGGAAAATTTCTTGAAAATTAAAATCTATCATCCAAAAATATTTTAACCATTGGACTCCTAATACAAAATCAACACCAATAGTTGGAATGGAAAGCATTGGACTATTCAATACATATTCCTCCATGGTTAGCTTTATATTAAGACACTTCCTTGAGAAATATAGTTCATCTATTTGCAACCATCACTTGACATTGTGGTGTTGGATATAAAAAGCAATTCAATTCCTTGGATATCTTACAATGAATAAAATTATGGGTACTACCCAAATCAATCAACATTATTAAATTTTTCTTCTTGATATATCCTTCTATCTTGAGATTTTGAGGAGTGGTAATTCCCACCAATTCATTACAAGATATGTTTGGATTCATTTCTTCTTTCTCTGGGGTTGGTTCTTGGTCTATATACTCTTCTTTTGATGTTTCTTGTTCCTTTTCTCCCTCCTCTTCACAATATATGTAAAATAATTTTTTCTCAACACACTTATGAAATGTAGTGTATTTTCTATCACAAATGTAACAAAGACCTTTTTCTATTTTTTCCTCTAGTTGTTGTGGTGTCATCCTTGTAGGTTCTGAGAGACTAGGAGCAATAAAATTTCCATATTTATAGTTGTGAGTGTAGAATTCCTTGTTGCCATAAATTTTATTTCAAATTTTCTTGCCACCCTAAATGAATTCTGCAATGACTTAGGTTCCCAAATGCGAACCTCATTTTGGATGTTATCCTTTAAAGTACCTATGAATACATCAATCATATAGCCCTATGGAATGTTAGTTACCTTGATATTCAATATTTGTAAGTACTCAATGTGCTCCACCATTCAATCCCCTTATTTCAAATTTATATATTGGATAAAAAAGGCATTTCTCATTGTATCCTCATAATGTGCTACCAATTCCTTTGTAAAAAATGTCCAAGTGGAAAATGATTTACGAGAATAAAGCCATCGATACCACATAAACTGATTGGGTTCTAAATATAAAGATGCAGTGCGTACCTTTTGTGTGTGTGGCACATCACATGGATCAAAGAATTGCTCCATCTGTAGTATCCATGTTATTAGATCCTTGCCATCAGATCTTTGGAATGTGATTGGTCCTAAACCCAATGCCAGAGTCTCTAAAATAACAATTCATATTTTTTCCCCTCATCATGATTTTCATGGATTACCTTGTCACTACTAGGAAGCCTTTTGTGCAACAAAATTTTCAACACTTTCAACTTGAAAATCATTGCATCCATGTCTACTTTAAAAAATACCATGTCTTCTTTTAAACCATCCATCTTAGTTTCTAGTTGATTTTTGGTTACTCTTTGCGAGAGAAAAATTTGTTGCACTTGGTCTCGTAATTTTGATATATTATGTTGCATTTCTTCCTCTTCTTCATGTATCATAGTAGATATTTCTATTATATTACTGAGTCTATCCACTTTTTTGTATACATATTTGTTTTTCCCTCATCATAATTTTCATGGTTTACCTTTTCACCACTAGAAAGCCTTTAGTGCAACAACTTTTTCAACACTTTCAACTTGACAATAATTGCATTCATGTCTACTTTAAAATACCATGTATTCTTTTAAACCATCCATCTTAGTTTCTAGTTCATTTTTGGTTACTCTTTGAGAGAGAAAAATTTGTTGCACTTGGTCCCGTAATTTTGATATATCATGTTGCATTTCTTCCTCTTCTTCATGTGTCATAGTAGAGATTTCTATTAGCTTACCGAGTGTATCCACTTTTTTGTTTCGAGGAATTTTGGAACAAAATAATGATGTCTATGCTTCACTATGCCCTTTGAATCGCTTCAGAATTTTTTTTCAAACAAAATTTATGAAAATTTAAAAAAAATACACAACTTTTTCTTTATTTTAGGATTTCATTCTTGAAACTGTTTTATATTTTCAATTTTCCTCTCCAAGGTCTAAAATTTTGTATTGTGGTATCCCTACGAGTCTTCTTTCCAATTCCACAATTCAGACCAAGAATGGATTCTTCAAGATAAAGTTATGTCAAATCTTCTACGGTGACATGATTATGAATTGGTTAAGTAGAGAAAAATTGTATGGGATGCCAAGTGTCATCGTTTTTGATGTTTGACACTGAAAAGTATATACAAGAAACTATAGTCTATGCAATTTCAACCAATTTAAAAAAAAATCAAATCCAATGCATGAAGAGAAAGTTATGATGATTTTCCCTGGAACACTTGTTTGAGAATAAATACTGGAAAATGCAGAAACCCTAACTTCCTTGGACCATATCTCCGAAGATATAACAAACCAAGATTTGAAATTTTTACATGATATTCATCACTATTTTGGCTCCACGTGGTAAAATTTTAAGCTTTTGAAGCCTCACCAAAAAAAATGTGATAGTGAAAATGCCAAGATGACTTGTTTGAAGCAGAAAAACCCTAGAATTCATATCTTTGATACCAAATGTTATGTAACGAGATAAAAAAACAGAAGAAAAGATAGATCAATGAATTTAAAGTCAGTCTCTTCGAGGGGGAACCTCATTTTACGTCACATAAATGAAAAATTCTTGGATGATACAAATGACAAGACCTCCTTGGTATATATAGGAGTCTAAAGGGTCACAATATAATCAGTTCCTACATAACAATAATAATGCAATGGTTCAACAATAACAATAGCGGGCTTCTATGGGGCACAACAATACAAATATAGGGGCTAAAATAATATTATATGAACCTAACATTGATTCTTTGAGATGAACTTGAAGCTAGTTTTTTTATAATCCAAACTAAGGATTTGGGTACTTCAAAAGATAAACGTCTAAGTACTATATATGGTTTAAATCCATTACATTCAGAACAGGAAAAAGAGAAAAATCAACAAGGAAAAAAGTTAATTCATGAACATGTTTCAAAATCAAAGGAAGGAAACCCTTCAAAATCAAAGTAGTCAGAGCATCAACAATGAACATATACAACACCTATTATTGAACAAACAAAGGTTACAAAGCATATATATGAACCCATGACTGAAGCTCAAGATACAAGTCAAGATTTGAATGATCCCAATTTTAATAGTACAATTAGATCAACTCAAATAACACAGTTTATTTCTCCTACAATTATTTTGACCCCACTAGTGGTTAATATAGAGAGATTTCCCTTTTTATTTGTCAATATTGATCATGTGACACCAGTTAGTGAGCTGGTGGTTTTATTGGAAATTTTTTATTTCAGTTACAATTAAAATATCTAGAAAGAGAAAAATAGACAAATCCTTGCAAGAGTCACATCAGTAGCTTGGTACCCTCATATAGAACTAGTAGAAGATGCAAAGGAGATTGAATTTTATTTAGGGGATTTTTCTATGGAAAATAATAGGTCTATTGATGGATTTTCTAAGGAATTGTATCAATCCAAAGATATGATAAATTCTCTTGAATAATAATTGCAAGATTTGAAACATAATGAGAATCAAGAACTGCAATGTAATGCCTAAAGATTATAGAAGGATTTGAGGTTAATTTAGTAGAGAAAGAAGGAAATTACAAGAAAGAAAAACATCACGATGAAACTCAATTTCAAAATAAATTAGCTAAATTGGAAAGAAAATATGGAAAAAAAATAGAGGATTTAAAATAGGCACATCTTGATTGACCAGATATACTGAAAATGGAAATATTTAACACATCTGTTTTCAAGAATCATGCCATCATGGTGAATATTCGGCTGAAGCAAATTCAAGACACGTTTTATAATATAAATTTTAAAATTTCTAGTCTTTATCTTAATATTCTTCAAATTTCCATCAAAGTCGAGACCTTGGTGAAAGAGGATGAAGTGACATAATATCAATTTGATAAAATTTATCCGTGGAAGAAGAAACAAAACCCCATAAACATGAGTAATATTTCTAAAATTGATAAAAGGATGTTGGGAATTTACTTAGACCAAAACAAATATAATGTGTTAATTTTAACAAATGGATTAAGGAATATATTGACTTATGGATATTGTAGAGGACTAAAAATGACTTACCTTGAAGATATAAAAAATGCATTAGCTTTTCTATACTCTTATAGGGTGCAATAAAGAGATAAGGATAAGGAATAGATTGAAGCCCTTTTTGAATGGAATATAACAGAAATTTAGAAGTAGTTCTAAGCCCCATATGAATGCATAAATTCCATTTCCAAATTTTCTTAGAAGTACGACATTATGAAAAGGCATGTACTAAAAAGAATCAGACAATGCTAACTTAGTTTAAATAGCATTAATTCAGTCGATTTGAATAATATTCTAGAGCTCTTCATGAGTTTGACGAAATTCCTCATAAGCAAAGAAATGAAGCATATCAATATAGAACTGGAGATGACCCAATTCTGTTGGATGACAAGACAAACTAATGACTAATCCAGATAGCCTCATCAATAACCTCAACAATAAAATCTCATCTGTGAAATTAATTTTATTTTCATTTTATCTTTTATGTTTTATTTTAAGAAAATTGTTGAAAAAAATTGAATATCATTTTTTTTGTTAAATAATTTTGTTTATATATCCTACTCTCCTGGATGAGGAGAGGGTTAGTCGATCAGATAGAGGGTAGAAAAATTATGTTTTGAAGATAACTAATATTATTATCATTTTTTTTCAATACCTAGAAGCCTTTTAGAAAGTTTATTTTGGTGTGTGAAATCCGATATATATCATATTATTATGTTCATTTGTGTTTTCATTGAAGTATGAAATATGAATTTGATGAATGGTTTCCATTTCATGAATATTGGTGTATTTATTTTGATTTTATAATTGAAATAAGTATTCATATTACATGATTTATTTAAGTTTCAAATTATCTCTAGTGCTTAGATCAATTATATTTTTGTTGGGTGTTCATGCTTCAAGTTATAAATTACTATCACTAGTGATATCGATTTAGATATGTATTAGTTTTTTTTATTTATTACATATTAAATTGGGAATCACAGGTGAATATTTTAAAATCTTAAAAACATACATTTTTTCCCAAGCTCTCTCATCAGAGCACAAACCTCTCAAGTGGTTGTTTGAGTTCGCATTTCAGTCACATGGAATACCATTTCAAACATTTACAATTCCTTGACAAGTGCACATTTGAGTAGTCCTGTCTCTCCCCACTATTGGTTACAAAATTTTTTCCAAACATCAACAATCATAGTGATCTTAAGTAGTAATTACTTATATATAGTTAGGATAACTAGATTATATTAGAATTGTGTTATCTAGTTTTCTATTTTATTAGTTTAGGTAATTAATTTAGTTTAGCTTAGGTAGAAGCAATCGAGCCTATACACTAGTGAGTATTGCCACACCAAATGAGTAAGGGTCTAATTTGGGCACCAATTAGGAGGTATCTCCCTGTTGCAGCAATAATTTTCCCACCTATCAACAAAACCCTATAGCCCTTACATGCATTTTTCTTAGTCCATTATGACCTTGAACGCCCCTTTAGTAGTGTTCTCTTTATTGAGGCATGCTTGATAGGGATAAATCTCAACAAAATATAAGTAAAATAGAGTGAGGAGCCCAAGCGAGAAGGGATGATAATAAAAACCTAGGGGGTGACGATGCCATTGCTATAAGGTAGTGAACCCACTGAGGATGAAGTGAAAAGGCTTGGAGTAACAAAATAAAAATAAAACATTGAAATTACTTGCAACATAATAAGGGGGAATTACAAAAAAATTTACATGACTTTCACCCATTTCTACACGGAGAAACCCAATAGGGATTTGTACCGAATGAGAAAGACATTATCCAATTGATGAGTGGTCATGAGAATTACCTTAACCAAAGAAAAAGAAGGATGGGAAGGAGAGGCACCGGGATGGTGGGGGGGAGGGGTGCTAATATCTCGATAAAAATTGTTGAATAGCCCAATAAGCTAACAAATGCTGAGTTTGGTGTCTGATAAACCTTGTGCTAATTAAATAATTTCCCAAATATTTTGAATCAAGAAAAAGTCCTTAGCGATGCATATATCTAGTCAAACCAATTTTGGAAAACACAGTTCCTTGAATGGAAACCAACATTTGTATGAGGTAATTGAACACATAATCAAAACAGGGAGACCCATTACCGGTTGATATATTTTCCCACAATCCCATCCAATGGCACAGGCTCATCCCAAATGTGGACATCAAACGTGTTTGGCATGAGGTGGGAGTGTAGAGGCTAGTGGCACAACCTCCTATCATCACCCTTATCACTTTGAATGTCGCCCAACGTGCCTTAATTTAAGCTTGAGTGGATACCCCCATCGAGGATGATTTAAACAGGTTAACAATTCCCTATCGAGATACTAAATTCTTAATGATGTCTCCCTAATGATCTAATTAAATGTTGAATGCATCTAAATCAATGCAAAATAAAATGACAAGTTATTATCCTAGAAATAGTCTTTCTTAGAGATGAAAATTCTCATTTCATCCTTAGCTAGGAAAATGGGGGAAAATGAGGGCATGAATACTTTATTTGTTATAATTTTTATAATAAAATATGATTGCACTACAGAACATGAATGTTATTTTTTTAAATAACTTTACCATGTCAATATTGGTGTAGTAAAACATAACACACCTATTGTTTTGTCATGACATTTTCAAGCCAAATGACACACTCATTTTTTCATATTTTTAAAAACACATGACATTTCTTACATTATTAAGCAACTAATGCCTTTTATCTATGGATTCATATCTATTATAGTAAGTTAGAATGGGAAAACTTAACACTGACTAACCCAAATGCTAAATTAATATTTAAGGATGGTCTTTTACTATGGCATCAAAAGTGATATTCGTGTTCTCATTTGCATATATGATCATGTATTACTGATTATTATGGTTCCAAGTATGTTAATTGTATTTCATGATCTTATATAATTTTATGCTTCTTATGACTATGTTATGTAGTTCCATGATATACATAATGACATGTAGTTGATAACATATGATTTCAAATTATGATTAGGCGATGTTATGATATGACATGTAATAATTGGAACGTGATATTTGATATTCATGTTATGATGATGTTATTTTTTCATGATGGATTGCAACACTTAGCATCTCATTATTTGATATTCATTTTATGTTCACATCATGGAAATGGTAACATGTAGCTATTTTATGTCCAAGATGAGATAATAATGTTATGATTATAACTAATTCTTGGTTTCATGATGTGAGATGGAGTTAGATAGGAGAGTCATTCCATGGGTTTTGAGAGCTAATTCACTAAAGATGTCATTTAAGCCTATATCCATGAAGGGAGTATCTCTACATAAGTAACACATTATGTGATGTGGACAACACAATCACTAATTTTAAACCAATATTTTATCAATGTCTATACAATTGGGTGGATTATTGATGTCCTAACATTTGAGAAAACGGAAAGTTGAATAATTAGGGGGGGGGGGGGGATTTTTCACATATATGAATAAGTAACCAAGAGGGGGAAAAATATTTTATAGGTAACCATGGGGAGGAAAATTGATAAGATGCATGGATAAGTAATTAGGATGAGGCAACCAGTGAATGAGTAATCAAGAGGGGGGAATTTGATTACATTCAGGAATAAGTAATTAATATGGAGCAACTAGTGAATGAGAAATCAAGAGGGGCACAACTAGTGAATGCATAATAAGGATGATGATACTTGATTACATGTAGAATAAGTAGCCAAGGGAGGTAAAACTAGTGAACGAATAATCGAGAAGGGGAAAACTAACTACATTTATGCATTATTAACTAGGATGGTGATGATTTGTTGAAAAAATAATTAGGTGGGTATAGTTGATTACATGAAATATTCTTTATATGAATAAACTATGATGGGGACAACTGATAATGAAATAAGTTAGGAGGAGGATAATTGGCGATGTAAAATAGAGGTGAATAATTGAAATGTGCTACTTGGAAGAATCGTAAAAAAAAATAACATGATAATCTACATGACTACTTTTGTTGGTTACTAATAATTTCATTAACCATAATGCAGAAATGTGCACACTATGGGGCTGGTTACTACTAAAGGTGTCAAAATTACTTGTGATGGACACATGAGTAACTCCCTCACTAACCATAGTAATAGTCTATGTAGGGGAATATTTTGTATGGTTATGCATACCAACGAGTGACTTTCATATCAATATATATAATAATACCATACTAGAAAAACAATTAGGGAGGATATGAAAATAAATTACTTGTTCAAGAATGAAAAGTGGCGTTTTGCATGAGAATAAATAATAAAACATATTTATTATTGTGGGCTAAGTTGTGGGATATATGGGCGGTGGAGGAGCATTGAAGGGGGTTCCATTTCTTTGAGTTCATATACAATTTGTATTTTAGGATATTTCTATTGTATGACTACTCGAGACTTGGAGCCCCGATGGAAGTTTCCTACTATTAGTAGCTATAGTTTTATTTATTTTTTATTTTTTATCAAGGGATAAGGTGCTCTCTTAAGGGATTGTTTGGCATGAGAGTTGTCTCCCAAACATTGTTTCTAATTTTGTTGTTCCTTTATTATTATTCTTGGGGGAAGCTAGTGGATTTGTATTTCTATATAAGTAAAATCTTAGTTTTCTAGTTCTAGATATTTCTCCCATCTTTGTATTGGTCCCTATTACATGTAGTCATTTGTGTTCTTTTAACTTAAAATAGTATGTGTAGTTATTTATATTTTCCTATTTAATATAGTTCACAATTTTTTATTCAAATAATTTCTATGAGGGTCATATTTCTAGTATTTACATTTTAAAATATTGTTTTCTTAATATTATTGATGAACTATAATTCTAGTTAATATGGATTTTCTATGATGATGGCTATTTTTGTATCTTTGTAGTTAAATCTACTTCATTATACATTATGTTTCTTTCTCTTTTGGTGGGAAATATGCATGGTATTAGAGCATAGGATCTAACCCTTATGAACTATGGGCCTTCCTAAGAAGGAAGCCATCAAAAACATAGATCTAAAAATAGAAGTGAAAATAAAAAACAACATAGTAAGAAGAAATAGTACACATGCAACGAGAAAATAAATGGATTGAAAATTTAATTGTTGTTCAATATATGCAATTCTAAAGAGATGTCTATAATATAATTATAAGTTATAAGGTTATAAGGGAGTAACAAAATCCTATGAAACAATATGCATTATTAAAATACTAACTCTTCCACAAAGGATTTTGGTCTGTCGAAGTGCAAATGTTAAATAGAAGCATGACTCCTTTTGAGATTAACCATCTCGTAGGGGTGTAGAATTGATAGATCCTCTTTAAGGTGAAGTGGGGTAGATTCATAATTAAATCCTCCTATATTTTTAATAGCTTCCTATTTATGGGGGACCAAAACTAATTCCTTAATTGAAGGAAAGGCTTGAGAAATTAATTTCCATAGTTGAAAATGTCGAAGGGGGTCAAATTTTAGTTTAATACATGCTTATCACATTAGTTATAGTTTTTATTCAAACTTCCTTCTCACCAGATTAGTTTCCCATTTTGAGTTCTATAAAATTTTCGCTACCATAATTTTTGTAATGATAGTAGGATATTTAATTTTTGGACCATAAAATGTTGTAGGAAGCTTGAACTTATACCGATATACTATGGAAAATGTGTTTGGAAGATTAATTTTTCCATTCTAAAGAAAGAATTTGATAATAATTCCAATCTCTACTAGGTTCTATCTAATGGTTGAAATCACGAAGAACCAATAAAAGTGACAGGGAGATAAAAGAAACTGAATTAATACTCTCCATTATTGGGATTAATTCATTAAAAATTGAGGGGAAAAAAATCATGTTAAATTGATGTAGAATTTACACCAAAATCAAATTTTCCAAGCCTTCCAAGGGTAAAGGGGATACCCAAATTTAGGTTTGATTTCCCATTTTTCTCTATAAATAGATCCAAAATGTAAGACATTCTATCCAATGAAGGATCATCTATGTTTTAGCCAAAAATATTGCACTTTCTATTATTTAACTTTTAGCTAGGGTCCAAAGGCAAGTAGATAAAGGTGTTGATGTTTTTTTAAATATTCTTACAATTATAGAGAATTCCCCTCCAAAAGTGGCTTATCATATACAAATTAGCATTACTTTATTGATTTAAATTCTATAATTATATCAATTCACAGAATGTGTCCATTCACCCTTTTTACTTCAAATACCTAGCTCAAAACTTTTTCACTTATGTAAATATATATATAGAAAGAGAGCATCCTTGAAAAATTCCTAGTGAATCACTAAATAAGATTGTTGGCCTTCCATTAATAAGAGTAGAACTCCAAGGGAATCCATGCATGGTTTAACACAATTTACCATATAATATGATTTTTTTTTTTTTTTTAAATTTTAAATAAAAATGGATGATTGGCATAGTCAAAGGCATTCACCATGACATATTTTAGAATAATGTCTTTCCTTTGACCTTTATTTCTTGAATGCAATGATTCTTGAGAAACTATTATGTTTTTTAAAATGGATTGATTAGGAATAAATTCCCCCCTTTTAAATATATTTCCACCAAATACAAAATTAAGTTTGTTAGCAATTATTTTTGAGCATATCTGATATGAAACATTATAGAGAGAAATAGGTTGGAATATAGAGATTTTTTTTTAAAGGATTTGATTCTTTTAGTATAAAGGATAAGGACGTATAATTTTTTCCTCCCTCCATTTTCCATAACACTATTATTTCATCCATATATTAGTGAACATATTACAAGACTTCTTTTAGAAATTATTGTAAACTTATCATAATTTAGAGAGAAGATTACAAATCCAATTCTTATTTAGTGATAGGTTTTTAAAGAGAAAAAAAATTCATCATCATGAGTTAGGTGGGGAATAAATTATTTAATTTCATTTTGAGACTCTTGATTTTTGACATTACGATTTGTCATAATATATGTTCAATATATGCAAACACTAAATATTAAATCATACAAGATGGAGGATCTAGACCCATAAGGTAAGTGAGTTCCACAATCTACTTATGCCTAGAAATATAGAGATAGTAACACTATAACATTGTTTGGGAAATTGGGGTATTCTATATTTAAGTAACCAATTATAACTATAGATAAGAGATCCTAACACCAATATTTTTATGTGGTTTAAACCCTCTAATAAGGAAACACTGCACAACCCTAGCCAAGATGGCCACTTGAAGCAATTTTATTAATGCAAAATAAAATTTGCACATAAGAGAGTTTCTCACAATTTCTCATTAATAATGACCCTCCATGCTATTTGAATATACATCATAGACCAAATAATTTTTAAGCAATGGATTAACAACCATTGATATAAAGGAGAATATGAGCTATCTTATCACTCTATGTCTAGAACATATCTTGATTGTTGGATTACAATGCAACTAATGCATACTAAAGAAACATACTAAGAAACGAACCTTTACCTAATAGAAACATTAGACCAAGTTGAACTTAACTAAATTTTAAGTGTCTAAATATCCTAACTCCCCCCCTTAAGAACAATTTCGGATAATATTGAAGTATTTACAAGGTGAAACAATAGGAAAAGGAAGGAGGCATTAGAGCCTATTACCCTTTAGTGAGAACTTCTTGAAATCCTATGATAGATCGAAGTTTATAATTTTTTTTCTTTGTAAGATACTTTGTAGAGATGTTTTCAACTTGATAATATATTGGGAAAAATAAAATTTCAATAACTTGACCATGAATGATATTTTTGATGAAGTGCACTTGTATCTAAATGTGTATGTTGCATTGATATTGAACTAGATATTTGGTGAGCTTGATGACACTCTAATTATCGTACTAGAGGGCGGTTGGATGTTTTTGTTAGAATATAAACTATGAAAGGACCTTCTGAAGTCACAAGAGTTCTTGAATTGCATTAAACACTGCTTAATACTTTGCTTATACTAAAGAAAGAGTGATGAAATGTTGTTTCCTACAAGCCCAAGTGACAGGTATAGAATCGATACTGAAAACATAACTTTTATTAGAATACCAATCATCAAGGTCATCAGATTAATCTATATAAGTGAAACCAACCCATAAGGCAGCCCCCCTTAACTTTAATGTATCGTAAACTGAACGATGCATGAAATATATCAAAGTATCCCTTTTGATACTTCCCAACAACATTCATGGGTTTTTTGCATATATTGGGAAACAAGACCAACAAAAAAGAAAATATCAGGATGGGTATGAGTCAAATATAGGAGGGTAGCAATCAACTGATGAAACATAGTGGCTTCAACTTCAGGTGTAATGTAGATCTTCATAGAAAGTTTGACTCCATACTGAAGGGAATAAGGGGTCAACTTACAACATTCCATATGAAGGCAATGAGTAGAATCACATGCATGATTAGATTAGGAGGGAAAAATTCCTTAGTTTGCATGACTTGAAGGCCAAGGAAGTAATGCAAATAACCTGAGTTTTTCATTGCAAGCTTATTTTTAAGGCTTTATTTTATATGGGATAAACGTTTAGGGTCATTACTAGTGATAATAATGTCATCAACATATAAAATAGGTATTATGAAATGGATTCCTAGTTTCTTGGTGTAGACATTGGGGTCATAATGAAATCTAGAAAAGTTAGTATCAATAAGAAAGATATCCATTTTTACATACCAAGCTCGAGGATATTTCTTAATATCATAGATATATTTCTTAAGGAAACAAAAAAGGTTAGGATATTCTGAACAAATATATAAGGTTGTTCCATGTAATTTTATTCTTGTATATCACCATGCAAGAAGATGTATTTAACATCCATTTGATGGATGTTCCATCCATGCAGGGTAGCAAGGACTAGAACAAGAAAGGAAAAAATCATATTGGTGATATGGGAAAAGGTTTCATTGTAGTCAATTCATTCAACTTGAGAGAATCATTTAGCAACTAACCAAGACTTATGTCTTTCAACACTTTGATTTGAGGTGCACTTAGTTATATACACCCATTGAAATTTGACAAGTTTTCTTCCCTTTGGAAGATGGAAAACTTCACAAGTATTGTTCGCCATCAAGGAATGATATTCTTCAATCAATAATGTTTCCCAATCTGGATGGCATAAGGCTTATGAAATGTTTCCATAGCATGAGTCTTTGGAAATTGAGCAAAAATAGAGGAGGATTGATGGAACTATGAGCAATTATGCCATTTATTTGAAGGATCACTAATAATATCACTAGTTGCTTCTCATTTTGAACAAACCTATATATGAATATGTGGTGCTACTGTAGGTGATTCATGTTAAAAAGCATCATCTATATTAATTTCAATAGGAAAATGTAGATTTTAATCCTCACCATCATCATCGGAAGAAAAAACCATATTGAGAATATAAGGTGGCATAAAGACCAAAGATGGCTCATATGCTGACGAGGGAAAATCTGCCAAATTAGGCTCATATGCCAAGATATTCTCATCAAATTTGAAATCTCTTATAATGATTATTTCATTAGAATGAGGTTGATTGAGTATATAATATTTTACATATTTAGAATATCCAAAAAAACTACGCTTCTCACTTTTAGGTGTAAATATTTCCTCTCATCAGTAAAAATGTGATCCCATTCTACACTACTAAATACATAGAAGTCGCCTACATCTAGCTTAATTTAGTCCATGCTTCTTCTAGTGATGTTTTTTAAAAGTGTTTATGGGAGTGTGATTTACTATGTAATTTGCACAATTGATTACTTCCACCCAATAATAAAGACTTAATCCATTAGATTGAATCATACAATTATCAATTTCATTTAATATATGATTCTTTCTAACAATACCATTTTGCTGTGGTGCATATGGAAGAATATTTTTCATTTGAGTTCCATGTGTAGTGTAGTAATTTGTGAATTTAATGTTGTTGAGAACTTCTGGAGACCTGTGTATTTTGATTGAAGAGCCCGACGTTTCGGGTGAACACTTCACCCATCTTCAGGAGGTGGAAGCTTAGAGTAAGATAGGAAGAGTGCAGACCTTGAATGTATAAATAAGGAAAATTATAGCCGTTAGAGATATTTGAATTAAATTCAAAATTCAAAATTAAAATTAAATTATTAGTTGTTAGATATTTAGCCGTTGGATATTAAATGAAATTAAGAATTAATTAATTAAATAAATTGAACAAACCGTTAGAAAAAGGATTGGTGATTTGATGATTTAATTAAGTCAAAGAGATGGATAGATTCAATTTAATTTTTAAATTATTATTATTAATTTAAATTAATCAAGTTAATTATTTAAGAGGATTATGATTGGGTAATGATAGAATAATTGGATTAAAAGTTTTAATATAAATTTAGGGATGAAAGGAATAACATAGGTGAAGTAAAATGGCAAAAGAAGAATATAGGGAGGGGGGGATAGAGAAAAATAGAATTAAAATTAAAGTTAAAATTAAATTATTAATTTTATAGGGAGATTTTAATAATCAAATTAGGAACTATGGAAAAAAGAACCAAGGAGAAGGATTAAAATAGAATAGAAAAATGATAAGATAATATGAAAATGTTTCGATCACAAATGAATATTAATGTGATTAAAAAAGAAGAATAGGATAGGGGAGGAGAAATGTTAAATAAATAACAAATATAATTGAGGATTTTATAAATTTGGGGGGTGGGGGGGCTCTTCAATCAAAATACACCGGTCTACAGAAGTTCTCAACAACATTATGTTTTCAACTGTGGAAACGTTCATGCCTCAATTTGTGAATTTTTTGTTGACATATTCACCTCCATTATGTGTTCTTAACCTTTTCAATTAATATCCAAATTATTTTTCTACAAACGCCTCTTAGGCCAAGAATAAGTAAAAAATTCACTCTTAAGTTTTAAGATGTAAACATAAGTGAATCTAGTGAAGCCATTAGTGAACTTTAAGACATACTTGTACTCAGAAAAATAAGGAGAAGAAAGTATACTATACAAATCACTATGAACAAGATGCAAAGGGGTTGCAACATGCCAAGAGGAAAATTTATAAAAATGCCTTGATGATGTTTGTTGAGAATACAACAAACACAAACACCATCTATAAAAGAAATGAGAGGAATACCAATCACCATATTTTGATTATGTAGTTTATGTAATGAGTGATAGTTTACATGATCAAATTTCTCATGAAATTTTTTGATCAATCATAACTTTGACTAGTAAAAGCTATGGGAAAACATGAGCTAAGTTTGTCAAAATTGTACAAGTTGGTAATATCATCAACTATTACAATGGAAAGGGCATGCATAGGATATTTTAAATCCTTGAATACAAGTTGGTGAGGTGAAAAATCTATTGTTTTACCTTCACTTAAATGTGTGATTTGATATACTAATAGAAGGTTGTAGGAAATACTTGGAACACAATACATTATTGAAATGGCCATTATATAATTGAATTATTTTAGACCCTAAAACACTAAGAGATATATCATCACCAATAAATATTTATTTGGTATTACAATTATTAAGAATATGGAAGCTAGCTTTATCCTTAGCCATATGATAAGATGATCCATAATCAATAAGCCACTCATTAAAATATCCAGTACATGTTATATTGAAAGAGAAACGACAAGCTAAAATTGTATGTCCATGAGAAGAAGTGTTAGGAAAATAAGAATTTATATTGATGTTATACTTATTCATTGTTTCTTATAAGGCCTCAATATTTTTTAAATTTAGACTCCAAATGGCTATGTTTCCCATTATAATTTCAATGTATGTCAATCTTCTTATATTTTGGTTTTGATCCTTTTCGACCATTGGGAATATAAGCCAGTTGAAAGGGTTTGGGAACTTATTTTTTCTCATTATTGTGAGGATGTTGCTTCTTTGGATGCTTGGTTTTATCCTTTTCTTTTGGTCCTTTGACACCATTGGGAGTAGAAGCTAGTTGATATGGTTTGGTATCCTTGTTTTGTTGATTGTTGTGAGGATGATACTTCTTTGGATGTTTGGGTTTATCTTTTTTGTTGGGATACTAAAGCCTTGTTAGATGTACTTGAAATTATAATGACTTCAATATGAAAGGGCTTCTATTTCTCTTTGATCAAAGTCACAAAAATATTCAAGAGTAGGATCTTGATATGTAGCCCCTAGAGCTTCTCTAGTGGCATAAAATACAACCTTGCCAAAATAGAAATGCATAATAAGCTGGGAAATAATAACACACACACACACACATATATAATTCATCCTTTAGATTGATTTTACAATATTTAAGTAAATTTCGAAGTGTTTTGAACTTAGATAAATAATATTGAATGGAAGAGAAATAATGAGGAATTAAAGCAATGATATGATTTTCAAGCTGATGAGATCCAATCACATTAAGTTCACCAAATATATTTTTCAACTTTTCCTAGGCTTCATTTGGGTCATCTACTCCCTGAATATGAAATCATAAATGAAGATAAATGAACAATTTTTATTAATCCATGTGCCTAGTCATTCTTAATATCCTATTTGGCCATAATATCAAAATTTGTGGGGGTTTTTTCATTTCATAAGGTAATCTAGTACAATAATTTACTTCTTAGTACATATTCCATGTGGGATTTCCATGAGAATTAGTTGGTATGGTAAGTAAAAGTTCACATGGAGTGTCCATATTAATATCATGGAAAAATTTAAGGATGAAGGTTTATCTTAAAGTTTAGCAACCTTGGCGAATTTTACTAGTCTCTAATATCTAAACTTTAAAATGTTTAATGATAATTTTGTAAATATGTTTCTATAGTATAACTATTTTATATTAGAAAATATATAATATTGGCGATTATTTAGTTTTTTTTTTTTTTTTTTTTTTATATTATACAAATTGGGCGATTTCATTTTTAGAAAAATGGAAATTGATGAATCTGTTTTTTGGGAAAAAACATCAAATCATTAGGGGAATTCTGAGGTCTAAAATGGGCCTTCTAAGGAAATAATAAAATAATAACTAAACCAATAAAATAATAGTTATGAATTTGCAATTCACTTTTTGCATCACAATCCATGTAACCATAGTTAAATTCAATACAAAAGTTGTACCAAAATAAAATTAATAAAAAAAGTGTATTCATGTGACTATAAATAAGAATGAGATTTTCAAGAAAAAGTCATTATCCTTGAACAACTAATGCATTTGTACTTTGTACTTAAATAACTTAAAATAAAATATAAATATAAATTTATAAATTATAAATTATATTATATGCTATTAATTAAAATTTATATTATTTAAATTGTATAATAACATGTAATTAATATACTATATAAATATAATATAATATAATAAATGTATAGAGATATGCATTGTTTCTTTCAAGAAATATAAAATGGCAATAATATTATTTTATTCAAAAAGTGTGAAATGACATTTATTTTGAGTACTTTACTTTATGACTTTAAAATTACTTAGAGCAATACTATGGTTAACCATGAGATTTTATCCACCATTGAGAATGTGACAAGTAAGTACCTTAAACTCAAGCAATGCCACATCAACCATTAGGAATGATGTCGTCCCCTAAAATGTGATTGGTTCTCATAAAGTGAATTTTGATTGTACATTTTCCTTAGGAGGCCCATTTTAGACCTCAAAATTCCCCTAATGATTAACCCACCTGCGAATATTAGCCCTAAAACTTTACCTAATTAATATATGCAAATGATATGGATTCAAAATCTAAAACTGGTAATTTGGATGGAAAGCTCTTGAAAAAATAGGTTGTTTAAAAGAACAACATCAAAAATGACCTCCGGGTGTGAAAGTTATACGTTAAAAAAAACAATAATGGTAATGACAAAGAGCCATGTGGTAGATAGAAGTTGGCCCACACATAGATGGATGCTTCCAAGAAATTTAAAAATAATTTTCCCTGGTTATCTTTGCATATAAACTCACTTTTATAAATGGGTTGCTTTATGAAGTGACACAATTTTATAAAGCAAGTGAGAATAAATTTTACAATGAAGTTACTTTATAAATATGGGTTGCATTTAAAAAGTAACTAAAAAAAGTATATTAAAGTTACTTTATAATGATATTTTTATAACAAAAATGAAATACAATTTATAATAAAATTATGAAATAACTCAAATTCCCATGAACTTTTTCAAAAAGTAAATTACAAAGGAATATTTGAACTCAAAAATTCTTACTAAATAAATTAATTTTAAACAAAGTGAATTAGGGAAAAACATATAATAATATTAATGAAGGAGGATGAGGTTGTTGTTGTTGGGGTTTCACCTTGAATTGCATGCTTTCCAAATAAAATTTTCTCATCCAAAAATGAACATCAGTTTGAAAAAAATCCAAAGCTCAATAATTATGGGGTTATATATTGATTAGCTTACCAAAAAATGAAACTTTTCTATCTATTTCACATTTATTTAGATTGCATGACAAAGAGAATATACATAAATGTGAAAAATTCTCACTTTGATTTTGATTTTTTGAGATTATATGGAGTGTAGGGAAAAAATCATACATAGATTAGAAAAGGTAGCAAACCAAGAATAAAAATAGAAAACCAAAATATAAACTCTATAAAATAGATTTTGAAAGGGCATATTCAAACTCTATACCTCTAGAATTAATAGAATGATGTATCTTAAACAAATGAACACCTTTTCAAATGAAAAGAAGGCGTTCTTAACAAGGAGCAACACTATGGATATATAAATTATCGTGGATATTCCATTGGAATAATCCACCACAACATATTTGATAAAAATACTAAAATATTAACCATTAAATTTTCCTTTAGATTTTAGATTTTTTAGTTAGCCAAATTTATTCTTAATTAAATAAAAAAGATGAAATAAACAAGAATAGAAAATAACCTTTACTCCTCCTAGTGGCCTGATATTTAATATAGCCTGATACCCAATTAGGGGTAAGGTTTGACTCCTCCAACCCTCAACTAGAGTTATGGTTTTGAAATTTCTAGAGTTTTCTTCAATTTCCACACATGGCTATTCCCATATGCACGAGTAATGGGAGATGATGTGTCGTCCACTCATACAATGGTGGTCAACATGGTATGTCAACTTATGAGTGGCATAAATGTTTTATACAAAATTTGTTTGGCGCGATTCTTGCACAATTGGAAACATATCCTAATGTAGAACATTTCTAGAGAGTATGAAACAAATGAGAGGTTTTAGACCCCAAAATAATTTATTTATTGCCTCAAAATGTCTTTTGAAGGTTTCAGACTCAGACTCTCAAAATTGGGACCCACTGATAAAAATGACCCCACAAGATAATTCCTCCAATTTTTCCACTCTAAAATCATTGAGATAGATGAAAAATAATATAATGATATAATTTGGATCATACCTCTCCATTTAAAGAGGCTTTTGGTATCTAAAAGCTTTATTGAATGAGGTGAGTAAATTATCCTATGCTTTCTCTCTAGAGTACCATTTATCTTTGCTTGGAAGTTATTCCTTCAACCCATTTTCCATAAGTAATGCTGCCCCTATCTTATATTTCTAGACCTATTAAAGAAAACGGTTTCCACTGCCAACTTTACTAGATCATCTTGTGCTAAGTCCTATATGGAATATATGACTTGTCCTTTCTCCTAATCAAAATTGGATTGCTCATAGAGTTTGATATTTTCCACATTATCTCAAACATTTTACAATATGTAAAAATTACCATACCATAGAGCCTTGATCTTCTTATCAGAACGCTACACTCTTTCCTTGTTAAATTGTAACCATACTATGTCTCCCACTCTAAAAAAATTTCTATTATGCGTCAATCATGCTTGAAATTGTATTTTTTCTCTAACTTCTTCAAAATATCCTATACTTGAAAATGAATCCATCTAATCCTCTTGAATTTTTTTTCTTCTCTCAATACATCTCCCGTGAGATCCTCCCTCACCCTTCTTTCTTCCCATATACAACACCCAAGGGTGAACATGGAAAACATCCAAAGCAAGATTCAAAAGGGAACTTACTAGTAGAAGTGTGGATTACCCTATTATGAGAGTGTTGTATATAGATTAGATTTTCATACCAGGTCTTTATATGCTTTTGATTGTAACCCATCAAAAGTTGGATCAAATTCTTGTTGTCTACTCCTTTCTACCCATCTATTTGTGGATGTAATGATATTCACCTCTTCAACTTCATATCCATCTTCTCCTACAATGTAGTACAAAACACACTAAGAAATATTTCATCCCTATATAAAATGATGCTCCTTTGTATCCCAAGGTGCACTGACACATGTTTGTATCTTCCTTCCCTTTAATGGTATTTTTACAAGGCATGCGAATTCACACATTGTTGAGATTGTAAACTACCACAAATAGGTAGTCATGACCCTTTATTTTTGTTAGTAAAAATCCTAGAAATCCATGAAAAATATTTCCCATGGATGAGTGGGTACAAGTAATGGATGGTATAGACCTTGATTCTTATTATTAGGCTTCCTATTAAAATGAAGTATACACCATATGATGTACCACAATACATCTTCTTGCATTTTGGGATAGTAAACATACCTATGTATGTTAAAATTATCTTCCCAACACAAAAATTCCCTATAAATTTGGATGTGTGAGCCTCTTTGATAATCCACAACTACTCACTTTTAGGAACACGAAGCTTGTCTAGAGTTTAGAGTAACCCATTATGGAGATGATAGTAAAATTTTTTGTCACCATATTCTACATGAATTTGGCCCTATGCTTTCTGGAAAACCTTCTTAAATTCCTCATATTCATTTTATCCCTCTTTATATGCATCATACGTGAAAGGATCCATGTGCATAAGACTCCCAAAAGTTGTAGTTTTTCATGTGGGTGGTCGGAACAACATATCTACCAACCCGTTTGTGCTACCCTTCTTATACTTGATGATCAAATGAAACTATTATAAGATGCCCATTCATTTGTAGTGTTAGGTTTGTTCTAGCTTACTCTGGGTCTGTGGATATTGTAGCTAAAAGTGTAGTCGTCAATGATAGTCTTGTTTCCCATTAGATAGTGTTTCCACCTTTTGACTACTTGTACGAAAGCATAAGGCTCCTTGTCATAGGTAGGGTAGTTGAAAACTTCCCCATGGAAGACTTTAAAATGATAACATATAGACCTTTTTACTTACATCAATACTACTCCCATGGTATAACCATTTGCATCTGTCTCTACTTTGAAGGAATTTTACAAGTTTGGTAATGTGAGAATTGATTTTTGACTAATTTTTTATTTTAGCTCTTCAAGTGCCTTCTGCTAGTTCTTCCTCCATTAGAAACCTCTTCGAGTCATTTTTATGGTGGAGAAAGGTGCAACTACTATTGAAAATCAGGCTACAAACTTCTATAAGTACTACATTTCCCCATCAAAACTCATAACTTTAGAGACATAATTTGTAGGAACTGACCACTCCATGGTGGCCTCCACTTTGCGAGATCTATGTTATGCTCTCCTATAGTAATTACATATCATAAGTACATTAAATATTTCCAGTAAAAATCAATTTATTAAGGGTTTTTTGTAGTTTATGCTTCTTCAAAGTCTCTATCACCTACATTAGGTGTGATATATGTTTCTCCCAGGTAGCATCGTAAAAAAAATTAACATCCAAATAAACTATAACAAAAAAATATAGATAAGGGTGTAGTACATCATTCATTAGTGTCATAAATGTAGTTGGTACATTGCATAAATCAAATGGCGTGACCGTCCATTCATATAAAGCTTGTATAGTTTAAAATAGGTCTTCTAAATGTCCACTTCTTTGACTCGAACCTAGTGGTACCTTGATTTTAAATTCAACTTAGTGAAGTATTTTGTGTGTTGGAACTGTTCTAATAGATCATTGATCCTAGGAAAAGGGTACATATTCTTTAGAGTGGTATTATTTATTTCTTTTTAATCGATGCACATTCACCAATTCACATCCTTCTTTGGTACAAATTATTATGGGTGAAACACAAGGCAAGGTACTTGGTCAAACCACTTCCCACTCCAACAACTACTGCAATTTCATATTCACTTTAGTTGATTCTATAATAAAATATCTATATAGTATAATATTCGAAAACAAAGAGTCTAGAAATAATTGGATTCCATGCTCCACTTTCTCCTTGGGTGGTAGCTCCATATGGTCCTAAAACACTCCCATGTATTTCTGTAAAAACCCTTCCGGTTGATGTTTCTATTCTTTAGTAAAACCCTCCAAGGATCCCTTTTCCCTTATTGACTCATCATCAGAAAAAAATTTAAACATATTTCTTATGGAAATAATTTTCTTCTTGGCTTGGTTGGTACTTACTAGTGAAATCTTGGACTTGCCTTTATGCACATCGATGTTGAAGGATTTACCATCCTCGATGAAATGGTAGTAGTTGGATCTCCACATAACTAGAAATTGCACCACATGTTGCAAAAGAAACGCCTTAAGGGAATAGAATAGGGAAGGGTAGCCTAAAAGAAAATAAGATTTTGTAGAGAAGAAGCCATCATGAAGGAATTATTGGCAATTTTTTCTTCCATGGAAGCACGTCGTGGAGGTTTCAAAGATATTTATGATAAGAGTTATCAACCAGAAAGATACAGTTCCTAAACTCTGAAGCTTGTTCTTGATTGAAAAAATACTAAGCTAATAAGATATAGCAAACTTCTTGGCACAATATGTCAACTTGCAACACATCCAAATAAAACAACTGAAGTAAATACTATAAGATGGTTTTCAATGCATTTATGTGAGCTAGGAACTTTTGCAGACTACTTCATTGAAAATTAGAAACATAAAACTGAAATGATTAGCATATATCATTGCATACATGGTTACAGTTTTTCAAGGATTAGGTGGCATGTATCAGCAAGAAAGGATACTAAATTATGTTATAAGTAATGCAAATGTTACATGAACTATTCATAGTCCTTAATGATATACTCAAATTTCTTTCGAAATACTAATCAAGTGTCAATAGAATCCATCATCACTTCCAAAATCACATATTTAAACATACAAGTTGCAAAAAATGAATTTGTTTCTATTAAAACATACAAGCTGTAAAAATTAAATTTGTTTCATAAATTTTAATAGAATCATGTGCTCTACTAAACTCATAAGATATAGTTGAAGAGAATATGTGTGTGTGTGTGTGTATTTTAATTTAATTAAAAAATAAATAAAAAAATTTATTTGAATACATTAAATAAATAATTTTTAATTTAACAAATAATTATATCAAGAAAAGGCAAGGACCATGTTACAGTGAAATATTACTGCAATATTTCTTCCTTGAACCTTACAAATCATGAGGCCTATGTTGAAATTAAGTTAAAGACCTTGTCTGATCATGCCAACATGAATGCCTCATGAATGAAGAAATAGATCGTGATTTTCTACCTTCAAAATCAAAGGTATTTTTGTTGTAGTTCCTCCATATTTAACCTTTACCACTTCCTATTGAATCACCCATGTATTAGTTTTTCATGATCTTTGAAAATATTCAAAAGATCAGTGATCTCCCTGGTGTCTACCATGTTCTTGTATTTTCAGTGTCACTAATATGAATTTGGTTTATTTTTTTCTTTGTGAAGATAGTAAAAAAAGTATGTAGAGGTGGCTTTCATCACTTCAAGAGAAGTAAAAATAAGGATATTGAGAAAATAACTCCAACACCGAGAGAGATTCGGTATCATTTATTGAATTGGTGAACATGTCTTGTTCTCTAGTGTTGGCTACTCAGCATAGATTTCTTGATCTTGTGTAGAAGAAATGAATTTGTATTTATCTTATATTACATTAATAATGAAATTGCCAAAATTCATGGCAATACTCCTATATGCACGATGGATTTCATCACTTAAGAGCAGTATGTTAGGATATTCTGACACATAGGAAATAGTTAAGAATAACTTAGTCTAGTGTAGAGTTAGGTAAAGTGTGTTTCTTTACAATGTACATTTGTAACTTATAATCCAACGGTCACGATTTGTAGTGATCCGATAGTTATCTCTCACCTCGGTATTAATGGCACTTGATCCATGGATTAACACCTGATTGGTCCATGATATCTATTTAAAGAGCATGGAGGGTCATTTTTCCAGTAACTATTTATGAGAGAAACATATGTAACTTTTCTTTTGTATTAATAAATTCCCTGAAGTGGCTGCATTTGCTCAGGGTGTGGACTGTTTCCCTCTTTGAGAGCTTTAACCACGTGATTATACTGGTGTACTAATTTCTGATCTGTTTGTGAGTGGTGACCTTTGGTTCTTGATCTACGGAACTTACCCTGTAAATTCCTACATGGTATCAGAGCTATTCTGAGGGTCGTGTCCGTTGTTGATCAAAATCCGAAGCCGGTTTAACTGCATGCGAATGCCGTTTTGTAGATCTACTATTTCTAAACATTTTTGGGCTTGGAGAACTGCTCGTTTGTGTCCAAAGCATCTATTATAGTGAGGGACACCTTTCGTTTCATACGAAAAGGTTTCGGGCTACCCAAGTTATGTCAATTTAGATCTGGAGGTATAAAGCATCTATTTTGCAGTTATATTTGTTAAGATTATTTTAGTTTTTTTTTTGTATTAAGGTTTTATTTATTTGCCAGATCTATACCCTCTTCTCTATGTATGCTATTTGTTTTGCGCTTCATGCGATCTCGACAAATCAAAAACAAGAAAAAGGGATTTTTTTTCTATGTATGCTCTTTCCTCGCGTCTTTGTGCGATGTCGGGAAATCAGAAATAGTGAAAAAGTGATAGTTGCCAGTAAGGCTAACCGAGAATCTAACATTCTGCCGTAAGGCTTTGCATTTCATTTTTTTTTGTGCATTTGAAGAAGAAGAATAAGAATAATAATAATAATAATAATAATAATAATAGTAATAGTAATAATAATAATAATAATCCCCCCTTCCTCCTTTCTAAAATAACATGATCTTTTTACTATCTCACTTGGTGAGGGGTTAGTTTATGAGAATAGAGGTCTTGGGCTCAAGTCTCCTTCTCAAGCTTCTTTTGTAAAAAAAAATTGTTCAAAGGGGTGGATTTTTTAAAAAAAAAGCCGCCCTTCATCCTGTTCCCGTAACTATTCGGCATCTACAACTCAAATTTTTCAAAAAGCCTAACTTCTTCATCTGGAAGCCAATTTTCAAGCCGTTTTTCTTTTAAATGGCCTAATTTTTCGAGATATTTCCATTGGAGTAGTTATTTTCAGCTTTTCTCAGCTTCATTTAAAAAAAAAATGGAAAGTGCATGCTCGGTTATTCTTAATAGCACCAATTATTTCCAATGGCTACCTCACATGGTAGATATACTTCAAAGTAAAGGGCTTTATAGATTAGTCACAAGTCAAGAAACTAAACCTTTCGATGATGATAAAGTTCCTAAATGGGGAAATAAACAAGATCAAGCACGAGGGTTGATAGGAATGTCCATTGCTCAAGATCTTCGATTTCACATCCTTGACATTAACACCCCTAATAAAGGCCTAGAAAAGCTAAATAATGTTTTTGGCATTCAAAATCAAGTTAGGGCCCACCAGCTTCAAAATGAGTTGCTTACTTTGGACCCTAATAATTTCTCCTCTATTGAAAACTTTTTGTCCAAATTCAAGACCCTTAGACTTCTTTTAGAAGGTTGTAAGGTCAAAAAGGAAGATGGTAGCCTCATATAGTGCATTCTTGCTAAGCTTGGTCCTGCATACTTTGTATTTTTTTTTGCCTTCCATTCCACCAAAGAAGCCATCATTTCTTCAGGAACCACCTACAAGAATCCCTCTTTTGATGCCTTTTGTGATTATTTGATAAGAGAAAAAGAAAAAAATTTACACCTTGGTCTTATCACTGCTGGAAACACTTCTAAGAAAGCCTTAGAAACCCAATAACAACCATATCAAAAGAATCCCAAGAAGCAGTATCCTAAAAATTATGGTCCTAAACGAAACAAGGGTCCCAAGCAATTTCAGTCGCAAACTGAAAAATCAAATCACCAAAATAATAAGGCAAATCAAAACAAAGGGAAGAAGAGATATAGACATTGCAACTTTTGTAATCGGGATGGCCATATAGAGTCCAAATGTTTTAAGAAGATGGAAGCCTTAGAAGTAGCAATGAAGAAGCACAACATCAATTTGGAGCACTCTTCACCTTCATCTTCAGGCATGGCACTTTCTGCTTGTAGTTGTCAAGCATCAAGATCTGGTTATGCATTAAATGTATCTTCTTCTTCTCCTTCTCATGACTGGCTCATTGATTCTAGTGCTTCTTACCACATGGATAAAAATAAATCCATGTTTTCTTCTTTACTTGATTGTAACACCAAACATATTTATGTTGGTGATGATAGATCTCTTAGTGTTGTATGATCTGGAACCATTCATCTAGATAATGGTTAGTTTAATGATGTACTATGTGTTCCTACCTTGTCATGCAACCTTCTATCTATTTATCAGATCACTCATTTAGGTGAATGGAAAATAGTAGAATTCTCACCTCATGATGTTGTAATCAAGGACCTCAAATATCCTAAACATATTTTAGCTACTGGAATTGCTGATAATTCCATAAGGTTGTATAAGTTTGACAACTTTGAGTCATCATCTCTTCCCTCGGTTTTTGTTGCTCATAATGATGATGTGAGAAAACTTTGGCATGAGCGATTTGGTCACTTAAACTATCGCTCTCGTCAAACTCTATGTAAGGAAAATATGGTGACGGTCCTTCCTATGGTATCTTGCCGAGATGGTGTTTGGTCCGGATGTGTACTTGGAAAAAATCATCGAGATAGTTTTGAAAAATGTGCCTCTTGGCACACTTCAGCCCCTTTGTAGCTTGTGCACAGTGATTTATGTGGTCAACTTCCTGTTGTTTCTTTCTCTAGTTGCAAGTACTTCTTAACTTTCATTGATGATTTTTCCAAACGCATTGGGGTATATTTCTTAAAACTCAAGAGTGAATTTTTTAACATGTTCTTCGGCTTTAAGGCCTTTGTTGAGAAACAATCTGGACATCAAATTCTTAAGTTAAGATCAGACAATGGCGGAGAATATGTTAACAAAAAATTTATCAACTTTTTCACTGAGTATGGCATTCAATTGCAACATACTATTCCATATACTCCACAACAAAATGGTGTAGCTGAAAGGAAGAATCACATCTTAAAATAAATGGCTAATTGTATGCTTCAATCTAAAGGATTTGGTCTCAATTTTTGGGTAGAAGCCGTTAGCTGTGCAAATTACATAGTAAATCGCACTCCTACTAAGGTTTTAAAGAATATAACTCCAGAAGAAGCTTGGACCTCAATCAAACTAGATGTAAGTCACTTTTCTTTTTTTGGAAGTGATGCTTGGGCCCATATTCCAGATGCGAAACATAAAGCCTTAGAACCTAAGAGTGAAAAATGTATTTTTGTTGTATATTCTGAAGATGTCAAAGGATATAAAATTCTTCAACAAAAATAAAAAAATATTATCATTAGAAGAGATGTAAAATTTGATGAAAATATATTGGCCTACGAGCCTAGTTCGAAAGGTGTGCCACCTTTGGCCCGCAAGCCTGATTCGGCATATGTGCCACCTCTCTCTCTCTCTCTCTTTTATTTTTAATAGCATTCCTTCTATTTTCGATGATGATAGAGAGGATGAAAATCCTCCTCCTGCTTGGAAATTTTTCCTTATACTCCACCGCTTCCAAGATGGGTCTGCTCTACTCGGGATGCAGAAGGTTCTCTTGCAAGTGACCCTGCCGATCGACAACGTAAACGTTCTTAGTTCGAAAGAGATTCTTCATTAGGGGAATTTTGAGGTCTAAAATGGGACTCCTAAGGAAATTATAAAATAATAGTGGAAAAAATCAAATAAGATTTGATGACATCATCAAATTTTAGAGGGAAAAATGGAAAAAACTACTTTTTCAACTCATATTTTCAACTTATCTCCCAAAGTTTTTACTCAAATTTCGAGCAGGAGTACTCGTTGGATGCGAAATTTAATTCCCCATCCAAGGAGTACCCATGTTGCATACTTTCGATGGGTCCTACTACACGAAAAATGAGAAATACATAAAAAAGCGTGATTACAATCACGTTTTTTATGTATTTCTCATTTTTCGTGTAGTAGAGTTCATCAAAATATGCAACATGTGTACTCCTTGGATGAGGAATTAAATTTTGCATCCAACGAGTACTCCCGCTCGAAATTTGAGTAAAAATTTTGGGAGATAAGTTGAAATACGAGTTGAAAAAGTAGTTTTATTATTTTATTATTTTTTAATATTTTTACCCTTTTATTTAAAAAATGGTGAATCATCCCCCATGGTTGACATCATCATCTTGAATCCTATTGGTTGTTATAAAGTTTATTTTTGTTGTACATTTTTCTTAGGAGGCCCATTTTAGACCTAAAAATTCCCCTAATGCCTTATTGGCTCAAGTTCCAGAAAAACTTGATCTAGAAACCTTTGAATAGGCCTCCAGTCATCCAGATTGGGATGAAGCTATGAATGAAGAGTATCATTCCTTATTGGAAAATGATACTTGGGATCTTGTTCCTCTTCCAAAAGGAAGAAAACTTGTCAGATGCAGATGGGTTTACAAAACCAAGTTTGGACCAGATAGAAAAGTGGATAGACATAAAGCTTGTCTTGCTGCTGAAGGTTTTCACAAGTTGAAGGCATTGACTATACTGAAACCTTCTCTCCTATTTCCAAAATGAATTCTATCTTCCTTGTTCTTTCCTTGCTTCCTCCTTTACATGGGAAGTCCATCAGATGGATGTTAAATCCGCCTTCTTACATGGAGATTTGCATGAAGAAATCTACATGGAACAGCCCCTAGCTTTATCCAAAAAGACTCCAGCCTTGTTTGTCGCCTAAGGAAGTCTCTCTATGGTCTTAAACAAGCTCCTCGGGCTTGGTATGCCAAAATGGATAGATTTCTCTTGGATAATGTTTTTCTAGGTGTCATTTTGACAACAGTGTCTACACCAAGAAAGTGGGTAATTCCCTCGCCATCCTTGTTCTTTATGTTGATGATATTATCCTTACTGGTAGTGATCCAAACCATATAAAACATGTGAATTCTAGCCTCAAAAATAAGTTTTAAATGACAGTCTTAGGACACTTGCATTATTTCCTTGGTCTTCAAGTATTTCAATCGAAGGAAGGCATTACCCTCTCTCAGTCCAAGTATGCATGTGATCTTCTACAACACTTTCACATGGAAGACTGTAATCCTACCCCTTCTCCCTTTCAGTCTGGAGTCAAGCTTTCAGTCAACTGTACTACCCCTGAAGTTGATGCTACCTTATACCGTCAACTTGTTGGTAAACCTTTTTATCTAGCCCATGCAATACGACCTTTCCTTTGCTAGTGATGTATCGATCGGTTTATACCAACCTCATAAAAGTGTGGAAAGTATTTCATATTAACCGATATATTCTAGGCATTTTAATTGTTACGTGATTCATTGATCAGGGAGCATCTCGATTGTTGATTGGTTTCACTGATTTTGATTGGGCTGGTGACCCTGATGATCGAAAGTCTACTGCAGGATATGTATTCACTCTTGGTTCAGGACCTATTACTTGGTCTTGTAAGAAACAAAGTACCATCTCTCTTTCTTCAGCAGAAGCAGAGTATCATGGTGCAGTTGAAGCGAGCAAGGAAGCCATGTGGCTTCGTCAGATTCTGTCTAAATTTGGTCTTCATTAGCAGCATCCAACTACACTTTGGTGTGATAATCAGAGTGTCATTCAGTTATGTAAAGATCCAGTTCGGCATCAACGTATGAAACACATTGAACTCCACATACAATTCATCAAAAAGCTCATTCATGATCGTGTTCTTGAAGTGCGGTATTGTCCGACCAATGATCAAGTAGCCGATATCTTTATGAAGGCTCTCATAGAAGCGAAGTTTACCAAGCTTCGATCCATGCTTGTAGTTCAGGAAAGTTGTCATTAAGGAGGGATAGGCTCTAATGCCTCCTTCCTTCTCCTATTGTGTCACTTTTGTAAATCCTTCAATCCTATCCCAATTTGTTCTTAAGGGGGGATGTTAGGATATTTCGACACATAGGAAATAGGTTCCTTTTGTGTCACCTTTGTAAATCCTTCAATCCTATCCCAAATTGTTCTTAAGGGGGGATGTTAGGATATTTCGACACATAGGAAATAGTTAAGAATAACTTAGTCTAGTGTAGAGTTAGGTAAAGTGTGTTTAGTTTTCCCTAAATACTGATTCACCCCCCCCTCTCAGTATTTTTCCCAACAATTGGTATCAGAGCAGGTTCTTCTGCAGAAGCTTGATCGCTTGAAGGAGATCCGTCGCAATGGGAAGTCAAGAAGGAATGATGTCTGTAAAGCCACCTCTATTCAATGGAAGCAATCTGATATTTGGGATGGTACGAACAAAAGCTTATCTGCAAAATCTTGGTGCAAAGGTATGGGCAATAATGAAAGAATGTGAACTAGAATCTAGAGAAGAAAATGATACTTTTGTGGATATGCTAGAAGACAATAATTTGCTTGAAGAAAACACTCAACTCAAGGTAAACCTAGAAGAAAAGAACATAATCATAGAAATTCTTGAAAATCAGCGTGAATCAAGAGAAAAACACATTGAGGAATTGGAGTGTGAAGTAGTAAGTCTAAGGAAAGATAATGAGAAAGTGGAATCTCTCAATCTTAGATTTGCTAAAGGTTCAGAAACCTTAGATGAAATTATCAAGGCTCAACGTTCTCCTCTTATAAAAACAGGTCTTGGATATATTGGAGAATCCTCTCAGGCTTCAACACCAAACTATCTAAAGGCAGCAACTACTGGTTTACAATATTCTGCCTCTCAACAAGGAAGCAAGGATTCTTTACAGGTAAAGCAGGATCATCGCACTTCAAGGAACACTGACAGGAATAACGTTCAAAGGAGCTCCAACCAGCAGGTAAATCCAAATAGAAGATTTCGTGATTACAAAAATGTCTATTTCAATGGACAATGTTTTACATGTCACAATTTTGGCCACAAAGCTTCTCAATGTGTTGCTTACAAAACCATCATGACAAGAGAAGCAAGAAAGAAAAGGTTGGATACTGAACCAAAGAAGAATACCTATAACAACTTTTCTCCTCTTCAAAATGAAGTTGAATGTGCTTATTGCAACAAATTTGGTCATGAAGAATATGAATGCAGGAGCAAAGTCCAGCCAAAATAGCACTTTCCCTCAAGTTCCAAAGTATGGAAAAAGAAGGAATTACAGGTTGAAAACTGTGGGATAGCATTATTTGCAGAAGGTGAAGAAAATCAATGGTACATTGATAGTGGATGCTCAAGACACATGACAAGTGACAAAAGCAAACTCCTTACATATAATGCTCTAGAAAAGGAAAAGAAAGTATCTTTTGGAAATGATTCTCCTGCTGTAATTAAAGGAAAAGGGTCCATGTTTCTAAAAGAAAAGGTGAAGGCTAAGGATGTCATGTATGTGGATGGATTAAGGCATAACCTGTTAAGTGTAAGTCAAATGTGTGATCAAGGAACAGAAGTGGTCTTTAGTTCAAAAGAATGTGTGGTTCGTGATCTTGATACAGGTAAAATTATCATAAAAGGGAAAAGAAATCCAAGCAACCTGTATGTACTGAAAAACTACAAAGATCAGTGTTACTTGAGAAAATCTTCAGAAAATTGGCTATGGCATAGAAGGCTGGGGCATCTGAGCTTCTCTCAAATCAACAAAGCAAATAGACTTCAAGCTGTTCGTGATCTTCCCAATATTAATCCACCAGAAAATATCATATGCGAATCTTGTCAAATCGGTAAGCAGACCAGAGTACGATTTAATGCCAAAGAAGGATCATCAAGTAAGCCTCTTGAACTCATTCATACTGACTTATGTGGACCTATGAGGAAAAAGTCACTACGATGGGAAGAATACTATACCTTATTTATTGATGATTACTCTAGAATGTGTTGGATCGGGTTCATGAAACACAAAGATGAAGCATTTGAAAAATTTCAGAGCTTCAAAGCACTGGTTGAAAATGAATTGGATCTAAAAATCAAGTGTCTTAGATCTGATCGAGGTGGAGAATATACATCAAATCAATTCCTTGAATTTTGTGAACAACATGGCATAAAAAGACAGTTCTCTGTAGCTGGCACTCCACAACAAAATGGCGTAGCAGAAAGAATGAATAGAACAATTCAACAAATGGCTAGAGCTATGCTTAATGACACTGGAACACCTGACACTTTCTGGGCAGAAGAAACTCATACAGCAGCAAACATTCACAACAAAGCACATGTCCGGGTAAACAGTGATAAAACTCCATATGAACTCTGGTATGGCAAATCTCCCACTGTAAGCATTTTAGAGTTTTTGGAAGAAAATGTTTTATCAAAAATAATGATGAAAATCTTGGCAAGTTTGAACCTAGATCAGATAAAGGAATATTTCTTAGTTATCCATCTTCAAGCAAAGCATATAGATGTTATAATGAAAGGCTTCGAAAGATTTTTGAATGTATTGATGTTGTTATTGATGAGTCTCCTGCAGCCCCTAAAGAAGAAAATCAAACAACAAAAGAAGATGATGGTGACTTATGGCCTTCTACATCAAATAGAAATGATGAAAACAGTGGATCCAATGAAGAATCTGAAAATGATCTATCTGAAAAAGCTCCATCCAGATATGTTCAAAAGAATCATCCTGAATCTCAAATTTTGGGAGACAAGGAATCAGGTGTACGAACAAGGAGAACTCTGGTGGGATCTTCTAGTCATCTAAAACTTCTATCCACAATTGAACCACTTAATGTCTATCAAGCGAGCAAAGATGAATGTTGGAACCAAGCCATGAATGAAGAGATTGATCAAATTGAAAAGAATGACACTTGGGATTTGGTACCAAGACCACATGATAAAAATGTCATTGGAACTAAATGGATCTTCAAGAACAAGTTAAATGAGAATGGGGATATTGTAAGAAACAAAGCTAGACTGGTTTGCAAAGGGTATACTCAACAAGAAGGTATAGACTTTGAAGAAACTTTTGCTCCTGTAGCTAGACTTGAAGCCATAAGAATGTTTCTTGATTTTTCAAGCTTCCAACAAATCAAAGTTTATCAAATGGATGTTAAATCTGCTTTTCTCAATGGTGATCTAGAAGAAGAAGTTTATATAGAACAACCTGAAGGATTCATTTTGGGAAATGATGAAAATCTTGTTTGTAGACTTAAAAAGGCTCTATATGGTCTCAAACAAGCTCCAAGGGCATGGTATTATCGTCTTGACAAATATCTTCATCAACAAGGATTTTCAAAGGGGTCTGCTGATAGCAATTTATACACAAAAATTGAAAATGATAAACTATTGATTGTGGTTGTATATGTTGATGATATCATTTTTGGGAGTAACGAAGAATCTATGAGTCAAAAATTTGCTTCTGTCATGCAGCAAGAATTTGAAATGTCCTTACTTGGGGAACTAACATTCTTCTTTGGCTTGCAAGTGCATCAAACTACAGATGGTATATTCCTATCACAAGAAAAATATCTTAAGCAAATTCTGAAGAAGTATGGCATGGAAGAATGCAAACCTGTAAGTACACCAATGATAATCGGATGCAATCTCAGTTCTCATGATGATTCTCCCACGGTGAATCAACCAGAATACAGATCAATGATAGGAAGTCTACTTTATCTCACCGGGACTAGACCAGACATTATGCATGCAGTTGGGATTGTTGGACGATTCCAAGCTAATCCAAAAGAGTCTCACCTTCAGGCTGTTAAAAGAATTTTCAAATATCTTCAAGGAACTCAAGACCTTGGTCTATGGTATCCAAAGAATGCTGATCTTACTCTTCATGCTTACACTGATGCAGATTGGGCTAGAAGTGTTGATGATCGGAAAAGCACTAGTGGTGGTGCATTCTATATGGGACCCCGATTAGTATCTTGGTTCAGCAAGAAGCAAAATTCTATTGCCTTATCTACAGCAGAAGCAGAATATGTGGCTGCCGCATCTTGTTGCACTCAACTCCTTTGGATGATGCAAACCTTAAAAGATTTTCAAATCAAATGTACACCTCCTGTCCCCATTAAGTGTGACAATACAAGTGCCATCAGTATTTCAAAGAATCCTATTATGCATTCGAAGACCAAGCACATTCCCATCAAAGCACCTACTTACGAGAATAAGTGTTGAGTGTATAGCAGTCCGAGTATGTTCTCCAAAGAACAGATCGTCGATATCTTTACCAAAACTTCCGCTAGGGAAGTGCCGAGTATTTAAGACAAGCCTGAGTACTTCGCCAGCTCAAACAAACAACTGATATTATTAATTTAGAAGATATATCGGATACGCGGGTTTTGAATACAATGCGAGGATAATAAGGATAATGCACAAAAAACACGTATGTCCGATTGATGACAAATTTTGGTTGATTCACTTCTTTTCAAAGACAAAATTTCAGCAGTTGTTTTAAGTATCTCTGACATCATGGCATTCGGTGGTGTTCCAGTTCTCATAATTCTATGTCTCATGTTTTGATAAAGATGCCTTGATGATTTGTTGGTGAAAGTGTTCAGGATGCACAAACTAAGGGGGAGCCTTAGTCATATGAAAAGGATGCTTGGATGCACAGATTCAGGGGGAGCAGTGACATTGTTGAGTACAATGCATTGTTGGCATTATGGTGGTTCTGAAATATGTTCTCTTTCTTGAGGACTTTCTGGTGTTGGTCTTAAATGGTCATTTTTGTAATTTGTTGAAAAGGTCTTGTTGAGACCCATGATGTAAAATTGTAATATTCAGTCATGTAAGGACTTGTCAAATTTGTAAACCCACTTGGTTGGGTAGCTGAGTCAAATTTTGTAAACCCACTTGGTTGGGTAGCTGAGTCTCATATGTAAATCCACTTGGATGAATCTTTGATGTAAGTATGAGTCATTGGTGATAGGAAAGTCATAGAGTCATGTACTTCATTGGAAAATATGTTTAAAGATTCAGCATGAACTCAGGGGGAGCTTGGTCACTTCAGTATATATCAGATCTGCAGAACTCTTCTTCCACATGAGGAGAAAAGGGGGGAGAGTATGTTGGTTTTCGATCCACCCTTTGCCCTTGATGTCAAAGGGCGAGAGTGGCATGATGTTTGAATGAGCGCTTAAGTGGTGTCCTAAAGGAAGCTTTGGATCCAGTGTGAAAATTGATGAAACGTGGTCCATAGAGGTGCTGAGGGTTGTAGCGGCTCACGGGGTAGCTCCTTCCAAGAGGTCAAATCAAGATCGTGGGTCTAGTCTTCCTTCTCCTGTGAGGCTGCACCAGAGCAGGGGTCAGAGGTTTCTCCGTGAGAGGTTTGCAAACGAGTCAGTTTGTCTTCTTTCCAAAGAGAGGTCAGAGAACTGTTGTGTGTGCCTGTGGGTTTATAGAGTCCGTAATTCAAGATTTTCATATAAGATGCTTCCTTTCAGGGACAACATGAAGGCCTAGTGCACCAAGAAACATATTTTCCCGACGGGGTTTCAACCTAAAATCCCTGCATCATTTGTGATGAAGTTATGTGATGGTTTGATCTCACTACTCACATATTATCTTCCATAAGAGAATACCTGAATGAATGAATGATGGAATGATATAAGTGAAGATTTAATGACATATCTAGATATCTGTGTATACGCGAGTTTCATAAAGGGTATCCGCGTATATACGCTAGTTTACTGAAAGAAAGTAGCGTATGGGTTTTAAGGAATGAAAAAGTAAAATTTTGATTATGCAGAAAATACTGATTCACCCCCCTCCAGATTTTTCCCACATGCTTTTAATAATAGGCTTGGGGAGAATCAGAGTAGGGTCCACGGTCACGATTTGTAGTGATCCGATGGTTATCTCTCACCTCATTATTAACGGCACTTGATCCATGGCTTAACACCCGATTGGTCCATGATCTCTATTTAAAGAGCATGGAGGTTGATTTGTCCGGTAACCGTTTATGGGAGAAACATATGTAACTTTTCTTTTATATTAATAAATTCCCTGAAGTGGCTGCATTGGCTCAGGGCATGGACTGTTTCCCTCTTTGAGTGTTTTAACCACGTGATTATACTGGTGTAATTACTTGTGATCTGTTTGTGAGCGGTGACCTTTGGTTCTTGATCTACGAAACTTACCCTGTAAATTCCTACACAGTAAAAACAAGTTTATTGCAAAAAAAATCAAACACATTTGTAGAGAAAATTATAACACAGTATTACACTTTTCTTATCAAAGCTAAATGCTCCTATATGAAACAACTATGTATTTCATCACTTAAGAGCAGTAAAAACAAGTTTATTGAGAAAAAAATCCAACACATTTGTAGAGAAAATTATAACACAGTATCACACTTTTCTTATGAGAGCTATTTGATCTCTCTTGGCTCTTGATATTGATCTAGGCCATCTTTATTCCCCCCTTTAAATAAACTACATTACCCGTGAATACCATGGGCCACTGACCCATGGGTTGTTTTTATAGTTTATTATTATTATATTTTTTATTGTATTTTGACCTAGTTAAAGTGTTCATTACATTATGAAAATATTTTTATTTAATTTATTTTTATTTTTATTTTTGTGTAATTTGACATAGTCAAAATGTTAAACATGACATAATAGCATTTCTATCATATTTTGTTGGAGAGCACTCTGAAAAAAAAATGTAATATATAAATACATAAATAGTTATTTTCCTTTTTTTATAGTGATTTTTATTAGCGCAATTTAAATTAATTGGTTTGTGTGGAGTTTAAGTTTATGATATAAATTTTATTTAAATCTAACAAATTTTTAATAGCATTTTTTTAACTTAAAAGTCACCAAAACCTAAATACTTATCTTAATTTCCCCTTTTAAATAAACTAAATTCCACATGAATACCATGGGTCAATATCTAATAGGATCCATTTAAACTGAGAATATCAATACATCAATGTGTGAATGACAACTTGTGACATCCCTAGCCATTTTCTTTGATTGCGGATCAAGTTATAAACTAATAACTTGTGAAATCCCTAGCCATTTTCTTTGATTGTGGATTAAGTTATAAACTAGAATATGCTCTCTCTTCAGAAGAATCAGGAATATATATTGGGTGGATGGAAAGGTTATTATATAACTTGTATAAAAAACCCCTTAGGGTTGTTTCAACTTACTCTATTGTTAATCATATAGTGTTAGTTTTTTAAAACTATAGAACTTAAAAAGGGGAAAGATGTTATGCATAAAACGAAGTGGCCTCACGATGAAGTTGCGGTCTCTATGGAAGAAGAGGGGTATTTCTAACATGATAGAAAAATCTTGTGAAAGATGAAAGAAATTTCATTCATCTATTTTATGATCTTTTATTATGGGGATGCTATGTCTACAGATAATGATGATGATATCAAATCTTACTATCAAGCATGGCCCCTCTTGGACATAGTCAAAATGTTAAACATGACATAACAACATTTCTATCATACTTTGTTGGAGAGCACTGTGACACAAAGATGTAATATATAAATAGTTAAATAGTTATTTTCCTTTTTTATAATTTTTATCCATGCAATTTAAATTAATTGGTTTGTGTGAGTTTAAATCTATGATATAAATTTTATTTAAATCTAACAAATATTTAAAATCATTGTTTTAACTTAAAAGTCACCAAACCCTAAATACTTATCTTAATTTCCCCCTTTAAATAAACTACATTCCACATGAATACCATGGGTCAATACAATGGGCTGTTTTTATAGTTTATTATTATTTTATTTTATTATTTTTAATTTTTATTGTATTTTGACCAATAGTTTTTTTTTTTTAATAGTGTGTTTTATCTATTTATTTTAAATTAATTGGTTTGTGTGGAGTTTATTTTTATGTTATAAATTTTATTTAAATCTAACAATTTTTTAATAACATCATTTAAACTTAAAACTTGTGGATCTAATGGCCTAAAGTGTTTCAATCATCTAACATTTGATCCAATGGCTCAAACATGGACACATTGGCAACTAGGGGAGTTGTTTTCAAATAAGAACGCCTTAAGGCTTAAATATTGCATCCCTAATATACATATAGGAAATTTCAAACATGGCCCCACAAACATCAAGTCACACTGCATCCAATTCTACTTCATTAATATAATTAGCACTTATAGCAAATTTTATCTTGCACTATTTATAGTTTGATCTCTACAAATTTGTCTACCCATCCCAAAGGATATGGGATAAGATGATAAAAAAAACTTCAATCCAAGTTTTTTGACCTACGATATTAGCCTATGAAAGCAAGTCAAATAGAGAATTTGTCTTAGTCTTCTTGACCTGAATCTTGATGTGAAAGAGTTTAGTCATATCCTTCTCTTCTTGGTGATTAATGATACTCAAATTTACCTCCTTTTGCACTAATGCACAAGAAATATTCTTGTCCACATCAGAGCTTATTTTGACCTAACTTCTTGAATATGTGACTAGAAAATTATTTTTCCTCACATCATTCTTGAATTTCTTTGGGTTTAGTCGTAGGTGTAAGTTCCAACACTTTTCCTCAGTGTGACTATCAATGTTGAAATAATTACAATGGCTCCTAGGATTTGTGCACTGATATGTAGTGGTTGATGTATTCTTATAATTTCTCCATTTCCACTTATTCTTCCCCTCCTTGGAAGCTTCTTGGTGATCTTTCTATTTTGAACCACTTGGATGCCCTTTATTTTGGTCTATGCTTTCTAGATATTGTGCATGTCCACATACCTCATCCAATGTACTTGGCTGGAAAATAATTAGTTTCTTTCATAGAAGGCTATTTATACCCCTCATGTACTTGATGAGTATGTATAGTTTCTTGGGAGAGATACCCAAAATGTTGACCATGTTCCTGAACTCAATGGTGTACCCTTCTACACTCTTCCCTTGATTTTACTTGAAGTAGTTTCATTAGATCCATTGGTACTTTGCATATCTAATGCAATTGGGACTTACTGAGAGTTTTGAAGTCCTTCACCTAATTATTGTTGGATAATCCTCTAGTTTAAGTGTTACTATATGTATTTTCCACTAAGTCAGAGGATGCCCTTTGACTTCAATCTCACAAATGATATTTTCTACTCATATATATGGTGAGCACTAAAATAAATTTCTTATTTTTGAAACCAATGATTAAATTTTAACACATAAATCTCACTTTGGTATGGCGTTATGTCTAGGTTTTATTCCATCTTGAATAGGGACTATGAATTGTTAAGAACACCCAATCTTGACTAGTCATTTTAAGGTTCTTTCCTTAATAAATTTTCTACGACTTCATGATCTCCTACTTTCCCCTTTGATAAAACCTTTGAGTTAGAGCCTCCATCTTCCCCCATTCCAAGATTTTTTTCTAGAGCTGCCACAAGGGGGTTGGAATTATGTGACTTATCTCGTTGAATTGCACTTATATCCTCAAAAATATCTCTTTTTCCTTATCATAAGGACTATTATGAAAAATATCATATGGCATGGCTAGGGTTATGAACATTTCTTCTTAAACCGATTCTTGGATCCCTTGCAAATGCCCACAAAATACCCCAAATAAACCTACTTTGATACCAATATGACATATAAGCTACTGTGGATATTCTAGTAGAATAATTCATCACAACATATTTGAAAAATTATTGAAATATTTACGGTTAAAATTTTCTTTATATTTCATATTTTTTAGTTATCTTCTTTTTTTCTTGATTAAACGAAATAAATGAAATGTAGGAAATATACAATAGAAAGAAATACACACACCATCCACAATAGACACAATATTTTCCATGGGAAACCCTTATGAGAGAAAACTTAGCTAGAAGGTGAGGTTTCTTTACTAATTTTTCCTATGGTATGAAAATATACAAGTATAAAGGAAGACATACTCTCTATAGAGTTACATGAGACTTGTGGCCTATAAGAATACTATGGAACTTTAAACCCATTTTTTATTCTCTTTAATTTTACACTCCCAATTGCTTTGCTCAATTATGAAACAAAATAAAATAACATAGAAAAGAACTCTTACTCCTCCTAGTGACCCAATATTTAACATAACTTGATAGCTAAGTGGGGGTAAGGGTTGACTCCTTCAGTGCTCAATCAAAATTATATATTTCAACCTTCTAGAGTCTTCTTTAATGTTCGCACATGGTTATCCCCATATACATGATAATGGGGGATAACACATAATCCTCTTGTATCGTGCTTGTACAATGGTGGTCAACACCATATATCAACTTACAAAACACATAACTTTTTCACATGTACTATGTTTTATGCAATTATTGCATTGTTGAAAAGTCTAAGAAGGTCATACTTTGGGAACACCTAGGTGGGGTATGTACCTTGGAGAGATAATGACTATGGTGTCTATTAGTCATGTGTCTCGCCAACATTGTAGCCCATTGTCTCGTTGAGAGATGGGGATGTTAGTCAAGGCCTTGAACTAGGACAATGCTGGTTGATATGATGTTGTACAGATGTGATTATCAATCCGATTATTCTTATGAGATTCTTCAGTTTGAAAGTGACCATGTACCTGTATGAATACCTCCCTAGTTAAGAGGGAATGTTGAAAAGTGTAACTAGGTCGGTCTTCATGTTGACTATGTAATTATGTATATATGTAAAGAAGATGTCAAAGATAATAAAATGTATTTTTGATGTACTTGCTTCATGGGTTTCATGAGCAAGATTTTTATTATGTAGATAGACTTCTTCTTGATGTCTACTAGGTTTGAGTCTTCTAGGCATACAATTATAATTAAGTGTCATGTATATGAAGTGTCTAGTCTAGAAATTATGCTCCAAGACCTTGTCATGATATCATGAAGAAATGGCTCCTAAATGAGGATCAAATATACACTCTCAACGCTGGAATAATGAATGTAAAATATCGTTAGGGGGTTTGGTGTAAATGTAATTTTTTGGACCCTATAAAACTTTGTTTAATGCCTCAAAATGGCTCTAGAAGGTTTTATACCCTATTTCTCCAAATTGTGACTCATCAGTAAACATGACCCTACAAAATAATTCCTCTAATTTTTCCATTTTGAAAGCATTGAGATAGATGGAAAATAATACAATGATATAATTTGAGTCAATAAATGTATAGAAATAACATATCTAAGACATGCAACAACATGGGTTCTAGATATCGATCAATAATGTAAGTAGCTCTTTAAATGGGTTTTGATATCATGCTTGAGAAAACAAGGTATTCCATATAGGACGAACACACTAAATAACCCCTCAAAAAACACGATAAAAGATAACAACACTAGTATTTTTATGTTGTTTAAACCCTCTAAGAGTGAAACACTCTGCGACCCTAGCCAACATGGAAACTTGAGGAAATTTTATTAATGCAAAAGATAATTTGTACATAAGATATTTTCTCACAATCGATCATCGACAATGACCCTCCACGTTCTTTAAAACATATCATGAACCAATCGAGTATCAAGCCATATATCAATAGGTATTAGTATCAAGGATACCATGAACTGTCATATCACTATATGCATAAAACATGTAGTGACTTTTGGATTAAAATGCACTAATACATACTAAAGAAATACACTTTACCTAATAAACACATTAAATTAAGTTGAACTTAATAAACTAATATATATTTAAAATATTCTAATAAAAATAATGCAAGATCTTAAAATAAATATATAATAAAAGAGGAGAGTCCATGACATTAATTTTTTGATATATTCTATATCTTTTAATGAAAACAATGCTTATGTTTTAATATTTAGTTTTTTTCTTTTTGATATAATTCTATCAAGCTGGTTATGATATCTTTTTCTTTTCTTCTTTCTTTCTTCTTTTTTATTTTTATTTTTTAAAACCATGATTTTTATTAAGAAAATAAAAATTACACACTATATATGCATGATGCACTAAGAAATAAGGCTTCTTTATCCATCATCCAAAAATATACATAACTATATGGCTATTATGTAAACACTTTGAAGACCAATACCATAGTATAATACAAGCTGTGATCACAAATAAATACATAATATGCCTACAACCTCATCCGCTAAAATTGTCATGATATCAGAGAGAGAGTAACCTGCAAAACTAGAGAAAATCCAAAAAAATCCATCAATTAAACTCAGTTATGAGGAATGTCCAGTTGAAGCCCTTCTATGAAGGGCGTGTGGAAATATTATGTTGCGACCCCATTCAATTATTTATAGAATTTCCATAGCCCAGAGTTTGTGCAGTACCAGCCTTAGAGAAAGCATTTGTGGCGTGGTTTCGTTCCTTATAAATATGATGACAATAAATTTGATTAAAAGATTATTTAAGCTCAAGAATTGAACTGAGCCTATGAATGTGGTAAAGTTGAAGCTCATTAAACCAACTAATAATCATATATAATCACCATATATTTACAAATTATGATATTTTTTTCAATTAAAAACAAAATTGAGACATCATAGTTATGATATCTTTGATACACCTATTAATTTTTTTATATTAATAATAATAATTTAAAATTTAAAATTCTATTTTCAAACATTTTTTTTAAAGTAAATTTTAATAAATCATAATAATGATGTTATAAACATTGTACATAAATATATTTCTCAACAAAATTATTAAACAAAAATCTAACAAAATTAAGATCTCTATGATAATGATGACCATATTATATATATATATATATATATATACAAAAATCTTACCTTTTAAGATCTCTTTATTCGACGTCAACAATTTTCACACGAAATATAGCCCAAAAAGATAATTAATCAGAAAACTACATGTCGTGTGATAATGATGAGGAATGTTGTAAACTGTTTGCCTACAAAAGTACGTCTCTTAACGGAATTATTAAAAATGAACTCCGATCTTCAAAGTCTCTCAATGTGAGAGATTTTCACATAAAATATAACCCCAAAAAAGTAGTGATATGTTTGCAAGGTAATTTAATTATTAATAAATATAAGCAATAATAAATAAAATTATTGCTTTGTATTTAGATTTTTAAAGAATTAAATTTTTAAGAGTAAATATTTTTATAATATATAATCTTAAAGTTAAAAGCAATACACTTTATTTTATTTTCTTTATAGAAGTGGGTCTTTCCTTTATCGAGAGCCTAGCTATGACTAGGTTTGTATTGTGCAAGTACAAGTTCAATAGCATAGGAGACCATAGACTTCCTAAGCTAGCTTTAAATTTCAGCCAAAACCACCTAAGGCTTAAACGAGGTTGGTATAAAGACACCAGGGCCTGGTTAAACCAGGTTAAACCATTGGGAGACAGAGGAGAATGTTGCATTGCAAAACATCAATAACATTAAAAAAATTGTTACTTCTAAGTTCAAAGAAAAAATGTGGTGTGAAAAAGATCTAGCAGCTAAAAGAAAATTAAGGTATTATAAGGAGGTCATCAACCCCACCTTAGAAGATCAAAAGTATTTCTTTGTTTTGACTAGCTCAAAGAAGAAAATTAATATAGGCAAAATTAGAATGAACTCTTATGAGCTCCATAGTGAAACAGGTTGTTGGACAGTTCCTAAAACACCATGGATGGAAAGGATTTGCCATCTGAGAATATAAACATCGAGGATGAAAGTCACTTCCTCTTAGAGTGCCCCGCGTACAACCACATTAGAGCTCAATTTCATAATCTTTGTTGCAATACTGACCTTCCTAGCCTTTTAAGATGTCAAAATTATACTTTCCAAGTTTTTTGAGCATAGGAATAAAATCTTAAATCAAATTAAATAACTCTTTTCTTTAGGTCCGATAGACCAAAGATTGGTCTCAGTGGATGTTAACCATCATCATTATCATTAATTTTATAATAATATTTTAATTTTGAATTTATCAATTAAGGAATGAAAATTTTCAAATATATATTTTTTAAAGTAAGAAACGTTAAGGAATATCAAGGAGTACTTTAACAAAACACCTGTTAGGTGGACAAAACACTTAGTAAATTTAAAATTAAGATGAATCAATATTAATTTTAGTTTTTTTTTTTTTTTAAATATTATTTAATTTATACAAATTTAAAATCTCCTTATATAAATATTTATATTTACACTGTAAGGCGTTCTTATTTGAAAACAACTTTCCTAACTGCCAATGTGTCCATGTCTGAGCCACTGGATCAAATGTTAGACGATTGAAATGTTTTAGGCCATTAGATCCACAAGTAAATAGTTATATATATATATATTTTATAATGTTAGTTTTTTTTCTTTTTTTCTTTTTAATAAGTTAGATTGATTTTAGGTGTATAATAGAAATGTTGTAATGTCATGTTCAACATTTTGACTATGTCAAATTACACAAAATTAAAAATAAAAGTAAATTAAATAAAAATATTGACATAATGTAATGAACATTTTAGCTAGATCAAAATACAATAAAAAAAACAATAAAATAAAATAATAATAAACTATTAAAACAACCCATGGTATTGACCCAATGACCTTATGGAAAACAACTTCCTTAGCTACCAATCTGTCCAAGCCCTTGGATCAAATGTTAGACGATTGAAATGTTTTAGGCCATTAGATCCACAAGTAAATAGTTTTTATTATAATATAAATGTTGTAATGCCATGTTTAACATTTTAAATATTGCAAATTACACAAAAATAAAAGTAAAAGTAAATTAAATAAAAAGATTTACATATTGTAATGAACATTTTAACTAGGTCAAAATATAATAAAAAAATAAAATACTAATAAACTATAAAAACAGCCCATGGTATTGACCCATGGTATTCATGTGGAATATAGTTTAGTAAATTATTTCACAGGACATGATTTATCTTGAGCAATGATGATGAATGTTCATAATTCTCATTTCTTAAATAACACTAAATTTACCTTTAATTACTTAATTGTAATAGTTTGTAACTACATAACAGTTTGTAATTTCATACATACTCTTTAGGATTTTTTTTTGTTAATAAATATCAAATTTCTTCTATTAAAAAAAACTATATACATATTTTTAATTACGTAATTGTAGCTAAAAAACATTACATGTTTTTTACTTTATAATCATAAACAAATTTCATATTATATGATGTCAAACTTACTCAAATTTTTATTCTGAAATTTTAAACGAAGTTTTTCACTACATAATTTTAGCTTTATATTTATTTATTTATTTTTCAATTCAAACAAAACTTACAAAAGAAAAAATCCACCCACTCCTTATTGTAGATTATAGTTTTACAAAATTGGCACTATGTGATTAAAGATAGAGTAAGTTGACATAACCCTAAGGGGTTATTTTACAAGTTTTATCATAACCTTTCCCTTCATCCAATATATATGGTAGAGTCTTCTCAAGAGAGAGAGTGTATTCTAGTTTATAACCTGATCCACAATCAAAGAAAATGGTTAGGGATTTCACAAAGTATTAGTTTGTAACCTAATCCACAATCAAAGAAAATGGCCAGGGATGTCACAAGTTATCATTCACACAACGATCTATTGGTTCTCAGTTGAAATGGATCCTATTAGATGCATGGTGGCCAGAGACTAAAAATTCAAAATAGATATCTGTTATGACATCCATATTCTCTTCAAACCATCCAAATTTCCCATCTTATACAAAAATTTCTAACAATAATCGCTCAATTTACTCTCCAATTTTTGAAACCCCCACCCATGTTGGGGAGATCAGAGTGTAAAATCAGTGTAAAATCAAATGTTCCTGTTTTTTTTTTAAAGGGTTCATAAACAAAACTTACAATGATAAAGTCAATAGTGTGGTATAATAACTTATTTTTGAATAATTGTGAGAAACAAAAAAATCACATTAGCTCACAAAATATATCTAATGTTATAAGGATCTAGGATGATAACAATGTTTTGAATCATGATAACTAGGTGACAACCAAAAATAAGTTTTAGCCACAAGAAAAAAAATGAGAAAAACTCAGAGAATATATCCAAGGTTGCGATGAACCCCATACATAGTGATGGACATCATAGGAATTTTATTGAACATAGAACACCACCATAAAAATTCTATACTCTTGATCAATCTACAATAACCTAAGATGTCTATATTGGATGAGAAACTAGATTTGTAATTATAAAATATAAAATTATAACTTAAAATTGTGAAATTAATTTGTATTTTTTGTTTCTTATGTATATAGAGAAAGGATAAACCAAGTTTGGAGTTAAGAAAATAAACCATAACATAAAGAACAATATATCCTTCCAAAAATGTCTCCATCTTAAAATGACATTCACTTTCTTGTATAGCAAGACTATTGTTATTCATATACAATATAAAATTTCGGACAACCATGATGTAGATGAACTTGGAGTAAACACTATTTTTGTTAATAAAAAATCTCTTTATTTACATTTATGCTAGATAGGTTGTACTTGAATGTATTTAAAATATCTTATTTGAGTTACATGCTCATTTCATGCTTGTTTTAGAGGATTATTAATCACCAATGGATTTTCACCCCCAATTTCCTATTTCAATATCTATAACAATTTTTTTAATAATGTGAACATATTATGTTGTTTTATATATATGTTTTCACCCACAATTTCCTATTTCAATATTTATAACAAAATTTTCTAGTTGATAACTCTTATCATCAATATTTTTGAAACCTCCACGACCTGCTCCCATGGAAGAAAAAATTTCCTTTCATTCCGTCACAATGGCTCCTTCCCTGCAAATATAATCAAAAGAATATTTAACTATATGAAACAATTTGAACATTTCCATTTATAATTTAAGTTGTGTGTGTGTGTTTGTTTTTTTTAATAATATTTTCTTAAATAACTTGTTTTCCTTGCAATTAAGTTCTTTGAAAACATGTTGAAAAAATGGAATTGAGAACTAGGCTTTTGATTCTCGTCAATAATCAAATAAGGAACACACTATTCTGTCTACCTAATTAGTTATTAGTTTAGAGTCATCTATCACCTAAAAACTATGACCTCCTTAGGTACTCAATATTGGAAAAGAGCATATTTTTTATGAAATAATATTTATTGTTAGAACTTGATAGAATATCTTTGAAGATTAAGAGACAATATGTGTTGGAAATGTTAGATAATTTGTAAATTTGACATAATGTAAGTGATATCTCTTTATCTTCGATCTTTGAATGACAATTTGTTTACTAATTTTTATTCATTGATCTTTTATATGTCACGATTATTCTCAAATTTGTACCTTAAGGCGTTTCCTTTGCAACATTGGTGCAATTGCTAGTCATAAATAACTTAAACTCCAAATGGTATAATATATTAATGTGTAATTTAAATTTCAAAATTATATATTTAATAAAAATTAGATGGTTATTAAGTTAAGTGACTCATTTTCTTTAATTCAATTTAGTATAGAAGAGATATTGTAAAGTTATGTTATGTAAATATTTTTGGAGTTGTTTATAGCTGCAGTTTTTTGTGTGAATATGGTAAAAAAAATTCAAAAAATCAGGTAGTTGGAGTGTTTGAATTGCAATTTTGATGGTGGAAATGTATTCAGTACAGGGCACCCAAAACATTGAAGTTTAATGACTGTAACCCAGATTTTCAAAAATCTTTGCCATAATTTTTCATAATCTTCCGGAAATTTCTGGGTTAGTCTGTAGGTTTTTCAGACTAAGACAATATTTTTACTCAAATTACATTAAAAAAATAACTATAATTGTTAATTGTTAATAATTATTAACTATTAAACTAGCAAAGATTCTTAACTCTAGATTTATCAAGGGTTTAGAGAGATCAAATCTCTTAAAGTGTAAATCTTTCCTCATATTTTCCACTTTAAAATATGTAAATCTTTCCTCATGTTTTGCACTCTAAAAAGAACTTTACATCTTGATAGATTCTATCTTTATTGTAGAGAGTAAAGTTTACACCTTCAGAAATTTGAGATTCAACACTTCTAATCCAAAATTAAAATAGATTTAAAGAAATAAGTCTCAATTATTGTGAAAATTAATATAATCAGTACTTATTTTAATTATTTATTGAGTGGATGTCAAGAATAATATAAAATTACTAATGATTTTTTTTCAAAACAAATACAGCATCTTAAGTTTTAACTACTTGGGCACAAGTAACTTGGAACAATGAAATTTCAGTGCTAAAGTGTCCCTGTGCCAACTCATGTCCACAGACAAGCACATTTTTCCCATGTTATATTGCTGTCAAAGAAAAGCATAAAATGAATCAAAAGCCAGACCCTTCTGTTAAAGTTCTTCTGTCAAAGTTTGCACAGAAAGAATTTTTCTACCGTGTGAAGGTTCTACCGTGTGAAGGTTCTGGTACGTGGGGGAATAATAATCAGATTGACCCACACTATTCGAATATTTCTTCCGCGCTCTGCGTTGTCACTTTTTCACATTCTCGCCTTCCAGGCTAAGCTACCGATACTCTGCAACATACAAAGCCAGATGATCTATCATTCTACTCATGCAGAGTTTCACAGTTTTCTCAAGAGCCAAGACAACAGAGAAGTAGTTGCAGAGTTGAAGCGTCCATTAATGGCGCCCAAGGCAAGAGGAGGTTACTACAGCGACCGCGAAAGCGGGCTCTGCGCCAGTTCAAAGACGTGTTTATCTTATTTATGTCAAAAGATTTTGGCTACAGCCATCGGCGCAGGCATTTTAATATTCTTGGCATGGTTGATACTGCGCCCGCATAGGCCGAGATTCTATGTAGACTATGTCTCCCTCTCACAGCTCAACGTGAGTGACAGAATTCTGAATTCCATGATGGATTTCAACGTCACGGTGAGAAACCCTAATGCCAGAATGGGAATATATTATCATAAGTTGCAGTGGGATGTTTATTATGAAGATGAGAGGATTGCCAGTGCATATATGGCTCCGTTTCATCAGCGCCACAAGACAACTACAGTGCTGCAGCCTGTGTTGGTGGGGCACGAGTATGCCATAATGAGAGAAGATGTGGCTAGGGCTCTGGAGACCTTGGAGACGCCATTGGAGCTGAGGCTGAAATTGCATGCCAACGTTCGCTTCAAAATTGGGTTGTCTAAAACATGGAATTTCAAGATGAAAGTGGAGTGTCACCATATCTATATTGCTCACAAATTCGCTGAGCAGCGATTTGTGATCAAAGTTAGTGATAATCATGTTGATGATTCCTTGAACAAGCCCATAAGATGCAAGGTGCATTTATAGGGTTTTTTTTTTTGCAGCAGAAATTCAATGATTGTCATTGAATCTTCATCTGGTTCTTGAATTCATTTTTCAAAGAGAGTCACTGCCCTTTTTCTTTTCACAACCATTCTATATTCATTGATACTGTTATCTTTGTATAGTCCAAACTGAAAGGTCATATCAGCTGAGGTTTATGCTGTTAGAGACTTTTGATGACCTTCAATTAATGGAGGTTCACATATTTCATAAAGAGAAACCCACATCTTTATTATTTAATATTTTAGATTTTTTTTTATATGTGATTTCTTTATGTTATTATGGGTTTTATGTTACTCTGGGTTTTCTCTTGGCCTCTTTTGTGGGGTGTACTGTGCTATGCAATTTCATAGAAAATGTTTGATGCAAAGGAGACAAATGCTGTTCACAGAGTTTAAGAATTTTACCCATTTTTAAATAATTGCATTTTTGGATTACACATAGCTTAACAATGCCACCTGAGCGAAAATTTTGCAAAACTATTGCATTTCATTTTTTATCACATCTTTTTAGAAATAGATAAGTTCAGATAAATTATAAAATTTGTTACTATATCAACATTATCAAAATTCAGGTTGCAAGTGTAATATTTTCCATACTTCCTATTGCAAATCTAGCAAATCTAATGGTTGGGTTGAAAGGGCATGATTACAAAAGATAGAAGCCATTTATATTTAACTCAGAGTCTACTGAATATTAATTGATAAAAACATGTTTTAAGGAGTAAAATTTATTTATAATTTAATTGTTAATTTTAAAGATAGTTATTAATAATTATTGTATTTAAAAGTAGAAAAATACTTTACACTCCAATATTAATATAAAAAGTTGTCATAATTTGTAATACACCTCAAACAACTTTCTAGGAAAGGCTTGTCCCTCAAGAAATTTTATTGGTGGAGCTCTAATTGCTTTTTTAATTTAATTTTTAACTATTTCATATTTTAACTCCTAATTATTTATTCTATTTTTCAAATATTATTAATATTTTAAATTTAAATGTGTTTTTATTAATTATTACCTAATTCTTATTATTTTTCAAATTATGATTTCGGTTAAATAATTTATAATTATTATTATTTCTAATTTAACTTATTAATTTTGGCCATTAACCCAAGGCATACCTAATTTTTTTCTCCTATAAATTGACTCTTTAACACTAGTTTACTCACTAAGATTTTTTGACCGTGATGATGGATGGAGTAACCATTTGAAACTTTGGACATATCACAAATTCTACACAATTTTAATACGGAAATCCCCAATAGCAATTTGAATAATTGTGGAAGTCTCCAATCACTTGAATATAGATTGTTTCCATTAACATGGTTTCATGAGTCTCGAGTTTCATAATTCTTCATGACATAGAGGTCTAACAAATTTGTCACCAAAAAGGGAAGGTGTGAATTGATGATGTCTCTTCTCAGGATAAATATGGGCGGGTGAGGGGTTTTTTTCATACTTTCCATCTTAGGAAGTGTTTTCTTTCCTTTTCTTGTGGGCCTACTCAACAATGTATTTGTGGGTCCTTGCAGTCTATGAAATGAAAGGATTTACTTTTTTAGAGGCGGCTAGAAGACTTGAATTCTCTCTCATATCCAACTTGCTCTATTTTTGGGGATTGTTGTTTCAATGGTGCTCTATTTAGGTCTTCTCTTCTTTGTGCCATTTTAAATTTTATTGTGCTTTTATTGTATGGGTGTTTGAATCTTGAAAGTTTCTTTGAGGTCTAGCATGTGAAGTTGGTTGGGGGGTTTGTATTGGGGTGAAAATAATGGATTAAATATGAATTACAAAGGAATTGATGGGGGACTTTGGGAATCTCTCTTATAATCACGAATATGGTTTATAGCTTTGGAAAATTGGATGCTTCACTACAGGATCAACTGCAAAAATCGCAAGAAGAGATTGTTGTCCTTCGAATGAACTATAAACAAATTATTTCTAGTTCAACATCGCCAATGGAAATTTTGATTTAACACCATTATATGTTCCAAAAATCAAAATATGGAATCAATGCCATTCGTGAGAGAGTGGAGGATATTCAACATCAATTAGGGCAACAATGCTTAAATATCTCTTGGTACAACACTTCAACTAACCCTCCTCATCACCTAGTTTCATCTCTAAATGATTTTGTGACATATATTCAAATGGGATCTGCCCAAGATGTTTCAGCATCTCTGCTTGATATATATGTTGTATTGAGTTTAAAGCTTGTAAAATTTTGGGAGTATTTGGAAAGCTTTTGCTTTCACATGGTATCTTTTGCAGACATAGTTTTCATAGAGATCTATTATAGTTCAAGCCAATCAACCTACTATGATCTCTTAAGATAAAATTTGATGTACCTAGTGCACTCCAAACATAGATTTTCTTAAAACATTTTTTTTCTAGTTAAAAAAAAGGGAAAGTAATATATAGTTTTTAATTGTAATATTATTCATTTTATATTTTGTGAATAATTTAAGTAAAATTACTTAAGAAATAAAAGGGAGTTACGAAGCAGGGGAAGCGTGAGGAGGTTCTAATGGATGTTGGCTAGGGTTTGAAGCATTGGAGGACTAGACATACTGCACTTAATAAGTATATTGTGACACTGGGGGTTTTTACTCTATGCAATGGTGCTTTCTTCAGGGAGTTGTTAGTTCTTCATGGAGTTTCCTCTTTTATCCAATGTGTTTTAACTAGGATTTACACACTTTATTAATTTTATTTTTATGGGTACTTGCTCGTGGAGGTTTGTATGGACTGCTAATATGACACTCTTGGTGTGGTGGAAGTATGGAGGACCTAGAGGTTTTTTACTATGACTCGATGAGTCCATTTAGGGGGCCTATTTTATCTCTTCTGGTAGTTCTGGCTCTTTCATGGAGGGTTGTATTTATTTTCTTGGAAATTTTGAATGGGGCTCGTTAACTTCTTGTGGGTTTCCTAGACTGGTAACCAATGGTATCCTGGAGATTCCTTCTCTTCACTACCATGTGTCTAAGGATTTCTCTAGTTAATTCATATGTAAATATTTTCACTTCTGATGATTTTTCACAAGCAGTAAATGTGGGGGGGTCTTCCCCATCAGACCTATGATTGTTTGTTAGGGTTTCGATGGGTTTCCTAGATTTGGTATTTCATTTTCCGTTAAGCAGTAGTGGGGTTTTGTCATATTTTCCTCCATGTCCTTTAATGGTATTATGATGGTTATAAAGCCTTTTTCTGAGGCCCACTTGTTAGTTGCTGATATCCCCTATGTTGAGGCCATTCCTCCATAGGTTTCATTGATACAAGAGGCTATTGTGTCTAGTTTGAATAATGGGTCTTAGAAACTCTTTTATGAATAATTTGGTTAGCAGGTGGGCTCCTTCAAAAAGGAAGAAGAATAGGGTTTTGAAAAGCAAAAAATACTCGACTCCTTACAATATTTTCTTGGGGGATGATGTGGAGAAGGAAAAAGAGGTGGAACTCGCAAAGAAATTTTTTGTTTGTAGAGCCAGAGGCCGTAAGTTCTGTTTATGACTCTTAAAGAATGGAGGAACCAGAAGATAAACCTGCTGATCATCGAAGCCCCAAAAATTTTTCTTCTAGCCAAGGGCGAGATAAAACTAAATTTAAAGTCTCATTAGGAAACATAAAATTTTTCAAAAGAGGTATGGGCTATCAATTACACCGTTATTTTTTTAAAGTTATGGACACCATTATTTGATGCTAGTAGGGAAATCCTTGATGTGGTGTTGGTATGGGTTCAATTTATTGGTTTACCATCCCATATGTGCAATCCTAAAATATTTTCAGGTCTAGTGAATAGCTTGAGGAGGTTTTTGGATGTGCATTATTCCTTTAAAGAAAAAAAATACACGTTAGTGGCTCGGGTTCATGTAAGATTAGACCTACATAAAAAACATCATGAAATTGTGAATATCCAGAAATGCACTAACATATTACAATTTCTGGATTATGAAGTAATTTTGTTTAAATGAAAGAGGTGTCATAAATATGGTCATCTAGAAAATAATTTCAGTCTTCCTTTTAAAAATCCCTCATCCTATGGAAAATCCAAAAAGAAACAAAAAATTGCAAGAGAGAGCCTAGATGCCTATGTAGATTTATAGACAACGAATAGCATGAGGTCAGTGGATTATATGCTGACTTTTGTTGAGCCTAGTTCCTTGATGGTCTCTCTAAAGGTGTTCCAGGTGGAAGCTACAACTAAAAATATTTTGGCCATGGTCAACTAGACTTTGGCGAAAACTTTGATCCCTATTAATTCAATTTACCTTCCCCTTTTAACTTTAGTTCTCTCAAAATTCATTCATTTCTCTTTCCGCTATGAAATCCTCTTGTCCTATCCCGGTTGGGTTGTCAGGTTACTCCTTTCCGAGAGTGTTTTCCTCTTCGAGGTGCTCTGAGACTTGGATAAGGTTGATGTCCTATACAATTTGAGGTAGAGAATATTCCTCTCAGTGTCCAATGGTATTCAATGTGGCCTCAGTTAGTTTTTTGTTTCTGCCCATTTTGTAAAGGATAAGGGGAAAAATCACATATCACTGTGGAAAAATAAAAATTCCGTGATGGGGATCTTAGAGCATTGATATCCCACCACTGGGTGAATCAATGAAAGTCCTTTCTTTCAACTATAGAGGGTTGGAAAGTAACCCAAAAAAACTTAATTTTAGGAGAGTGTTTCAGGTGGAGAAAGCTGATGTTATTTTTCTTCCAAAAACTCTTGGGGAGGGTGAAAACATTACAAAATTATTAGAGTTTCTCCTATCCTCCTAGAAATTTATTGCTCTGGATGTTCATAGTAGATTGGGTGGATTTGCCTTGGGGTGGGATTCCCAAAATATTCAGGTTCATAATACGTGAACTATCACCTCAGGCTTGAGTTTGGTAGATTTTTTAGTGGAATTGGATGATATATTTACTTTTATCAACATTTATGGACCATATGAGGATCGAGGTTCCTTTTGGAACGAATTATTTGTAAAGTATTTTTTGTGTGATGAGAATTTGATAATTGGTGGTGATTTAAATTTTTCTTTAGGCGTTGCTGAATCCTGGGGACCTTGTGCCTAAATTTATTATCTCACATACTACTTTTCAAACAAAATTTCCTCAAAGTGATTTATTGAACTTTATCCGGTCTGGTTAAAATTGACATGGAGGAACAAATGTGTGGGGGGAGGATCATGGAAAAAATTCTTGATAATTTTCTTGTGGTAGAACCCATAATGCTCAGGTTTCCTCTTCCATGTCAATGGGTGGGATTTGGAGATGATTCATATCACTCTCCAATTCTAATAGAATTAAAAGGACAAAATCACAAGCTTGCATTCCTTTCAAGATAAAATATAATTGGATAAAAGATGAGATTTTTCTTGCAGTGTTCAAAGACAATTGACATTCGTTTGATGCTCATTTTGGCTTGTCTGCGACCAACCAATTTGAGACCAGTTTAAAATATATCAATCATTTGATGAAAGAATGAGCGGTTTCTAATTGTAGAAAGGAGGAGGAAGACCTAGTGGAAGTTGAACAAAAAATTAAGGCTTTTTCAAAATATGGAGCTGAGGGTTATCGTTCATAGGCATCCAAGGAGGACCAATGCATAGAATTGAATCAAGAAAAAAGGAGATTCTTGCTAATAAGGAATAATATTTGCACCTTAAAAGTAGGAAAAATTGGTTGGAATGCGGTGACGAGAGCGTCGATTTCTTTCATGCATATGCGAAAGGCAGAAAATTGGCCAACACTATTTAGCATATGGAGGATCTTGAGGGATTCAAGGTCTCAAATTTTGAAGGAATTTATTCCCTAGCTAGGTCCCAATTCCAAAAAATCTTCAAGGAACTTGAGGGGGTTCACTATTGCATAAGATATCAAAGTGGCTCAGTTTTTTCCAAGATTTGTGGAGGAAGGAGAAAATAGATCCATCATGAAGGAAGTGTCTAAGGATGAATTAAAGGTAGTTATTAATAATTTTCAAAAATACAATAGTCTGGAGCCCGATGGATGGGATATAGAATTTTTCTCAGGTTTTTTGATCTTATAGGTAAATACTTATTAAGAGTAGTCAACAAATATAGAAGGGAAGGAAGGGTACTACCAACTTTCAATTCCACTTTCAGAGCCCTTATCCCTAAGGTGGATAACTTTGTGTCTTTTTATGACTTTAAGCCTGTATCCCTATGCAATTGTGTGCATAAGGTCATCTCAAAGGTGATTTCAATACAAATTAATCCTATACTCTCAAATGCCATTTCAAAGGAGAAATTTGGTTTTCTTTAGGGGAGATAGATCCACAAAGCCATCAAAGTCGCTCAAGAAGATTTACATCGAATAAAAACTTATAGGGAAAAATGTGATGTATTAAACATGGATCTCTTAAAGGCATATGTTTGAGTTAATTATATGTTCATCAAAATTATTCTTACTCGTGTGGGCTTTGAGGTCTCGCTTATCAATTGGATCATGAGCTGTATGATGTTTGTTTCTTTTGTTGTTTTGATAAATGGAACCACTTCACATTTATTTCATGCATATATAGGATTGATACAAGGCTTCCATTTTTCTCCACTTCAATTTCTGCTTGTTGTTGAAGGCCTTTAGCCGCATGTTTTAGGAGGCAAGGAGGAGAGGTGAGTTTAAAGGTGTGGTTATAACTCATGCCTTAGCAATTACACATCTGCTTTTTATTGATGATATAATTATCAGTTGTATTGGATCACCTAGATATATCCAAAAATTGCACGAGATTATATTTATGTTTGGGAAAGCTACAAGTATGCTCATTAATGAAATAAAATCTACCATATATTTCAACAATTTGGAGGAGTATGATATCCTTCATATCAAATCAATATTTCCTTTTGATATAAATGAATTGGAAGATGGTTTAATGTATTTTGGTTTCCATCTGAAACCAAATTGTTACAAAAAAAGAAAATTGGCTTTGGTTGATAGCTAAGTTAGAGAAAATACTCACTTGTTGGAGTTTTAGGTGGTTATCCAAAGCAAACAATTTAGTTTTCATAAAATCAATTCTTGAAGCCATTTTTATTTATTGGATGTCATTGGCTTGGATTCTGAATATTATTTTGGATAAAGACAAGAGGATATATTTCAATATTTTATGGAAAGCATCCCAAGATATTTTTTTCCTTCCTCAGGTAAAGTGGAATCATCTTGTTGTTCCAAAGCTATTGGGAGGGTGGGGGGTAAAAAATACTTTTATGTTATCAAAATACCTTACAAAAAAGTGTGGGTGGAGGCTTCTCTCTACACACAATATTTGGAAGATGGTGGTCTACTAGAATTATCTTCCTCTTATTCCCTGGAGGACTAGGTGTGGCTTCAGGAAAAACTATGAAAGAATATATTAGTTTATGGAGGACTATTCCTTTGGTTTGATTGCTTCAGATATGGAATGGAAGTTTGAGAATGGAAACAAGGTTAGGTTGGGCTTATATCCTTGGCTGCAGAGTGGTGATAGACATAAATTGTCACAATATTTCATTGGAAATTTGAGAGATCAAGGATATTCTATAATTACTCATATTAATAATCATGTCCAAACTTCCCTTTGGCATCAATGCTGGTTGAGAGATGTAGAATTAAATATTGAGGTTATTTTTCAAGAGGAATGGTCTAGATACTTGGATGCTTTTAATTTAGCTCACAATGTATTAAATTACAAAGAGGATGGGTTGGTTTGGGCGCATGCTCTGCATGACATATAGACACTTAAATTTGGTTATATTCATACTATTCCCGATCAAAGGTGAAATATTGTGGAAGAATTGTGTTATGATCAAATCCAAATATCAACATCCCTTGGGGATATTTTTATGGGGCTTCTCAAAGGGAGGATTCATTATGTTGGGAGTGGTGGGGTTGTTATTAATTTATCATAGCATCATTATTTTTATGTCAAAATGGGTTTGGGTAGAGGTATAAACTATTGGTTAAAGCTATTAGTGTGTGGATATCTTATTTCTTTTGCTAAGGAGAAAAGGTGCAATTAAGTTGGAATTTTTTGTGACTCTTTACTGGTGATGAATTCGTTCAATGAGACTCAACTATGTTAGAACATATCCCTTGTTCAGTATTCTAAAACTAGTAGTTTGAAACCTATACTCTAGTTGTGCTTGACATTTTTACTTGGTGTTCTTACTGTCTCTCACCATATATTATCCCACCTGAAAGTTGTATGGCACAAAAATCCACTTCTTATCCTTTGAAAATTAGTGTCGAATCCTTGCATGATAGTTTAGTAATAGATTTATACCACAACCACTCTGTCTAGAACATGGATATGAAGAATACAAGGGGGATTAGTTACTCTATAGAATTGTATATATGTGTGATCCTTTTCAAAATACCAATTATCAATGCATACTGAGATATTCTTGGCCTGTTTTGATAGCCTGCTCAAATATGAGTTAATATAAGCAGGCTATAAATGTATCATGTATTAGAGGATAATTTTTCTTATATTTTTTCCCACAATATATTAAGGAGATGTGCACTGATGGACCCGAAACTTGCCATATTGTTGCTAGTCCTACAAATGATTTTTTTTGCACATACCTTCCAACATAAGAGATGCCATATTTAACATAGGTATAAAAATAGCACCAATTTTTTGGGATCGTTCAACTCTTGTGCTCAACTTATTGATATTATTTCTCCCCATTTGAATATTCTTCCCTACATAGCCACTGTGTGTTCCAGGGACACCTAAACCTCTAAAAAATACGAGTAATCCTTTTCTCCACATAACCTACATAATAAGAACATTGGGTAGATGCATGATTCTCCCAGGTTAGTGGTAGGGTACCTTCATTTGGTCCTTTTGAAGTACTTCTTGTCTTCTTTCCACCCACAAAATAAAAATTTTCCACATCATATTTCTTGTAGAAACTTGTTGCCAAATAATTATTTAGTAAATATTCATCATCAAGGAACTTGTTTTTGTAATTTTGGTAGCTTAGAAGGTATTTCTGAGGGGTGAAAACCCACCAAAAATTAGTTAGTTGGGAAATTTACCCAAAGTTGGGGTTTTGGACCTAAGTAATTAATTATTTATTATAATTAATTTTTAAATGGTTGAGTGGGTAAAACTCTATTGGATGTAGGGTTCCCTAAGTAACCTAATGAAAAAGTATAAATAAATTCCAAAGAGAGTGGACTAATGCACATGTGAAGGACTACATGTGTAGGAGAAGAGACATAGAAGGAGGCTACAATCTACTAGAGAAGTTCGAGTTCGTATATCTGTCCAAGGAAGGAAACAAAGTTTAGGATATGCTACAAGAGAGGATCCTAAATTTTATGAAGCACCTTTAGGGCTGGTTGGATAACCAAGGATAGGTCTGCAACTACCAGGTGGAGGGCCGATCCTTAGAAGAGGGTTGGAAATTCATTTGAGAACATTTGCAACCCTATTTAGGGTCATCCAAAGGGTTTTAATACCTTTCCAAGAGTGTTGGTACAAGGTAAGAGGAGCTGGAACGAGGGAGAGATGTAGCCACAATTAAGGAAGGGTAGATTAGAGATTTGTTAGGCCAATTTGTAGGAAGAAGGGGTTGGATCATGTATGATACAAGACTATATAGATAGGGATGATGGCCTAAGAAAAAATATACAACTAGGTGAAGTGGATAACAAGGAAAGAGGTCTAATAAAGGTGTTTGAGGGCATTAGATCTATTGTAATAGGAGGGCCAAGTGTTTGATCAGAAGGTTGAGCTGCAACATAACTAGGATAGGACAGAAAGAGATCTGTGAAGGTGGTCTTAAGCCAAGAAATGGATATACTATAGGGAAGAGGGTTGATAAAAGGATGGTTGTGAGATATGCAGGCATCAATCTAAAGAAAGAAAAGTAGCTGAGTTTGTGTAGTTTTCAAGAGATGTCAACACCAACTAGTATAACTGGTCAAAGGTAATATCTATGAGAAAAAGGATAGATCTAGAGGGTCCAGGGTCTGTGCATGAGGTACGAGGTTGATTTTTTATTTAGATATTGCATAGGAGTGCACAAAAGATAGAGGAGTCTACAAGCTTAGACTAGGAGGCAAAGGAAAACCATGGCAAAGATCTAAAGGAGTAGATAATGCACAAAGGAAGTTTGTAGCAACCAAATGACATGAGCTACAACATGGTACAACAAGTCTACTAAATTATGTGGGCTAAAGGAGTATCCTTGGTAAGTCATTATCTTGTTATTTGTTTATTGGGTGAATGAGGTTTTGAGGGACTAGACCTCAAGCCCTAGATTTACTATATTGTATACTGTGTATACTAGTTGTATTAGTGCTTCATTAATAGCCATGATCCATGGTACATGAGCCCTAATTTTTTCTTGTTAATCGAAATATAAGAAATTAGATTTAGGCTCATAAAATTTGTGTCCATTATTAATTTCACTATTGTTATATTTCCATTTCACTAAGTGATTTTATGTTAGGGTTCCTAGTGTCTTTATGTGTTAAGATTAGTCATAAACCATATCCACAACTCATGAAAAATTAAAATGGCATCATAGCTTCTTTGAAGAGTGAGTGGATCAGAGCATGCACAAGAATAATTTTAAGAGGGAGCTATTGCAAAGCGAAACAATGTTTCCTAGACATGGGGCAATAGGTTCAGTAGAGAAGGTGTCTTTTCTTGGATGAGGTAAATTTGTGTGGATGTTAGGTTGATCATGAGTTATTAAATTTATTGGGTTGTAAAGGTTCACCTTTTATAGTGTATCCATGTGCAAATGGGGTATTTTACCTAGGAGGAGGAGAAATCATGTAGAGTTGAGTTGTGGTTGTCTAGAGTGGTTTACACCTAGTGTTCAACCATAACTTGGGACTAAGTTTCAAAGGAAACAAGTTTAGTAGAAGCACTTTCTAGGAGACAAAGAAAAATGAACCAATGGAGGTTGTGTAGGCTAAGAGGAGTCTAGCTTCAGAGGGTGTTAGTGTTGAATATTTTAGGAAGATGTACCAAAAATGCTTCACTTAAGTTACTGGTGAAAAGTGAACCTAACAACAAGATGTGGTTGTTTACGCTTCATATCTGCAATGAAAAAATAAGAAAACACTGCAAAAAAATATTGTATGTGATCCAAAACATAAAAAAATAAGAAATAACTGATGCAATAACCCAATAGAAGAAGACTTTGAATGAATAATATTTTTATTAGAAAACATCTAGTGAAGGAGGTTTACAACATGGATCTGCAAATCCTCCTCTGTGGGATGGGTCCTTTGATGTCCTTGTGCTTCAATTATATTTTTTCTCTATCAATATGTAGAAAAAACAAAACAAAAAATGGAACTCAAGTGGGAGCTCAAATATGAGAAGACAACAATGGTGACGATGATAGTAATCATGTTGAAGAATGAATGGAAAATCCTCTTATTTATAACAAAGTATCAGGTTAAAATAAAAAATGGAAAATAATAGCATATTATTGACCAAATCAAGATCTAATAGTTAGGAATACTTTATTATATTTTTTGGAGAGGGAAAATATATTCAAGATGGTCAAATATATTTATGTAGAAAATGGTTGAAGTAATTAAAAAATAAAATTATTAATTAATTAATTTGAGAGGATCAAGAAAGGTGTGAAATTTAAATAATTATTAAACAATGGTTTAACAATTATTCCAAAAATAGAATTAAGGAATAATAAATAAATAATGATTTGTTTAATTATTCCTAGGCGATTTAGTCAAATGTCATAAGGAATAATTATCAAATAAGGATTTAATAATTATTCCTAGGGAAAATGAAATAAATAATTATTTATTCAATTATTCTCATGGGGTTTCTTAATTTTAAACATAAATAATTTAATAAAAATAATCTAGTAAATTATTTCCTATAATGAAAGTGATTTTACTATGGTAAAATTAATCCTTGCATGGTGTATTTCGATCCACCTAGTTAGAAATGGATATGTGATCATTTTTTAGGTGATAATAGATCCCCACCCAACATACGAGCACCAAGAAAAAATGGTATGGCTGAAATAAGTTTTAGGTTACACTTCCACGAGACACCAAAGGGGAGTGAGAGAGAGAGAGAGACAATTGAAGTAATGCAAGGAAGGATGAATGAATGGAGGGGGAAAGACCTATTAAACTGATATAAGTTTCCTTTTATTTTGGAGTATATGATCTCAAATGAGGCGGGGGAGGAATACCCATACCTATTGAGATAACTGATTACAAATAATAATGGTGTGCCCAACAATGTGGGTCTGAGCAAAAAAGTACATGATACATGATACATGATACATTGGCATCAATGGGCCAAAAAATAATACAATGAATCCCATATATATAATATGTCTAGAAGAACATATGCTAGGAGTTAATACAATAACTTCTGAGTATATGATACATAATTCCCCTCAAGAGGACATGGTGAGGGGGAAAAACAACCAAAGAAGCTCAATATGATCGTAAACTCCACCCTTGTACCTTTTGTGAAGGTGAACTTGTTATTGTTTATGACCAATATCATGATATCTTGGGGCATGGGAAGTTTTAACCATTATGGCTTGGTCCTTACATCATTCGTAAGTGTTTGGGAAAGGGGGCATACTGTTTAGATAGTCCAGAAGCAGAAATCCTTCCTAACCCTAAAAATGCATTCTACCTGAAGAAATGTTACCCATATAATTTCCCACTGGAATACGTGCATATTTTTTTTATTTTTTTATTTTTTTTATTTCTGTATTTAGGTACCTTACATCCCCCATCATATCATCCATTGTATTATTGGATATTTCAAATGTATCCATCATCCACACCTCATATTGGTTATGTTGATGGTGCGAGTTGCTACTATAGGAATCTAGCCTCGACATCTTGGGCCATTTTCACCCCTTTGAATTCATTAGTTCACTCCAACAACATCTGGATTGGATTTTCCACCAATAACCATGTCGAATATGCCGGAGTGATATGGTTTTTAGTTTATTCCCTTGATCATGTAATTGAAAAACGTTTATGATGTGCATAATCCTACCCTATTTATAAAATATCTACGAGTTAAGCTTTTTGCACGTGAATTCAAATCCATTATATTCATTCATGTTCCTAGAGCCCAAAATAACTATGTAGATACCATTGAAAATATCATTCTATATTGGAATTTATCACATGCACATACAAGAAGACATCCATAACATAAACAAATGGCAAACCACAATCGTCACAAAAGATGTATATCATATTATGTAGCATAATATACAACATATAATGTTTGGAGTAAACTACTCTAAATGCATATGACATGCCCATATAATGTTACAGCAAAAACAAAATAGGGGCCCACATGTCCCTATGCCTAATCATTGTCATCTGGAGGATCTCGGGCCAATGGCTCCATACCACCCGCTCGTAAGTCTCAAACTACTTGACCAGCCATAACTATGCTCCTCGTGATACCTCGTCATTTTGAGGGAAGTATAGTGCACTCATCTATATACTGATATTCTAACTCATGCCATCCACACTCTATCACCTCAGTTAGTAGCATGTTGAACCTATGACAAATATCCTCCAGTAACGCATCACTCTTTGCTATACACTGTGATGTTGACCCCCTTTGATCTGCAACCCTATGTGTTGCGGCTTGTTCTATATATCCTATCAGCCTCACCGGTGCTATATCTACATACCAAAAGTTTGGAAATCAGTACCACATACAGACATTTTCTAAACTCTACATGCGACAAAAATATAACAACTATCACTTATCATCTAGACCCCATGCTCATACTAGTGGTAGTGGTAAGTAAAGATCTCCCCGATAGTTCATTCCACTATACATATAATCTTCTATGTACAGTGGCATCTGGTCCCAATGTGTAAAGAACTCATGTTTGAACACCTGTATGACTCCACCAAATCCAAATTTTCGCAGTAGCTTCCCCCAACAACCCATCCTGAGCTCCTGTGGCCCCCCATCATGGATTTGTACATGTGGATGGATGGTAGGGAACTTCTCAAATAATAATGTGAATTAAACTAACCAAAAGGAACAATTATCATTGGTATGTCGCCTGCATAGTCCCAAATTTCGTTAAACGATGACAACAACATCTAGGCCCACTCACAGTAGGTCTCGATGAATATACTCTCCACTAGAATCATCTGCACCCCCCTCGTGATGTGATGAAAGGCATGACTACCCACTATTCGCACCACTACTATGGCTATAGCCCATTTTTCAAGTGTCTCTACGTCATGAATCTGGATGGTCGTACCCTTTGAAAAATCCCCTATATGCCTCCCATGAGGCAATACTGGATGTATCTGCCCCACCAAACCCAAGGGTGACAGTCATGTCGAAAAGTATATGTCCTGGATAGTGATCTCGATCCTATGCCCCTGTACCAAAAAGGCCTTGTGATATAGATCCAAATAACTCATAATCCTTGAAATCAGTGGCTCAGAAACCTTCATCAATGTGTTCTCTAAGAACTTTAGTAACCCATATTGCACCAGAATAGCTCTGACTACTTGGTTCCCCTGAATCTCAACATGAATAGTATCAAAATCACACTCACGCCATACCAGCTTTAGTTTTTCCATACCTACAAAATACCATTATGTTTTTTCAGTTCAGAATCAAAAGCATCCACTCATGGTTCTTAGCTTCAGCTCAACAGAGACCCCCAAACCTGCTTTTACTTTCATCTTGAAACACATTTTTTTCCCTAAAAACTACACTGGACACACTTCTTTACCCAATTTCTACTTTCCAAAATGCAGAACATGGTCCAATAAGTGCGTTGCAATTGTGAGGAATAGTAGGGATTTCTCCCAGTAAGCTGAAGGCCTAATCTAAAATCTTAACCCACCCAAATTGATGAGTAAGGTTAGTACACGGAACTCCAACTCGCAGATCCGTATTCCAACGGTCAGTTTGTCTGCTATGATCTCCAAAAGATTTAGGGCCTTCTCCCCCTCTCCAAATTCTCAAACAACTCACTATGCAAATGAATTAGATTTGGGGGAAAGAAGCCCTTTTATAGCAAAGACCCTAGTTTTTTAATCACCCATTGTGACCAAACCGAAGGTCGGTTTGATGAACAGTCAACACCATTGGAAATATCTCACCAAGTTCTATAATGGATCTCCCTTTGTTTTTGGTAAGGTTTCACTTTGTCACCGATTAAAATCAGATTTCTTCATACAAGCCATTTGTACTCTAGTACCACTCTACCTTTGCACTTGTCAACTCATGTGTTGATTTTCGTCATGAGTAACCATTATTTACTCATTTTTTTTGGGTCCCCTTTGGGCCTCCCCCATGTGGCAACATCATCGAGTCATCCTTGTTCATAGCAACCGAGATGAGTCACCCTTGCATTATGTTCTGAGTCGTCATTTTTTACTGTAAATATTTTGGGAAGATGTATAAAAAACATTTCACTTTAAGTCACTGGTGACAAGTGACCCTAACAAAAATATGTGGTTGTTTACGCTTCATATCTGCAATGAAAAAACAAGAAAACCCTGCAGCAAAATGATTGTATACGATCCAAAACATAAAACATAAATAAATAACTAATGCAATAACCCAATAGAATAAGACTTTGAATAAATAATATTTGTCTTAGAAAACACTTGGTGAAGGAGGTTTACAGCATGGATCTACAAATCCCCCTCTGTGAGATGGGTCCTTTGATGTCCTTGTGCTTGAACGATCTTTTTTCTCTCTCATTATGTAGAAAATCCAAAACATAATATCAAACTCAAGTGGGAGCTCAAATGCGAGAAGAAGATAATGGTGATGATGATAGTGATCATGATGAATAATGAATGGAAAACCCTCTTATTTATAACAAAGTGTCGAGTTAAACTAAAAATGGAAAATAATAAAATATTATTGACCAAATCAAGATCTGAACTTTAGGATTACTTTCTTATATTTTTTGGAGAGGGAAAATATATTCAAAATGGTAAAATATCTTTATTTAGAAAATTGTTGAAGTAATAAAAAAATAAAATTATTTATTAATTACTTTGCGAGGATTAAGAAATATGTGAAATTGAAACAATTATTAAATAATGGTTTAACAATTATTCCAAAAATAGAATTAAGGAATAATAAATAAATAGTAATTTATTTGATTATTCCTAGTTGATTTAGTCAAATGTGATAAGGAATAATTATCAAATAATGATTTAATAATTATTCCTAGAGAAAGTTAAATAAATAATGAGTTATTCTATTATTATCATGGGGTTTCCTAATTTTAAGCAAAAATAATTTAATAAAAATGGTTTACTAAATTATTTCCTATAGTTAAAGGGATTTTACTATGGTAAAATTAATCCTACATGGCGTATTTCGATCCACCTAGTTAGAAATGGTTAGGTGATCATTTTTAGGTGATAACAAAGGGATACTATGAAGGAAAGTCAACCACCTTATGGAAGTATAAAATTTTAGGTTCAAGCGAGAGAATGGGGTTTTCAACCCATGCAAGGATAGTAACAAACCAGGTGAGAAAAATTATGGTAGTGTAAGGAAAATTCATGTTGCATGCAAGGACAATCATACACCATGAAATTTAAAGCTTGATTAAGTACTAAAGAAGACATGGAACATGTGAGGACAATTATTAGCACATAAGGAATTCCATGACTCATGTAAAGACAATCATGAACATGCAAGGAAAGTCATGGAGATGGATATTTCAAGGTGTGAAGGAAATACCTTCCTTACTAAGAGGGAGTGTTGCAATTTTGGTAGCTTAGAAGTTATCTCCAAGTGGTGAAAACCAACCAAAAGTTAGTTGGTTAGGAAATTTACCCAAATTTTGGGTTTTGGACCCAATGTTGTGAGTTTAAGATCTAGGTAATTAATTTTTTAATCTAATTAAGTGTTAAATGATTGAGTGGGTAGAACCTTAAAGAACCAAAGGTTCCCTAAGTAACCTAATGAAAAAAGTATAAATAGAGGGCAAAGAGAGAGTCCTAATGCGTATGTGAAATACTAAATGTGTAGGATAATAACCCTAGGATGAGGTTGCACTTTTCTAAAGAAGGATGAGTTGGTATATCTGTCCAAGGAAGGAAGTCAAGTTTAGGATCTACTCTGAGAGAGGGTTTCGAAGTGTATGAATCATGTTTAGAGTTGGTTGGATAGCCAAGGATAGTGTTGCATCTACCAAGAGGATGACCCATCCATAGAAGAGGGTTTGTTAGCCATTTGAGGACAACTACATCCCTAGTTAGGGCCATCCATAGGGTTGGAAGACCCTACCAAGAGTGTTGGTAAAACAGACAAGGAGCTGGACTAAGGGAGATACCTATCCGTAGTTAAGGAAGGATAGATCATAGATTTGGTCAGGTTCATTCACACACATAAGAGGTTGGATCGAGTATCTTACAGGACTACACAGTTGGGGTTAAGGGCATAAGAAACAATCAGCTAGGTGAAGTGGAAAACAAGGATAATGTCTAATAAAGGTATTTTAGGGCCTCAAATGAATTGTAACAATAGGGCTGAGGTTCTGATAAAAAAATTGAGCTACAACAAAACTAGGGTAGGCCGGAACTTGCCCGGGACAAGATCTGTGAAGATGGTTGTAAGCCAAGAAAGGGTTGTACTGTAGGAAAAAGGGTTGATAAGAGGTTGGTTGAGAGGTATGCATAAACAATCTAAAGAAATAAAGGTAGCTGAGGCTATGAAGTTTTTAGGAGATGTGGACAACAACTGCTATAATTGGTAACGGTCAGATCTATGATCAAATAGCTAGATCCAGAGGGCCAAGGGTCTATGCATGAAGGATGAGGCTGATTTGCAGTTGAGATTTTCCACGAGAGTGCACAAAAGATAGAGGAATGTCTAGCGAAATATTGAGGTCTAAATGGGCCTCCTAGGGAATATTATAAAATAATAGTGGAAATAATAAAATAAGATTAGATTACATCATACAATTTTAGAGGGAAGAAAGAAAAAACTACTTTTTCAACTCGTATTTTCTACTTATCTCCCTACAGGTTCACTCAAATTTCGAGGGGGAGCACTAGTTCAATGTGGAATTTAATTCTTCATCCAAGGATTACCCATGTTGCATACTTTTGATGGACCCTGCTACATAAAAAATGAGAAATACATGGAAAACATGAGTATTTCTCATTTTTCGTGTAGCAGGGTCTATCAAAATTATGCAACATGGGTACTCCTTAGATGAAGAGTTAAATTTCATACCCAATGAGTGTTCCTGCTCAAATTTTAGTAGAATTGTAGGGAGATAAGTTGAAAAAATGAGTTGAAAAATAGTTTTTTTTTTTAATTTTAATTTTAATTTTAATTTTATATATTTTTATATTTTTACTTTTTGCCCCAAAAATGGTGAATCATCCCCCATGGTTGATATCCTCAGCTTGAATCATATTGGCTCTTATAAAATTGATTTTCGTTGTACATTTATGTTTTGAGGCGCATTTAGACCTCAAAATTTCTCAAATGACAAGCTCAGATTATGAGGTAGATGACAACCATGGCAGAGATCTAAATTAGAAGCAGATCATGCACAAAGGAAGTCTATAGCAACCAAAGGACATGATCTACAACATGGTATAGCAAGTATACTAAGTTACGTGGGCTAAAGGAGCAGCCCATGACAAGTTAGTATCTTACTGGTTATTTATTGGGTGGATTTAGGGTCTGAAGGATTAGACCTCAAGCCTTAGTTGTACTGCATTTTATATTATGTATAATAGTTGTTTCAAGGTTTCATAAAGGGCCACAATCCATAGGTGACGAGATCCATAATGTTTGATTGTTAATGGAAAAATAAGAAAGGAGCTTTGGGATCATAAAATCTATGTAATTTATTGATTCCACTATTGTTATATTTCCGTTGTGCAAAGTTATTTGGTGTTTGGGTTGCTAGCGTGTTTATGTGCTAAGATTAGTCATAGAGCAGATCTAGGGCCCATGAAAAATTAACACTTGTAATACTTTGTTACATCTTGAGGGAGGAAGCTTTTGAAGTACTCTCCCTTTTTTCTAGTCATCATATTTCTTTTATTTCTAGTGTCATTTACGACCCATTTTACCTTCTCTATCCTTGGAAAAACTAGTGTCCTTATCATTGTTAGATGTAGATCACCTTTCCCTAATTTTGGTCATTGTGTGGAGCGAAGCATGGGCACTCTTGGTTTTGAACATATTATATATGTCATTTTTTGATGACATCATGAATGGTGCTTTCATACTTGATTTAATGTCTTCGGAATATGGTATATTAATATCCAATTTTCTCATTGGCAATAAAATGACAACATTGGATTTCATTATCAATTGTGATTCTCCTTCCGACATTAGCATGGGGATGGATACTCCAACCACTTCCTTTCCCTTTTCTTGGGGATTGTTAGGGGATTTCTACATTGGAGCTCTTTTGTGAACCATATCTTCAATTTACCCTACAAAAAAATCATTTTAGCCATTGTTTGACATATAAATAGAGAGAGTAACTCATATTTTTTTAGCAAAATTACTGTGAATAAGTATAGATCGAAGACGACTTCACCTAGTGGAAAGTGTGAAGATTATACCTTTCATCATCTACTTGTAATTAGTACGTGAATAGAGCTGGGAAACATTTTTTTGCACAATAATAATCATCACTCATGTGTTTGGATCTTACATGGAATTTTACTATGGAATGAAAATTTACAAGTCCATTGGTGAAATTAAACCTAATCAGGCACTAAATTTGTGTTATTTATAACATAATTCCGTTGATCTCCTAGTTTTAATGACGTATGCTTGGATCAACATTGATGACTAATTTGATGTTCCAGACACACAGAAACTACCATTCAATGATTTTTTAAAAAAGTACTTGGGCACAATCATCAGTGGTCACCATTAGACAGATGATGTCATGGAGTAACAGTGTTATATACTTCATGTTTTGATGATTTTCATAAGGTACATTAGCATTATACATGGTAATTTTGTCGAATGAAAATTATCATTCATCATAGGTATCCCTTTTGAGTGGAATCATTGTCAATCACATTGATGATGACATGGCATTGTTGAATTGTGTAGCTATGCTCAATCTTCATAATTAATATTTTTAGCTCTTGAATTATGTAAGACATGTTATTTATGTCATTTTTATTTTATCCCTTGTGTTAGACTCCTATAATTTACAGTATCACAAGGTGACTGATTATTTCTCAGATCTTTCATACTGAAAATGATATTCCATGGCTGTCATTTATTTTCAGAAAAGAAGAAGAAGAAGGGAAATCCTAACTGTCAAAAGCTTCAAAGGAAAAAATCTGCCTTTTTCAGTTCAGTTGAAAGAAGAAAGTGTTTTTGATAAGGTGTGATGGTGAGAAAACTTCATTTTTTCTCTCATTTCATTTCATTTATCCTCTTTTGACCTTCATTTTTCCATTTCTAAAAATCCTACGCTTCATTTCTTTGAAACCCCTTTTGTAACTATTAAAATTCGATTTTTTTATAGTTGAAGAAGCAGCTCTGCCCACCCATTAAACAACCATATCATATTTCCCGATCAAAATTACCATACATTTCTCTATTTCATAGCTCAGCCTCTATTTAAGCTGCTTGATAGATTATACATATAAACTGTGGAGTACTGAAAAGGTATGTTTTTGATGATTATTTCAGTGGCTTTTTAGTAGAATTTGTAAACCTTTTTGTCTCATGAATTTGGAAAGTAATAAGGAATTATAATAAAACATGTGGAAATTGATATGCAAGACTTAACCACTAATAATGGTTATTTTCTGTACAGGAAAAGGAAAAAACGAGGAATTGCCACTCCAAAGGAAGAGACAAAGTCGAGATAACTGCTGTCCCTCTGAAGGTGAACCGAATGCAAACAAGGCTAAATAGATTACAGCAAATCGGCTCGGAAAAGAAGGAGAAGACACCAGCTCGGCGCCAAAGAAAGGAAAGGATGAAGAATTAACAATTTGGCGAATCCCTCAGGATCTTCGATCCTGAGGGATCACTGCTTTATTTATCTTGTTACTTGGACATCTCCGCCGTCACCTTTATATAAAGGGACAACACTGTTAGCTTAAAAATATAGATCAGGAGAGATAGGATACGCTTTTATGTAATTTTCTGTAAAACATCAGCTTTGATTATTAAGTCTCGTTGAGAACTGGTTCAATGTATTTTTGACCGATGCATTAATAAAAGCTTGGTGATTATTTCATCTCTGCGTCTGGATTAACTTAAAGCGGTGTATCCTTGGAGGCTAAGGGCCCGGCCCCGGAGGACACTTGCTTTTGTACCATTATGACTTGACTTCTGTGTGGTTTGTTTATCAGTGTTATTTGGTAATTTGATATGCTTTATAAGTTCATATTACATGCTCTGTTAAAGATTGAATCATTGAGGTTTTTACAGACAGAATCATGTGTTGACTCCGCATCAAGTTATTAATCCTTTTAAAAGTTAATTGCATGTTTTTTCTGTTCTGTTACGGAGCTGTTATACTGAATATTCGTGTCATACATTTGTTGAGGTAGTGTTCTTCATAATCGTTGGATTCAGAAATAATAGTGTTCTATTTGGAAGCACAGTTGTATTCCTGTTGGTTCAGGTTGATCAGATTGTTATTCCAGTGTGTTGTGCGCGTTTCTGATTTATCAGTACTGTTCCATAATTCATTAATAGTTATTGCTGTTCCATTAATGTGATTTGTGTGAATTGCCTTTAGAGTGAAAGAATGTTATTTGATTGCAAAGAGTGCATTTGAGTTAATAGATTAAGTTTGGTTACAACCCGCGGGACTTAGTTATTTCAATTACTGTTCCATTTTAGATTTGCTGTTCCATTCCAGAATTGCTGTTCAATCCTTTATTTGCTGTTCCATTTACTCGCATTTGTTGTTTTGGCATGAGAGATGATCTAAGGATGTAGTGAGCATTGGCAGTCACTGTCTAGCTCCCAGGCTCGTGGTCTATGCTCTAATTTACTTTCCATCAGTTTCTAAAGGGATGGGTTATCACTGCTGAACCCTTGACTGATAAGCTGTTGAGTTTTCTGAGTGTGTGATTTATTCTTTGAAGTAATTTAGTTACAGACAAGCATCCGTTTACTCTTGTATTTCCTAAGCACTGTACTACTAGCATTACTCTGACAAATGATAGCCTCAGATTGAGTCACTCTTTGTAATAACAAAACGCTCCCGGATTGACATATTAATGTGAGGTAATTAGAGGTGAAAGAGACCCTTTTTATAGCTTCACATAAACCACTTCAACCTTACCTTACCACAAATTCCAATTGAAACTGTTATCTCATTGACCCTTTCCCCACCGCCCATCGCACATCGCAATTGAAGATTTTTATATATTCACATTAAGACATCGCGGATTAATTGGTTCAAGTTGCAACACAATAAGTTATTTGATGCGGTTTGCAATAGGACTTAAAAGTTGAGATGTGAGATAAACCTTAAATCTTGCGATTTGCGACATGGGTGGGAACATATCACACATCGAAAAGCACAAAGTTTAACTTCCACCTCCCTATTGCTCATAAAAAAATCTACGATCTACGGGCCATGGGCAGGCCCGCCTTTCCTTGCCACATCATCCCTGTTCATCGCACATCGCACATCGCTGGTCTTAACATCTATCGCCACTTTCCCACCACTAAAACTTCTGACTTGCGATTTGCGATATAGGTCGGCTCCACCTTTCCATGCCATGTCACCTTTTCTACCATTGCACATCGACATTCTTAACATTTACCTTCGCTCGCCCACCACAAAATACTCCCCGACTGCGATCTTCGGGTGGCCCCACCTCCGCCATGCCACATCACCTTTTTTTCCATTGCACATCGCAAATTTTAACACTTTCATCCGCCGCTCATAAAAAGAAGCTTTTGACCTATGATTGCGATATGGGTTGGGGCCCACCTTCTTGCCATGTCACATATGCGTTAACCTTCCCATAGCTCCCTGCCATCTCCGATCACTCCCACACATCAGATGGTCCATAATTCTTTTCGCCCCCCCCCCCTCGCCCACCCTTCGAACTTTAACCATGGGGGGGGGGGGGGGGTTCGAAATGGGTGGTATCCCTTACCACCATCCCTGTTACATGTCACACCTCCTCGAATTCTCACCCCCACTCTCCTATACCACTCACTGCCCTCACCCCCCCCTCTAAGGACAATTTTTTGTTGTTAAAAACAAACCACCCCCACTATTCCATGTCTACCAACCAATGCCCACCACCACTGCACCACGATGAATCTCGCCACCATTGCCTCATGTAACTGTTTCACACCATTCCCATCCAAGGTTTTTAATCATTATTGTATGTTCCAAGAGGAAGGCAGTGGGTTTTCCATTTCCAAGCTCGACTTCAACAATAACCGGTGCAGAAGAGATGGAGGTAGTTAGAGACAGAATAGCCATGATTATAGCCAACACACCCTGCTCAACAACTGTTTCGCACCAAGGTAGAGAAAATATGTCAGAGACTTTGAAGAGGTAGAGCCAAGAGCTCAAAACCGTCATTGCCTCTTCGGTATCAGACAAGCCAAAATTCTGATCATCTCACAATCAATATCATATTGTATGAGTAAATACAACTACCACTTTTCATTGCTATCCTATCACCGTGTGCATGTTTCCACTTGTCCCAATTTCTGCTTGAATGTAATAAATGACAATCAATGTAGTAGATAGTGTAGCCGCCTTAAGTTTTATATAAATACTGCATTCATTAGCAGTAGAGAAGGAGGCCCGGAAGGGGAAAAAACCATTGTAAGGTCTCATATGTTTGTAAGCACTCTCTTTTGGATGAATGAAAGATTATGCTTTTTTCCAGATTCTTGTGTTATGATCTGTGGTGAAGTGCTCCTTTTCTTGTAATTTGTCATCCCTAGTTTTACATACTATTTTCTTTCTTTAATGTGGATAGAAATTTTTGTGTAGGATTTACCATGGGTTACCCTGCTCAGTCTTGAAATAGTACTTTATGTTTTCCTCTAAGACCTGAACGTAGTTTCAGATATGGAATACTCTGCATTTACGTTGAACCTTCATCTCCTCCTCCTTTCCATTTCACAAGCTGTAAAGATCCATTGACATGGCTAGCTTTCCTGGCTGCACCTAACCTCAGCTATTCAACCATTTGAATTTTTTTACACCTGTTTGACTCCATAGCCCGATGGCCCTCTCCTGCTACTGTTGGGTCATAAAGGTGACTGTTACAAGAAACTTCAATGCTTCTCATTCAATTATCAAACCAGGGAAAGTCTTGTTATTTTGATAGTGTGAGCACATTATATGCAAGTGATATCAAAGGAAAACTACTCTAAATTATCATAAGGAGGACTATCTAATTCTCGAAGTTCAATCAAATCGAAGTGAAAGGGGATTATAGAATGCTTTTGACTATTTCGTCTAAGTAAGTGAAGAAAAGATAAAAGTACGATTGAACAACATACTATGATGAATTGTACATAATTCATAATAAATTGAACAATAACTTGAATAAATTGAACAACAATTATTTATCTAAAATTTTCAATGGAATTCTCTTTTAAATTAAGAAATTACATCTCTCTAAATAAAAAAAAAACTAGACACCTTGCAATAATAATGAAAATATCTAATCTTTAACTATATGCAGAATTAAACAATAGTCATGCTAAAACTAATGAAATGAGTATAAAGAATTGGGAGATGATGAAAGCATCTAAACAGTTTATGAAAATATTGACTGTAAGCAAGAAAGCATGAATGATGAACTATTCTAATGAAAGAGAAAGTTGGAGAATCTTATGTTCACAATTCAACCAATTAAATGATATCTCACAAAATGAATTAGATGACTGAAACATAAGTTTTGTAATTGAATGTATAGCACAGAGGTTAGTGAAGAAACTCCCAGGGTTGGGCCCAAAAACACTAGAAGTCTACCGCTAAGGAAAAATTAGAGATTGAATACTCAAAAATGCCAAAATATTTATTAAGTTGAAGATTAATACATTAATAAAACTGGACAATTCTGTCCCGATACGTCTATTACAGAATAAAATCTCTATTCAGATCTATCTATCTTGTTCATTTTCGGCCTTTTAAAGGCGATTTCAACAGTGGTAATAGTATTTTCCATACGGGATCCTACTGCTCGTGGCTATCAGTTGATTTCTTCAGACATGGATGTGCCTTTCCGTCTTCCACCAACCCATGGGAGCCATCATGATCCCGTTTGTTTCTCTTTGCCAGCTGTCTTCTGGTTATCATCAATTCAGCTGCTTTTTTTCCCTGTAAATAAAGATACAACAAGTCAATTTCTCGTTGTTAAACATCCCTTTAACTGTCAGTTCATTTTGTCCTGAATTTACATTAATTTCCTTTCCTTTATTGTTAAGATGAGGAAAAATTCATAAAAGTGCATAACAATTCGTGGTAAAGATAGGATGAAAACGTACCTTATTCTTGGTCCAACATACTCCCCTGCTTACCTGTTTGCAGGTCCTCATGCAAAAAAATGATTGAGGTGTAACTGGGTTAGAGACTATGTAGGGTAGACTTATTCTTTATAGGATCTGAAGCCATGTTTCTGTCTGATATTTGTAAATATGGAGTTTGTGTGCCCCTCTGGCAGCTCATAATCGTGATCATAACCCTCAGGGGTGTACGAGATGAGAGGGCATCTGTACTTGCATCCTATCCATGTAGGCCCATGTTGCAGATTAGATTGTTGTATAAAAGGAATCTGGAGGCAGTTGCTTTGAATTTTCTGTAGCCAAATGGTCCCTATTTTTCACATTGTTCGTGGAGGCCATCCACCTCTGTTTGGATGTTGCCAAAGTTGCTTCCTAAATGTCTTAGAAATACTCCTGCCCATGCTGTATAATATCCTTATGGATAGGTCCTAGTTTATTCCTTACTCCCTTCCTCTGCATGAAATTATTATGCTGGGTGAAAAGGTATAGGAGTCTAGTAGGCTCCCCTCTAACCCATAGGTCTAGGCCATGCTCCTTCTTATAGAAAATGTTGTAGGCTTTAGCCCACCGAGTCTCGTTCTTGGCAAAAGAGAGGAAATCCTGGAAGTGGATGTTCCTATAAAGGGGCTGGGATTACTGTCCCTGTCCTCCTCTAGGAAGAAGTTGTGCATGTATAATTCACACAAAAGGTATTGGACCTGCTCATTCTGCTCATTGCAGCAATGGACGAATTCCTCAACGGTTTTAAAAGTCGTGGGCTTCCATGCCCTAAAAACCTTTATTTTCAGTAATAGATACCATTCTACTAAGAATAGGGCATAGTTGGTGGCTGGTGCCCTGCACGTTAGTACATTAGAGTACAGAAAGAAAACCATACTAGTTTGCTTCTTGGCTTGTTCCACCTGATCCTGTGCTTTCTTTACCTTTGCATTTTCTTCTCTGAGTTTAGAAAATCTCTCATCCTTTGTTGCAGAAAGGTATTTGAATTTCCTCAATAGTGCCTGATGTTCTTGTGCGAGTACCAATTCCTTGAAGAAAAGTGCCAATTCATTCTGGGTTTGAATTAATTCATTATGAAATTTTTGATTGGAAGCCTTTTCTACCAGGGGAGTGTAGGCAGGTGCCTCCTTTGTTTGGGTTTCCTTTTCTTCTATAGGTTCCAACCTAGTCTACACAGAAGCTTGAGCAGTGTCTACTAGGTCAATTTGTACCTCAAACTCAGTAGTGTCTATCAAATGGGTGACAAATTCTGTTTGGGTTTCTATGGTGACCAATTCTTTCTTAGGCCTTTGAGCCTTGCTTACTTCCTTCAATTGTTTCTTTAGATGGTTTATCATTTTTCTTAACCTCTTGCAAGTTCTGCTCATTTTACTTAACTTCTTTTCGACTAATTTCTCTTCTAGCACATTTTTGGCAGGGGATGGAGGAGCAAAAACCTCGTTTTCAGGAATGGTGGTGCCAATTCCAAGGTTATCAGTGATGATATTTCCTTCCTGCACTCCAGAGTTTATTTCTGCATTAATGTCTCGGCTGGGTGAGATATTATTCTGTAATATCCCAAATTAGGGAAATGCTACAACAATGAGAATATCTCAAGATATTCTATAGTTGGAGACCCAGCAATATGAAAACACAATAATGGAGTAGCAATGACACTCAAATCATAAAAATGTGAGAAATATCCATAGCCATATTATTAAATAATAGCAGCAACAAATGAATACAAGATCTTGAGGAAAAATGTTACTCAAGGTAGGCAATGTCTAGCCTTAAGAAACAAGTACATAAATCAGGATAAAACACTGCTACACATGTATGCTCAAGCTATGAATACACAGTTTTATAAGAGAAACTGCATGCTACATATGTCAAATACATGGTTATACAAATATATGGCCCATACAACATTGGAAGTGAAGATCTCAGCTCCCAAAGGCTACCTCAAGTCAATCCTGGAAGGATTGGCCATAATATACAAAATCTGCAAAATGCCGGAGTTGTTAGGTAGCAGCTGCAACTCAAGAATTGGAAATAAATGGAGAAGGCTAAAGATGTGGCATCCCATGAAAATACCTCCTCCAATGGATCTCTAAAGTCATAGGCTGGTCCTCTCACCTAAGATCTCACCCTCCAAACATATTTGCAAAGCCCCACAGCTATTGCTCACTAGAAATAACGCAGTCACTGAAGAAAAATGCACTGTAGGGGCATGGGAATGAGTTGTCCTGATGCCAAGATCTGAAATAAGTGCTGAAACCTTCCTCACTAGCTTCCCAAAGGAATGGGGACTCCCTCCTTTGGAAATCAGTTCCGGAAATGGTGTTGAGGTCCTCCACTGCAACACCCTACAACACAACGTTACACTTGAGTAGAAATAATGCTGTAGCTGGAGGAGGTGGCTTTGGCCTTGAGCCAAGAAATGTGGAGAATGAAGAAAAATCCCTCAAGAGGCCTCTCAAGAAGGAGAAGGAATCCTAAACAGGAATTCACTTGGAAAATTTTCTAAACAGTAGGAGAATGCACATTGTATGCATAGACAATGAAATCAATAATCCATAACATGAGAAACAATGGCTTCCTTGCCCTCATTTTAAACAAGTGAAGGCCCCCTCTCCATGGGTCCCACTCATTTTAGGGTTTCCTCCACCAAATAACCCTCTTCCCATTCATACTACGCTGTTTCTCTAAGTGTTCTCCACCTCTTATCCCAGCACTGTTGACTTGGTCAAACTTGACCTTGTCCACTTGCAAATGACCTTGTTGACACATGAGGGTGTGAAAAACAGCTCCAATGATGATCCCCTTTCATACTATGAGGGATTTTATTGAGATTATAATTTTTCATGGGCCTCCTTACCCATTTATTCTCCTCCTAGGTGAAATCAACAAAAAATAATATTCCAAATTATTATAGGAAAATTTTGGAATATTAGAGTCCTCCCCTCCCAAATGTTGCTTTTCCTCAAGCAACTACGAGGATAGGACTAGAAAGCCTCCTCCCAAGGCATGGAGTCTATGATGTGTTAAGGAACATCTTCCTCATGTGGATCCTCCATCCCCCAAGCAATCATCCATGCAAAATGAGTTACCTCCCAACATGGCAACTCCTGAAAGTCTTCTTCCACCTCTAGCTCTGACAATGTAGGTGGGCTGAAAATATGATATTGGTAGAAAAAATAGCTTAGCCCACGCTGTCCTCCTCTCCACTTAGGATAAGTGTAGATTGTATGCTGATCCTGGGCTGCAATGATATTTGACTCAAATGGAAATATGGAGACTAGACCTCTAAGGATCTCTCCTCCAACGTTATGAAAAATATTGGCCCAAATAACCTCATATGTGATGAGTTGGAAGTAATCATCATATGGCATCAAATTCCTCATATGGCTCACCTCATAAGGAAACAAATGTGCTGATGTAGTGGCCATACCATCTCCCATGAAACCTTTCGAACATGTAGTGCAAAGAGTGTGGGAGTTCTCTCCCTCCAAGGACACATTCACCCAATGTGTCTCTCCTCCAATCATGCTCCCAAGAAAATATTTAGCAATATCAACCAATGGAACCATAAGGAGAATCATGTTGGCTACCATGTGAAGTAAAGGAGAAGGACAATGGTCCCTCAAATGTAGCCAACACAGTTTGACTCTCCACTTCCATGGAGAATAAAATGATGGGTGGCCTCCCCACCATTTGCTTGCTTCCCCAATCTCTTCAGAAGTCTGGAGAAAGTGAATGATGTAATGTGAAATGTGAGTATGTTCTCCATGAGAAGTATCCTCCTCATATCCATTTAGGGAGTGATCATCCACAATGGCCTTATGTAGACCATCAAATCTAGAAGGAAAAATATCCCTCCTTTGAGAAAATCCCTGCACATATATGGTTAAGAGATGCATACATATAGACAAATTACTATGCAAATAAACAATAATCTTACTATATTTTTTTCTCATATAAATGGAGTGGGTCATAGATGAGTCTCCCCTCATCCTCAAAAGGAAAAGAGTTGGATGTACTAACTCCTCCATATTCTCATGATCCATGGAGTGCCTCCTCAAGTTCTTCAAGTGGTCCCTTCCACAAGAAGGAAAGAAATGTAATGTGGAAATTATGGTTGGCCCATGGTTCCTCCTAATATGTACAACATGTACAGTAGGGAGAATCATGCTCCCAATGGGCATCTTTAGTCTCAAGCCCACTCTCCAATCAAAGCTCCCCATGAACATAAACATATCAGCAATACATGGAAGAAAAGTACAATAAGAACAAGTTTCCAAATGACAACCGGAGAGTGAATCATATTTCCACCCATGGAACCAGTACAGTGCATCCTTTGCCTGCATCAAAATGAAAAATAACAAGTGCTTTACCAGCCACTTGTTTGCTGCCACAATTGTTTTACAAGATATAAGCATTAAAATACAAAAGGGTGTCAATGGTGCACACCAAGAATCATGTGGCTTTCCCCACAAATAACCAATGAGATAGCCAATATCAATGCTAAAAATGGCTTCAAGTACATCATCATACAATATGCAAGAAGAAATAATCCTCCTTGGGACAATATCCTGCTCATAAAAACACAGGAAATACAAAACATAAGGTGAAGTTGTACATCCTCCACTATGTACTTGAGGACTTGAGCTGAAATGGCTCAACTGAAAATGCTCCCTTACTCCCAATGAGTAGGAAGGTGGCTGTGACATCCTCACCATCATCATCCAGGCTATGCATCTCTCCCATACGATAAAATATGTCTTGCCGAATTTCCTCCCAAATGAACTCCTCTGCCAAGGCAAGATATGCATCAAAATGCATGGAAAAGAAGTTCTCATGTGCTGCATGCAGCAGCTTCTCCTTGAGACTAGAATCTCTAGTCAAGAAGACTTTGCCATGTGAATAGATGACCATATTACCCACCATACACTCATCATCTCTATCCGGGTCATCAAGTATCATACATGCACCTAAATCCTTGGAGTACTCTACCAATAGTTGAGGTATCCAATAAGGATCAATCCTCCTAAGAGACAACGCTGGTGATCTGGCATGTGAAGCTCTACTCATGCTACTTCTTGCTACTTTGAAATCCCTCATGCCAAATTTCTCCTCAAAACTCTTCACCTCTCCAAAATCCAAGAGCGGTGAATCCAAAGACAAGATTTCTTCCATCAATGATACATATGGTGGCCTCCTAGGTGGAATGCCTCCATGTAGTGAGACATCATTGTCAAGAGTGGATTGTACATATAAGTGGATAGACTTGTCCCTCCTCTCACTGCTCAATCTAGTCTCCCTCTTAGGTGTATCAACCTCATGAAATAGACAAGGATGTGTTCTCCTCATCACAGAATGCTGGTCATCCTTCCCATCTCCTCCTTGTATCTCCATAGTTCTACACCTCATCATCAATGGCACATGTAAAGCATGAGTTGTGCCTTGATCTCCACACATGAGATCTTGGGGACTACCTTGCAAAGATGTAAGCATCCCTCTAGTTGGAGCAAGAGCTCCTCCTTCCTCTACATGGGGTGCTAGATCAACTCTAGAAATCATAGCGCTGTTACCCTTAGCCTCCTCAACATGGGTGGGCAACCCTCCAATGATTGGATCCTCTTTTGGAAAAGGGATCTCTTTTCCTCCTTGTGCCAAAATAAAAGATGAAGGTATTGCATCCAAAAAAGTATAATGCAAGATATCAGCCTCCTTTATAGTTATCTGAAGTGATTTTGAGTCTATGGTATCCTCCATCACATGCAAGGGTTTTGCTTGTTTAGATGAGTTTGTTTCCTCCACATGTGTTTCGGAATTCTTCCTACCAAATATCTCCATCAAATTTTTAATGAACCTTGCATAGGAAGAAGCATTTTTATTATTTAAGGTAAAGGACTCAAATAACCACCATGCATAGACCTTACCTCCAAAGTGTAGCACTGGTACTTTGATGGCTTCATCTTCGTAAAGTTGATGACACTACAGGAAGGTGTCTAGCTCTTCCACCCAAGCCCTGACTGAACATGTAGGGAACCCATCAAAGATAGATAGAAGAAATCTATCCATATTATGCTTCTTGCTCCTCCTCACCATGATCTTGTAAAACTCCGGAAAAGTAATATAATCTCTAAAATTCTAAGTTTGAGATTCATACTCATGCAAGAAACCATTGAGAGTTCCTCTCTTCGGCATTCCTCCTTCTTCTTTCTCCCTTATGGAAAAACTGGCCATGTGACTGCGCTATGCATCATAGGGTGTGGCTGCATGCTCACACTCCCCATAAGAAAATTTAGAGTTTGACATAGTTTCAAACCCTCTTAGAGATTCTGTACATATCTCCCTCCTTATCTTCTTGAAATCTTCATGAATGTTCTGTACAGATCTTGGAATAAGCTTTGTAAGCTTATCTTCCTTCCTCTCTCCATATAATGGAGTCTTAATCTTCTGTTTTTTTGATAGCATCATGGCTAAGATCCACAAGCTGAGCCAAGATTATGCTATGATACCACTGTAATATCCCAAATTAGGGAAATGCTACAACAATGAGAATATCTCAAGATATTCTATAGTTGGAGACTCAGCAATATGCAAACACAATAATGGAGTAGCAGTGACACTCAATTAATAAAAATGTGAGAAATATCCATAGCCATCTTATTAAATAATAGCAGCAAAAAATGAATACAATATCTTGAGGAAAAAGGTTACTCAAGGTAGGTAATGTCCAACCTCAAGAAACAAGTACATAAATCAGGATAAAACAATGATGCACATGTATGCTCAAGCTATGAATGCACATTTTTATAAGAGAAACTGCATGCTACATATGTAAAATACATGGTTATACAAATATATGGCCCATACAACATAGGGAGTGAAGATATCAGCTCCCAAAGGCTACCTCAAGTCAATCCTGGAAGGATTGGCCATACTATACAGAATCTGTAAAATTTCGGAGTTGTTGGGTAGCAGATGCAACTCAAGAACTAGAAATAGTTGGAGAAGGATGAATATGCTACTTCCCATGAAAATACTTCCTCAAATGGATCTCTAAAGTGAAAGGCTGGTCCTCTCACCTAATATCTCACCCTCCAAACATATCTTCAAAGCCCCAAAGCTATTGCTCACTGGAAATAACGCAGTCACTAAAGCAAACTATGCTGTAGGGGCATGGGAATGAGTTGGCGTGATGCCAAGATCTAAAATAAGTGCTGAAACCTTCCTCACTAGCTTCCCAAAGGAATGGGGACTCCCTCCTCTATAAATCAGCTCCGGAAATGGTGTTGAGGTCCTCCACTACAAACCCTACAACACAACGTTACACTTGAGCAGAAATAACGCTGTAGCTAGAGGAGGTGGCTTTGGCCTTGAGCCAAGAAATGTGGAGAATTAAGAACAATCCTTCAAGAGGCCTCTCAAAAAGGAGAAGGAATCCTAAATAGGAATTCCCTTGGCAACTCTGCTAAACAACAGGAGAATGCACAATGTCTGCATAGACAATGAAATCAATAATCCATAACATGAGAAACAATGGCTGCCTTGCCCTCCTTTTAAACAAGTGAAGGCCCCATCTCCATGGGTCCCACTCCTTTTAGGGTTTCCTCCACCAAATAACCCTCTTCCCATTCATACTGCGCTATTTGTCTAAGTGTTCTCCACCTCTTATCCCAGCGCTGTTGACTTGGTCAAACTTGACCTTGTCCACTTGCAAATGACCCTGTTGACACATGAGGGTGTGAAAACTAGCTCCAATGATGATCCCCTTTCATACTATGAGGGATTTTATTGAGATTATCATTATACATGGGCCTCCTTACCCATTTATTCTCCTCCTAGGTGAAATCAACAAAAAATAATATTCCAAATTATTGTAGGAAAATTTTGGAATATTACATATTCCCTTCAGTCGTTAGAGGGACTGTCTCCATGCTTGCATTTTTTTCTAAGGGGATGGTGTCTCCTCACTGGTTTTTAGATTTTTCTACCCCTTCTGCCTGATATTCCCTATTCACCCAATCACTCTCAGGAGGAGATAAGGCCCTAAAATCCTGCGATTCATCTTGGTGGGGTAATATTTCAGTGTGGCTAGAGCTGCTGGTGGTGGAAGATTGATTCAACGGTTCCTCTTGCTCCTCATCTTTTTCAGATGGGTTTCTAATTTCGCGGGATGCATGAATTTACTCCAGGACTCAAGCCATCTCTTCTTCATAGTCTTGTAAATGTATGTTTTTAGGGCTTGAAGGTTGTGTATGGGATGGCCCTGCGTCATCTGGAAATTCCGAGGTGTCTTGCCATAATTGTAGTCTTTCGGACCGTATTCGCTTCCCTGGTTCTGAAGTTGAAGCACAAGTCCTTTTTGCTCTTTCTCTCCTAGGTATTTTTATTCTAGGAAGCTCAATTTCTGTTCCGATAGGGTTTTCCTTAGGGGCATGCACCGTAGGGTTAACAGAGCTGTCCCAGGATGTCTGTTGTTTTCCTAGCTCATGAATGATAATTAAATTGATTAAGCCATGGTGGATGATGGGTTCTTGGGGGTTTTTATCCTTTCTCATTCGAAAAACAATGTCGTGTAATACAAAATTCCAGAAAGAAGGCAGATTAACTAAATTTTTTTGTTTAAGAACAACTAACAATTTGAGTTGGTGGGGTTTTACCACATCTTGGCGTCCATCGCATGTGATGAATCTCTGGATGAATGCTGCCAATTCATACTAAGGTTGTTGTAGGGACGCATGGTTTATCCCCTTTCCCTTCCATTCTAATGGTTCTCTTGGATCCTGGTATGTTGCGATTGCCTCTCATAGAAGAAGGTGTTTTTTGGTCCATCTTTCTCCCTCTGTCGGTATTCCGAAGACTTCAGTGATGATATCCTCTATGAACGGTATAATCCTTCCTCTAAGTCTGGTGTGTCCCTCCTATAGTTTTTCATGAATTCAACTGCTATTTCTGTGACAAACCTTTGCAATTTGTGAAGTATGGTAGCCAACCAACTTGCTAAAGAATGGTGTGAGCTGTGTATGAGATTGGGAAGGTCGTAGGTTCATTTCAGAGAGAGTTTCCTCCCATGGTTGATGTGTTATCGGAGCTAATTTCTCCGTCTATCTATGTTTCGTTTCAACCCTGTTGGTTAGAATAAACACTGCATGCAAGAGAAAAAGAAATTGCAGCCTTTTGTTGTAAATGTATGTAACTTCATATCATAACTGCAATGATTTTTGGTCTTATCAGCGTATCCAAAGGAATTTGTGAAGGGAATTTACATGCTTAATATTTATGGATACTTACACCCCCTCTCTTGAAATAAGGACATCCACGTCCTTAAGTACAAGAGATATTTGATCAATCATGAATGCATATGGGGGAAAATGTGAGAAATTAGTATTCACATTATGTACGAGAGAACGGTGTCTGTGGTCTTAGAGCTCAAGAAAAGAGGAGTGACTGGAACAATTATGAATGTGTGCAGTGCAAGGGTCAGAATTGGAATTTATCATAAGTGTATCTCAAGTGGAAATGACCAAAGAAGGGGAGAAAGCAATACAACAATTATTATGATAGGATGTCCTTTTTTAATGGTATGGTATGATAGAAGTATGACAATGATGGATAATGATTAGTGCCGTCATCCTGTAATTCAAACATGAAAGCATAGTTTATTCATAGTTACTTATGTGGGTAAATAGTATTATCACTTATTCGAGTAGTGTGTTTATCTTGGAAATGGATGAAATAGGAGATAAGGTATATATAAGAGTAATTGGCTATTGTTAGAATAATACTCTCATACCAAAAGCAGAGCCACTGCTGTCAACAGGCATTCATAGCCTCGACAGGGTTGCTATTTTAACCCGAAAAATGAGCTAGAATCCTCTATGTAAAAGTAGATATTTTTCCAATTTTATGAAGAGTTCACTGTGCTGGTGTGGTGGCCAGATAGTCACTGTGCCACTCACTAGAGTTATAATAGAGTGATCAGGCTAGATCGTGATGAGACCTATTGTCCTTCAAGCAGCTGGAGCTATCGAGAAGGTCATTACCCTGGTGTGTTGGCCATTGTGAGCATGTCACGTGCTAAAACCTTATGATCATGGTAGGTTGGCTCGTGATGAGATCCCCTATTCTCTCTTAAAAATTTGAATATAGGAATAATACTTCTTTTTTAAAATTAGGCATTTTTCTTTTCTTTATAAAGAGACCACTGTGCTGGTGTGGTGGATAGATAGTCACAGTGCCATTCATTGGGATTGTAATAGAGTGATTAAGCCGGTTCGTGATGAGACCTCTTGTCCTTCAAGCAGTTAGAGCTATCGATAAGGTCATTACCCTGGTGTGTTGGCCATCGTTGGCATGTCACCTGTTAAATCTGTATGATCATGATAGGCTAGCTCGTGATGAGACCCCATATTCCCTCTTTGTTTTAAAATTTGCATGTAAACATAATATTTATTATTTATACATGAAGGGAGGCTCATTAACTCCTTAAGAGTTAGGGATGGTGTGAGTAGTAAAAAGAATGCTAATACAATTAATACTCCTTATTCCTAAATATTTATGTAAAAAGGGAAGTACTACTCAAGAGTGTAGAAAGATATACCGTTATAAGACTATGAATTGTGTGATAACATGTTTGAGTGAGGGATGTCTAGACCTTCATTTCATAGATGTACCATGTCAGCTTCCGGAGTAGAGATTTCCATTAAAGTTCCAAAGGATCATCATATTAGTAATATTGCTGCTTTTCTCCTTTTCAGGTGCCAATTCCTACTCAGAAATGTCTTTTATAGTTAGGGTGTGGGATGAAGATTGGTTTTTTTTGAGAAGAGATCAACAAAAAGGAAGAAGGATCATACTTAAGAAAAAGGAAAGAAATCAGCTCTTCAATCCGATTGAACAACAAAAAAAATGATACATGGCTGTTCAATTCAATTGAATTGCAACTGTTCACCTAGATTGAACAATAGTCATTCAAATATTTGAACAATAATAAATAAACACGCAAAAGGACATGACTGTTTAATCCAATTGAACAACAATTGTTCAATTCGATTGAACAACAGTCGTTCAATTGGATTGAACAACAGTCGTTCAAAGATTTGAACATAAAAAATAAAAACACAAAAGACACGGTTGTTCAATCCGATTGAACAACAATTGTTCTATTGGATTGAATGGTAGCCGTTCAAATATTTGAGCAAAAAAAATAAAAACGCAAAAGACACAACTGTTCAATCTGATTGAACAACAACTGTTCAATTAGATTGAACATCAGTCATTCAAATATTTGAACAACAAAAATAAAAATGCAAAAGACACGACTTTTCAATCCGATTGAACAAAAGCTATTCAATTGGATTGAACAACAACCGTTCAAAGATTTGAATAGAAAAAATAAACAACAAAAAGGATGAGGAAGAAAAAGGATACTACTATGAGTATGAAGAATGTACAACAAGAAAACTAAAAATTGCAGGGAAATTATATACAATATTTACAAAAGGAAGTAGAAAGATCTCATGTGCTTAAATTTGTGGGGTTATCACACCTTTCTGCTAAAATTTGGATAGTGGGATCATTGCATACTTGCTGGCAGAAAGAATCCTTTGTAAGAGGTTTGTGATAGAGGCACACTCTATTCCCATTGAGTCGGAATGTAGAACCAGACCCATCTATGGTGGTCAAGGTGAGGGTACCATTGCTGTGTACTTCCTGAATTTCGTATGGACCGAGCCACCTTGTTTGTAACTTGCTTGAAAATTCTTGGAATATGGAGTCATAGAGAAGAGCCCAATATCCTCTCTGGAATGTCTTCTTTTTGATGAGGTTTTCATGCCACTTAGCTCGTTTTTTTTGGATGATTGCAGCGCGCTGTAGAGCCAGTAGCCGTATTTCATCTAATTCATTTATTTTCTAGAGTCTTCTAATATGGGCCTCCGTCAAGTCCGACCCTACCTCTTGGGCTGTCCTCAGAGACTTTATCTCAAATTCGATAGGAAAAATAGGCTCTCTTCCAAATACCAGATGACACGGGGAATATCCAGTGGTGTTTTTCCCTGTTGTGCAGTAAGCCCACAAGGCCTATGGTAGTCTAGTAGCCTAGTCTCGACGATGTGTTGAAACTATTTTAGTGAGAATTGCCTCAAGGAATTTATTGGTACTTTCAACCTGCCCATTTTCCTGTGGGTGGTAGGGAGACGTGACTCCATGGATGATATGGTGATTCTTCAGGGTGGCTGTAATTTTATTACCCACAAAATATGCCCCTCCATCAGTTATCACTTCTCGTGGTAAGCCATATTGCACAAACAACTCAAAAATAAAGTTAATCACAGATTCTTCCGTATCTCTTGATAAGGCCACTATTTCTACCCACTTTGTTACGTAATCTGTGGCAACCTGTATGTATATTTTCTGATTTGATGGCGGGTTGAATGGCCCAATGAAGTCCAGTGCCCATCGTTCGAATAGTTCTCCTACCAATTTTGGTTGTAATGGAATTTCATCAGCTTGGCCCGGGTAGCCCATTATTTGGCAACTATCGTAGGCTTGGACATATTTTTTTGCATCTTTAAAAATAATAGGCCAGTAATAACCCAATTGCAATACTTTTTGCCCCGTTCTTCGATTTAAAAAATGGCCACCACAAGGTTCATCATGATAGGCTCGTAGAATTTCATAAATCTCGTCTTCTCGGATGCATCTGTGTATATGCATATCAACTCCTGTGTGAAAGAGGTATCCTCCGATCCAGGAGAATCTAGCACTGCACTGAACAACTAGCTTCCGTTCCCTTGATGTTAAATGTTTGGGAAAATTTTCTACTGCCAGGTAGTTTTCTACATTTGCGCACCATGGCATTTTTAATGCTACAATGAACAGATGTTCATCGAGAAACTGATCTTCCACTGCTAGTGTATCATTTGTTTTGGGAACTCTGGATAGGAAGTCTGCAACCATGTTCTCCTTTCCTGGACAATATTTGATAGTTATATCAAATTCCTGCAAAAGAAACAACCAAAGAGTTACTCTCCCATTTGTAATTGTTTTATTGGCTAGATATCTAATGGCAAAGTGATCAATATGCATGAGTACTTGATAGCCAGTTATATAATGTCTAAATTTATTGATAGCGTAAATGACAGCCAAGAACTATTTTTCAGTCACTGTATAGTTTAATTTAGCAAGAGTGAGATTTTTGATAATATAATAAATAGCATAGGGATTTTTGTCTTCTTCTTGACCAAGAAATTACCCTATCGCTGTGTCAGATGCATCTGAAGAAATGTGAAAGGGTAGCTTCCAGTTAGGACCGTGTAAGATAGGTGTTGTCGAGACCAGTTTCTTTAAATATGTAAAAGCAGTGTCACATTTATCAAACCAATGGAATTCAACATTTCCAGTTAATGCATACAAGGGTGCAGTGATTTGTGAAAAATTCTTTATAAACCTGCGATAGTACCCTGCGTATCCAAGAAAACAACGTACCTCTGTCTTCGTACAAGGTGTGGCTAATAAAAGGATTACTTCTATTTTTGCCGAATTTACCTGTATTCTATTTGCAAAGATGTAGTGTCCTATGATTACTCCTTTGGTCATTATCATGTGGCATTTATCATTGCTTAAACATAATCTGGTAGCAATACATCATTCCAATACCTTTTCTAGTGTTTGATCAAATTCATCTCCATATGGGGTAAAGTCGTCCATGTAAATTTCAAGTTCTTCATTTATTAAATTAGAAAAAATGCTGAGTATGGATCTTTGGAAGGTTGCTGGGGCATTGCATAGTCCAAATGGTAATACCTTGTAGGAAAATGTACCCCATGGGCAGGTAAAGGTTGTTTTATCTTAGTCTTTGGGGGCTATCTAGATTTGATTGTAACTGTTGAACCCATAAAGAAAGGAAAATAATCATTTCCCTGCCAATGTATCGAGGACTTGGTCAATAAAAGGAAGGGGGAAGTGGTCCTTATGTGTTTCTTTATTTAGTTCTCTATAATCCACACAGATTCTCCATTTCCCATTCTTCTTAGGAACGACTACTAGGGGAGATACCCATTTGTTGTCTAAGATAGGATAAATGAAGTTTACATCCAATAGCATTTGTAATTCATCTTTTAAAATGTCTTTCAGATGTGGGTTTAACTTTCGTTGAGGTTGCAGAATAGGCCGAGCCTCCTTGTCAGTATAGATGTGATGTGTGCATAGCCGAGGGTCTATACCCTTCATGTATGGGTAGTCCCAAGAAAATGATCCCTGATACTTTTGTAGAACCTTTATGAGCCTTTGCTTTTGGTCACTATCCAGACTGCCATTGATATTTAAAAGTTTCCTTGGATCAATTTCAATTGGTATGCTTCTACACACAGCAGTTGTGGGTATGTGTTGATTATCAATGTATGCCAAGGGGTCTTCTTGTGGTTCATCGTTAAGAACTATTTTTAACATTTGGAATTTTAAGTTTCCAGGCGTAGATGACTGATTCATGAAGTTATTGATTACATCACCTTTAGTTTGATCTTTGAATTCAAGAACTTCAACTATGGTCAGTGGTGAATGATTATTTTGTTCCCAATACATATGTGGATGTTTGTGAATATTTACCGTGGGTAGACTTGGTTTGGCAGGTGGGTAAATGATATTTTTTTTTATGGAATCTCCTCTAGAAATGGTCATGTTGCTTGTCCGACAGCCTATGTAAGAATCAGATGTTTCCAACCAAGGTCGAACAAGTATCAAGGGGTGTCCATCCATCCTACTTTTTGGTTTAATAACTAAAAAGTCAGCTGGATACTCCCACGAGTCCACAAAAACCATGATGTATTGTAATATTACTTCTAGTCTGATAATAAATATTTCAGAAAGTTCCAGCAAAGTATCCATGGGTTCTAATGTTGTTATGCCTAACTTCTCACATGTCTCTATAGTTAATATGTTAATGGCCACCCCTAAGTCAACCAATGTGTTTGGAAAGGAATGGCCAGATATTTTCATAGTTACTATGGGGTTCCCTGGATCCTCATATTTCATAGTTTCATTTCCCTTACCCAACAATAAGTCAGATAGTGCCCCTACCACATGAAAAGTGGGCACATTTTTTTCTTTCCTCTCTTGTTTCTTTCCGCACAGTTCTTTAATTTTCTTGGCATAGAGAGGAATGTCTTGTATAGCCTGCAAAAGAGGAATTTTAATGCAAAGGTTCTTTAATTCCCCTAGGATATTGAAATCTGGAGAGACTATTTCTCTAGGAAGTGTTAATATTTCAAGGAATGGAGGGGGAGAAATCATAAGGTTTTCAGGCTTCCCTTGATCAACCATTTCCCTTCCCTGTTCTACCTCTGTTTCAGTCATAGTTGTTTATCTAGGCTCTGTCGAAGTTCCTGATTCAAGTTGTGGCAGGGTCGTATCTTCTGCTGGTGAAATAACACGTCTTGATCTCAGCCTTAGTTCATTACATTACTTCTGATAAGTTTTAGGGTTTGGGTTTTCTACAATCTGTATTAGCTAAACTGAACTGTTGTTAGGATTAGGATTGGGTTGAGACGACAATTGAGGCCGTGTGATAGGCTGAGGGTTGTGCTGGACTGGGTATGGAGCTGGTAATGTAGGTTGATTTTGAACTCCTGTCCCCATCGGTAGGTTGGTCATTCCTAGAGGTCGTTGCTAGTTCTGAGGCAAATTTGTGGTTTGCAAAGGGGAGGCTAGCCACTGGGATTGATAGGGAGTGTTTTTCCAATAAGGGGGAGAACAAGCAAAACTTGGCCAATTATTTCCTGAAGAGGGTTATGTTGGCCAAGGCGGCATAGGAAATGATTGAGATGGCCAAGTAGAGAAAGGTGATTGGTATTGCCAAGCTGTGTAGGGTTTTGCTGGTTAAACTACGGAGAAGAAAAGAACTGAGACAGGTCTTGTGGCATACCTAGTTGTGCTTGCCATTGTCGACGTTGGTTTATTAGATAGACTAGTTCTGTCTCTTCTTCTGCTTTTTTAAAAACTGATTTCAGCCCTGAAAGTGAAGTGCAATGGTCTATGGCATGGTCCTTGGTGCAAATAGCGCATGTATGGACCATGTCTAATGGACATTCCATTTGGCTGTGCTTCTTCTGACAGCGTGGGAAAAAGATGGCCAAGTTTTGTTCTGTTATAGCTTGCTTCTACTTGGCTTGCATGACATCTAGCTGTGTTGTCAGGGTGCCCAAGATGTCAGTTTTTAAATCTTCTAAAATATTACCAAATTATTCTCTGGTCACGTTGCCACCGAATTTTTTAGGGTCCCTTGTAGTTGAGTCTCAACCAATTGACCTACTTCGTGTACTACCCCGAGAGCACCTGATACATAGTGAAATAATATCATCACATTCTTCTTGGTAGATGTTCCCTTTTCCCATTATGTTAAGTGTTTCAACACATTCTTCTTTCATTCCCTTAATCATTGTTGCTTTTAATATGTATTTGGATAGTGTAGTATATGGAGACCTTTGTAAGTTATATTGAAATATTTGACATATTCTTCTAATGTCTCATTGTCTTTTGCAGACATATTGAATATTTCATCTTTTAATTCTCGAGTCCGGCAATAGTATTGATATTTATTAAGAAAAGTGTTCTTCATCTGGTCCCAGTTATTGATGGTTCCTCCACTGAGTCCCATAAACCAACTTAATGAAGTCCCCTTCAAAGTAGAGGGAAATAATTTCAGTTTCTGAGGGTCAGTGGTGTAGTTATATCCCATATATAAGACATCGAATTCAAATAAAAATGCATCAGGATCTTCCGAGGTCAGCCCATGGAAGGTGGGGATGTTTTGTAAGGGAATGGACTTCATAAGGGCATTTGGAGCATGATTAACAATGAGATACTCCAATGTTGATGTATGCCTCTGGTTCTAGTTTTGATTGTTTGCCATTTGATCAAAGATATGCCAATAATCTTCGGGGATTTCTTGTTCTGGAGGAATAATATTAGTGGAATTAGGGAGTGGACGTGGAGGAAGCCTTACAGCACTTCCCTGATCTGGAATACCGAGTGTCTATGTTTCGACTACTTTCCCAGGGGATCTCAGCTCTGGATTTTTTACTTGTACTGCACTGCTGGTTTCTCCTTCCCCTTCCTGTAAATTACAAGAAACTCCCTCTCTTGAAGGATCAGTACTTCCGTGATCAACAATCTAACGGCTTTGTTCAGACCCTTCTATTTCACTATGAATCTCGGCGTAGGCTGCAGATGGCGAGGCTACTGCCTGAGGGAGTGTAGTAGGACTTTGAGTAGGAATGGTTCTGGGTCCTATGGATGAATGGGATTCAACCTTCTTAATGATTTAGTTTATATATGTTTTTCTGCCAAGGATCATTGGTTCTTTGGGTTTCGTGGATTTAATTGGGTGATTTTGGTTTGTTTCTATCTTTTTCTTCCTAGTCATAAAACAAGAGAACCTATCCTACTAGCCTTTGCACAATTGCTGAGAAGCGGGCTGGAGAGCAAGCGTTTTTCTTTCCGGTACGCAAGTTCTTACCTCTAGTTTTTAATACCCAATTATTTGCAGAAAAAGAAAAAAATAAATATAGGAAATCACTCTTAAACATTCCCCTTCAACGACGCCAAAAATGTTGGGTCATAAAGGTGATTGTTACAAGAAAATTCAATGCTTCTCATTCAATTATCAACCCATGGAAAGTCTTTTTATTTCAAGAGTGTGAGCACAGTATATGCAAGTGATATCAAGGAAAACTACTCTAAATTATCATAAGGAAGACTATATAATTATCGAAGTTTAATCAAATCGAAGTGAAAGGGGATTATAGAATGATTTTGACTATTCCGTCTAAATAAGTGCATAAAAGAGCAACATATAATTCAGCAACATACTGTGATGAATTGAACAACAAATTGAATAAATTGAACATCAATTGTTTATCTAAATTTTGCAATGGAATTATCTTTTAAATTAAGAAATGAAAACTCTCTAAATCAAACAACAATTAGACACCTTGCAATAATAACAAAAAGATCCAATATTTAACTATATACAGAATTGAAAAGTAGTCATGCTAAAACTAATGAAACGAGTATAAAGCATTGGGAGATTATGAAAGCATCTAAAAAAATTATGAAAATATTGACTGTAAGCAAGAAAGCATGACTGATGAACTATTCTAATGAAAGAGAAAGCTAGAGCATCTTATGTTCACAATTCAACCAATTAAATGATATCTCACGAAATGCATTAGATGACTGAAAGGTAAGTTCTGTAATTGAACGTATAGCACAAAGGTTAGCGAAGAAACTCCCAAGGCTGGGCCCCAAAACCACCATAATTATACCGCTAAGGAAAAATCAGAGATTGACTATTCAAAAATGCCAAAATCTTTATTAAGATGAAGATTAATACATTAATACAACTAGACAATTCTGTCCCGATACATATATTACAGAAGAAAATCTCTATTTAGATCTATCTATCTTGTTCTTCCTCAGCCTTTTAAAGGCGATTTCAATAGTGGTAACGGTATTTTCCATACAGGATCCTACTACTCGTGGCTATCGTTTGAGTTCTTGAGACATGGATGTGGCTTTCCGTCTTCCATCGGCCCATGGAAGCCATCATGATCCCATTTATTTCTCTTTGTCAGCTGTCTTCTGGTTATCATTAGTTCAACTGATTTGTTTCCCTGTAAATAAATATACAACAAGTAAATTTCCCGTTGTTAAACATCCCTTTTACCGTCAGTTAATTTTGTCCTAACTTTACATTGATTTCCTTTCATTTACTGTTAAGATGAGGAAAAATTCATAAAAGTGCATAACAATTCGTGGTAAAGATAAGATGAAAACGTACCTTATTCTTGGCCCAACAGCTGCCTCAACCAAGCCTCAACCAAAAATATTCAAACAAACCCCTACGCACTAATAGCTAGCCTAAAATTACCGCATAAACAAAGCTATATCTAATAGAGAGAGCCCTCTCTGAGTCTAGGAAGGCTAGGTCTTAGATTATAAAGAGGGTTGATGTTGGCCCTCCGACAGTTCTGTCTTTAGCCTTCGAATTATAGGGAACTAACATACTGGCGATCATACTGGGGATGAAATTTATCTTCCTCAGAAAGTACATCAAAGTTTAGATATGATTACTGATGGTGGATAGTGACCAGACACAAGAAGGCTTCATTATTCACCTGACGACTCCATGATTCAAAGAACCCGAATTTTGAGCATTCATGGTGACTCCACAACATGCTGACCAGAGTTCTTGCTGAACAAGATGACAAGGTTTGTCGTAGATCTTTTGTCTTGTGAAGATTTAAATGAATTTAGGAATCAGTTATCAGAATTTTAGCTTGATGGATATTTTCTAGAGGCTGTCTTTCTCATTTTGAAATCAAGCAAATTTGGTCCTAAAGCTAAAACATGTTTTCTAGAGGTAGTTGATGAACGATATGAAACTGGTATTGAACTTTTGAATTGTCAAATTTAGTCATATAAATTCTGATATCCTCAATAATTCTTGGAAAATATTCCTTCCCCTAAGAAAGAGGAAATTGTACGGCCTCTTGACTTACATACTGAGGATGATTGTGCTTTCAAGTACCAAACTGAAGATGTGGTTTCAAGGTTTAATACCGAGGATACAACAGATCAACTAGTCATTGAAGGCCTAGAAGCAAATATTATACATCATGCTTTTATTGATCCTATAGCAGATTATATGGAGGTTTTTTTTAGCTCAAGTTTTCAAACATGTATTCTCTATAAGGATCAAATACATCAGCAGTAGCCAATATTTATTACAAATTTGATTATGTGGACACATAATCAAGTTATACTTCTAATTTTCCTGACAAGCAGTCAATTTTTCCATTTGTTACTATAGCTACTTGACTGGCTCCATTGGCATTTTTGTATTTCTTGATTCAGTAAGATTATCAGTAGATTAGGGTAGGTAGATGTGCAAATAAGCTCAGTGCTCTGAGCATCTTTCCAGTTTTATTTTCAGACTACTTTCTAGTTTTTAGTGAAACTATGTTCCAGACTTTAGTTTGCAGATAGTGTTGATTTCAACTTGAATATTGTCAGCCATAGAGGTATTTTAGCAGATTAAGTTGTAGATTTGGGATCAAGCCAATGGATCAGGCCACTAGTCTATGGTGTTGTTGACACCTCCTAGAGGAGCTGCCATCCATAGCTAGAGCCACTGTTAGACTCCTGTAATTCATAGTATCACAAGGTGACTGATTATTTCTCAAATATTTCATAATGAAAATTATATTCCATGGCTGTCATTTATTTTCAGGAAAAAAGGGAAATCGTGACTGTAAAAAGCTTCAAAGGAAACAATATTCCTTTTTAGTTCAGTTGAAAGAAGAAAGTGTTGTTGATAAGGTGTGATGGTGAGAAAACTTCATTTCTGCCCTCATTTTATTTAATTTACCCTATTTTTCCCTTCATTTTTCCATTTTATAAAAATCCCACGCTTCATTTCTTTCAAACCCATTTTTTAACTATTAAAATTTGATTTTTTTATAGTTGAAGAAGCAGCTCCACCCACCCACTAAACAACCATATCATATTTCCTGATCAAAATACCATACATTTCTCTATTTCGTAGCTCCTCCCCTCTTTAAGCTGCTTTATAGGTTATACATATAAACCACTTCAACCTTACCTTACCGCAAATTCCACCCGAAACCATTATCTCATTTACCCTTTCACCATCGCCCATTGCACATTGCAATCGGCGATTTTTATATTTGCACATTAAGACATCAGAGGTTAATTGGTTCAAGTTGCGACACGATAAGTTATTTTCTGCAGTTTTCGATAGGGCTTAAATGTTGTGATGTGCGATAAACCTTAAATCCTGTGATTTGTGATGTTGGTGGGAACCGATCGCACATTGAAAAGCACAAATTTTAACTTCCACCTCCTTGCTGCTCATAAACAAATTTGTGATCTGCGGGCCATGGGCAGGCCCGCCTTTCCTTGCCACATCATCCCTGCTCATCACTGACCAAACCTCTATTATAGCAGGATTAAATCTTTGTGGAAGGTAGTAGGCAAAAATTTTGAGGCAAAACATAAGGCCAAATTTCATGCTTATATCTCAAAGTTGACTAAATTATTGTGGAGAAGTTTGATTTGAAATAAGCACCAGATTTGACCATAGTAATGTTGCTAGTCATTTTGACCTTGTACTTGGCTATAAATATTTAGACGTATCTATGTTGAACTAAACAATTTCTCTAAGGAAAAGGTTGTTGGGTTTTCCCCTGTGTGGGTTTTCCGAGGGTAAATGTTTGTGTTGATGTTCGGTTGTGAGTCTTTATGATTATACTAGAATTTTGTTTTAATGTTCATATCCTCTATGTAATTGCCTTCTGATGAATATGAATGAAATAAAATATTAACCTAAGATAAATCATAAGAAGTAATTATCAGTTTAGAGGATGCTTGAAAAATAAACATGGTATCAGAGATTATGGTATAAGAGAAGCCTTGAAGAATAAGTCGTTCTTGTTATCCTCTAGGGTTGGATTTATCACCAACCTAGTTCAAGAAGTAAATTCCAAGTCCATGATGAAAACATCATATAATGTTTAAGTAGAAAGCATATTGTTAAAGGAGTCCTAGTTAAATATCATAGTTTGGAAGAAGAACAAATATATACTAGAGATATGTCTGTACCTTTGGTCAAGAATATGAAGAAGTATGAAGCCCTATGCCTCAATATTATTACAAGAAGGCCGAAATGGATAACTCATTTTGGTTGCATAAGGATGAAAGGCCTCAGGGCTAATCTCAAGAAGGACCAGAAGGTCTCGGGACTAATGTAAGAAGGTCGAGTGACTTAACGAATGACCTAAGAAAAAACTGAAATATCACAATCAACCTACGACTTGTTTTGGTATGTAATCCTTTTGTGATTTAATTGATGTTTCATAATAAAAAATCATTGGATCATACATTGTTTACAAGAAGAATTCTTGAGAATAAACTTGTGACGTTATGTACTCACATGATCGTAAGAATAATAAGTCTCTATGATTAAGGATGGAAATATCTAGGGAATCTTATAAAGGACTAGGAGTCTCAGGAAGTGGGTGAATCAGCCTTAGAAAATGATTTGTAGAAGGCCTAAAATGCTTGGGTTGTTACAGGAGGTTGAAAGTGTTCTTAGGATCAATGGTAGGAATCTTAAAAGCCCTTAACTCGTGAAGTATAAGTCTAAATGCCTTCGTAAGCCATTCAAGGTGAACATATGTTGATAATTATATTTGAAGTCTTGTTTTATTATAACTCATATAAATAAAGGAAAATAAGTTTTCTCAATATGATGTTACATGCAAGGATTATTCAAATCATGATTGGAGACCAAATTCTGGGTTATGCAAATGGTAGTCTAGGATTTGGTTTGATTATATTCCTTTGAAATGTTGTAAATGACCTGTCAGACTACTTAACTATTTTTCCTTATAATACAAAATAAAAATGCTATTCTAAATATATGTTATGGCTAATATAAAGGTCTTTGTTCCCATGCAAAATACATTACATATTGGTTCCAAGGAAAGCACATTGTTTCCATGCCAAGCACATTACAGTGATGAGTTGTTCAAAGACGAGTATGAGGCCAGGAAAAAGACCAACAATTTTTTTCCAAGGTCTAAAGTTGGAAACTTGGAATATAAGGCCTCATTTGTTAGGGGTCCTTGACGAAACCATCAAGGGTAGTTTATATGAATATTGAAGAGGCCACGTCACCTAAAATTTCAGTAATGAAGCTCACGTATATACATAAATATTGTTAGATACACCTTATAAGGAAAAACATCTTGATATTTCAAATGAAAACATCATAATCTAGGTAAGATAAAGCCAATATTGAATGTTGAACGGACCCATGTTCTTCCTTGAAGGATGTTGCATTGTGTTAAAAAGAAGGATATTGAAGCTACAAGTTTTTAAAGGTCCTAAAATATGCATTAAGTATTCTATATGGAAACTCAGTCTCATAATCTATTTCTTGCACATCAAAGCAATAAGGAAAAATGATCACTTTCATTCATTTGAATAAAGTAAACACTGATAACAAGTGAAAAAGAGTTAGAGTCCCTATTCAAGTTTAGATACCAAAGCTCTCTTGATAGGTTCAAGTAATTCACATATCTAGTATTGTCCTGTCACTACTATAGCAGGCCAAGAACATAAACGATTGTAGACATGTTGGATTAAATTTATTTAATAAAATTGTTGTTGCAAAGATGTAAGCTTCTAAAGTATCGATGTCATATATAATTTTATGGATAATATTACATCTACTTCTATGGGAATTTTAGTTTTGAGATCTATTTAGAAAATATAATTCTCAACCCATAATTATGAATTCTATTCTTTGCACTTTGAAATGAATACCAACTCTCTAAGGAAAAAATATTGTTGTTACTACAATGATTGTGAGGAAGATAAATTACTTAGTTTGGAGATATCAAGGATAATCATTGGAAAAAAATCCTTGAATGATTGATGATAATTATGGAGTTCATCTCTTGTGTAAATAGCATATCGATTCTAGGGTTTTGACATTTGGATAATAAAATTGGAAATCTAGGGTTTGAAATCCCTAGATAGCTAACATGGATTTGATAAAGGAGACTTAAGGTCTATGGAAAAACACCATAGAACTATAAATATATTAATGTTTATGTTGAAAGAAGAAACTCTAACTCATGGAAGGAAGGAATGCCATCATACTAATGAGGAGGATGAGGTTGATAAATTTGCAAGATGAATGCAAGAAGGCTAAGATTAAGAGGGAGTTGACATTTTCTAAAAGATAAGTACTTTATATCTCTCTCTTCGTTGATTATTATTGTTGTTTTTATTTTACTATCAATTATCCTCTTATATTTGTTTATTTTGTTGGGTTGTAATTGTCTTCCATGGCCTCCCAATGAGGATTTAAAGTACATATTGAAGGATTCTAAGGCTCTAGTATCATATGGAAGTGATGGAAGAACAAAGAAAAATTTGTGACAATAGTACTTTTCTATAACTGGTGATTTGGGTTGAGAGATATTGTAGTAGATGAGATACGTGCTCAGAGGGAGTAGGAAGATCAACACGTTTTAAATATACCTTGATTATGACGATGATAATAAATGGTGACTTTCAAATGGATCTACATGATCTAGCATGCAACATATGGAAATATAGAGAAGTACAAAGCGAGAGTTGAGAATAGAAGGTTCTCCCAGAAAGAGGGATAAGACCATAACAAGATGTTTGCTCTAGTTGTTAGATACACTTGTTGGTATAAAAAATTAATGAAAGGGGGGTGAATTAGTAATTGTCTAATTATTCCAAATTATTTCTTTTTCAATATGTTCTTACTTAGTCCCCTTTATTTTAAGTTAATTCTAAGAGCCTTCACTCACAAATATATGAGTAGTAAGCTACAAGAATTCAAATGTTCAACAAAATTTCTCCAGATCAACACATTCACACATAAACACAGGTATTTTCATGCGGAAACCCAAAGGGTAAAAACCACCAATTTTTCATTATTTTAAGATGTAAATTAAGCACCCACTTAATTACATCAGTTTTTTTGTGAGAACCCACTCAATAGATGCACGCAACCCCCTTTAGATAGCAAGCACTGAATTTCCAAGAGGCACTAGCCTCCTTTAGCATGTAGGCCACTACCTACTGTTGTTACTGTTATACTATTTCAAACATTTTTAAAACTAAGAAACATAGGAGTTTGACAAATAATGAAAATACAAATTCAATGAATCAAAATACTGCCTTCTTCTCTAGGTCCTCTACTAAAACATAGACTCCACCAGTCTTGCACAGTTGCTCCTCCTGCACTCTGCTTAGCTCAACACATGATCAATGCCCTGCTGTCTTGTAGCACATCCTATGTTTCTCCTCCCTCAAATCTACCTCTGTGCTATCCCCCACACTCAACACTCCCTTCTCAACAAATTCAACAATTCTGTTTATTCTCTTTTCTTGCTCGATAACTTCGGAGGGTTTAGTTTCACTTCCACATACTACCTAGTCTTGTCTCAGTAAATTGCGCACAAACCACTCAAGTGTTTCTTTGTGTGACACACATTGCTGCCTTTGTGTCTGCCTGATGAATAATTCCAGAGACATAATTACAGATATGCTCACCTCGCCACTTCCCATTAATAAGAATTAAATTCACAGTCCACCTACTTACTCTAGCTAAAATCTCCAGTCTTAATCATGGATTCTTAGGCCTGAACTATACTTGACCTGGCTTCTATGCACTCTATTTATTTCATTGAGGTGTGCACGAAATATTAGAGGTGGCTTTTTCCAAGGCTCAGAACAAACTTCTCTTAAATTAGCTTGTGCAATTGCGGTCTTTCTGTCATAACCAAGCGACCTTACTATCGTCATTAATCTCATGAACCAAATCTGTTGTGCAATAATTTAATTCACTGCCATCCCATTGGTACTTGAATACACCTTTGAACCATAATATCAGAGTATTCAACCCACAAGTTTACACCATTGAAGCACTCCATGTCGCAGCTTTCAAAAAGAAAAAATTGTGATATTTTTCTTCTCTGATTTCCTTGGCTCCTTTAACTTTTAGCTATTTTAGCATTACTTCCCATAGGAACATGTGCCAACATTTCATCAGAGCCCCTCCATTAGAAATTTCCTTATGAGCACTTGCGGAGGAGTTATGGGATCCTTCACCTTCCAATATGTCGAGCTCCAATATGATGTCATGGGTGCATCATCACTCCACGTGGTTCCTCTACAGTTTTTCCATGTGTCACCTGGATTTGGCCCACTAGGCCCCTCAAACACGCTAATTTTTTTCTGCCACGTGTCCTATCATACCTCCACATCATGTTGGCATCATATTCCATTTTAGCTTATCAGAGCTAGTCTCATGCTGCCATGTGGTCTGTTAGAAGAGAGAGGAGGACCCGCCAGACCTTGAATTCATCATTGAAACCTTTGTTAATTCGTCTCAAGAAATCATTGACGCCTTTTATTCTTATTGACACGCTGGATATCACAACTTCTTAAATCAGCTCTATCAAGAAGTTCTGATATTCTAGAGCTCCGATGTTCCGATATCCCAGACCTCCGATGTTCTAATATCCCGGATATTCGCCGAACTTCAACATTCCGATGCGGTGATGACCTCCGATTTCCGATGCTTCAATATTTGTCGACCTAGTATATGCCTATGACCTCCAGCTTCTAAATTATCTAATATGATGGTCCCTCAATGTTCCAATATTGTTAGATCTTTGATGTTCGATATATCGGAGTCTGGACGATCCTAGTTCCAATATTTCATCCTTCCCAAAGCTTCAAGTCTTGAATTTTAGCAGATCATATCTTTTGATCCAGGAAACCATTTTTTTTCTTCGGCATATCATTGAAAATATCTTCTAGAGTAATTTCCAATGGATAGGGTCCGATGTAGACTTGGAACACATTTTATACCTCTAAGGGTGGATCCAAACTTCCTACCTCACTCTGCTTCTCGACCTTGCTGCTTATGCCAACATCCAACCATCATAGTCATCATTTAATGGATTTTGAATAAGCCTATTACTATGATGATTTGTATCTACCAGAATCTCGCAGATATCAATGAATCACTATAAGCCTGCAAATATCAATGAATCACCATTTAATCTTATTGACATCAATTCCAACACTAATACAACCACCTATTATCTAACAATATCCCCCTTTTTAATTGATAGCAACACCATAAGCTACCCCTTAGGCTAGGCATGTACTTCTCCTATATTCTCCCCCTTTGTCATCAATGGAAAATATTACTTCTTGAATACTCCCCTTGAACCATTGCAGTCTCCTCTTCCATGAGTCCCACATGCTTTGTAGCTGCCATCCCTTACCAGAATGAAGTCATTTGGAGGGTGGAGTCACAACTATGATATAATACCTGAGATATTAAAATGGTTCTCTTGCTAGTGGCTTGGTAAATACATATGACAATTGGTCTTTAGTGGCCACATACTCAATTATGAAAATTTTTTCTACAACTTTCTCCCTTAGAAAATGAAACTTAATGTGGATATGCTTTCTCTTGGAATGCATGATAGAATTTTTAGAGATATTTATGGCACCTGTATTATCGCACATGATTGGAATAGGATGAGTCAAATCCACCTTCATATCCATCATAGTCTGTTTCATCCATAGAATTTGTGTGCAGCAGGTGGAAACAACAATATATTCTGCTTCAAAGGTCGATAAAGAGATGGAGGCTTGTGTCTTGTTGACCCATGACACTAACCATCTCCCCAAGAAGAAGGCTGCACCTGAAGTGATTTTTCTATCATCTAGGCTACCAGCCTAGTCACCATAAGTGTAGCCTTTCAACTTCAATTATTTTCTTTTGGAATACCACAACCCATACTCTGTTGTCCCTTGAAGTTATTTGAAAATCCTTTTGACAACAACAACATGAATTTCACATGGAAAATCCTGAAATCTGGCTATAAGTCCCATGGCCTTCATGATATCTGGCTTTGTTGTGAAACCAACTCCAAAAAGAGAAGAAAAGAGATATCAACGCCTTAGAAATAAGTCACTTCGAGGGGGCAACCTCCAATACATTACATGAATGAACAATTCTTGGATGATATAGTTTACAAAACCTCCTTTCTATATATAGGAGTCCATGGGGCCATAATGTAATCCTAGTGGGCCACAATGTAATCCTAGCCGACCTAACAATAATTGTTAGTATGAATTCTTTGTCGAAGCGTACGAAAAAGAACCACTTTAGCTACGCATAACTAATAGCCCTAACAACAATAATGGCTGCAAAACATCTTCAGACCTGCAATTAGTAGTTAAAGTGCTGCAACAAACAGATCTATAAATGGAAAGATATTAAGCAGTAAAGTAAAGAGTTTGCTCCATGCATCCAACATACAAGACAAGAACACGATTTTTTGAATGAATTTTTATATTACAGGGCACCTGGGAGGAAACAAGAAGGTGTATCCAGATCTCCTCAATGGGATGGGTTCTTTGTAGTCCTCAGCACTTCAGATCTAAGTTTTCTCTCTCTTGTAGATGTAGAAAACCCAATGTAGAAGGTAGAGCTCAATGGGAGCAACAATGGCAGAAAAATGAGACCGAGTGTATAGATCCAGAGTGATCTAGTATGCAACAAAAGGTGAAGAATGAAGGGGAAAACCCTCCTATTTATAACAAAATATTGGGTCATTCTAGATCTTGGTGCATGATTAAAATAATGTTAATCAAATCTAGATCCACCTCTATGGAATATTTATTATTATTTGTTGGAGGGAAAGGGTGTTTGACTTGGCTCAAATCCCTTGATTAGTGAAGAATAAATAAATAAATGATTTATTTATCTTTTTAAGGAAGTGGTTGGGATATAATCAAATAAATAATGATTTATTTAATTAATGGTGGTTGATTTGGTCATATTTAACAAGGAATATTATTTAAATAATTATTCCTAGAAAATACTAAGATAACTATGGGTTTATCTCATTAATTTCTTTGTTTTTGGGTTAAACATGACTGGGAATAATAATTAAATTATGGTTTAATTAATTATTCCTTTTGCTCCCTAATTAACATATAGGAGAGCATGATTTAAAACCGGTCTTACATGGTGTACTTGGGTCCATCTAATGATGAAGAGTTAGATGACCAAAAAATGGTGTAACAATAATAATTTAAGGGCACAATAATAACAAAATGGGGGTTACAAGGGTACAATAATAATAATATGGGGTTATACTAACAATAATAAGGACTATACTAGTGATATAGATCTCCAAAATGCTCCTCTCCTTCAAAAAAGTGTTGTCTTCAACGCTTGAGTAGCTCTGGGTGCTTATGTATAAAATTCTCATCCTCCCATGTAGAATCTTCAGTGGGTAAGTTCTTCCACTTGATGAGATACTTTGAAATTGATCGATTTCGTAGCTGCCGAGTTCTTGTTTCCGTGACCACTTCAAGTTCCAATATGATTTTTCCTTCCTCATCAAGTTCTGGAAATATTGTTTGAATCGGAATGTTTTCACCTATAATCTTCTTTAAGCATGAAACATGGAAAACTGTATGCACTCGTGAAGAAGCAGAAAGCTCCAATTTGTATGCCATAGTACCAATCTTTTGCAACACCTTGTAAGGACCATATTACTTCAGTGATAATTTATTATCCTTCTTAGCTTGCTTGAGGGAAATTTGTTTGTATGGTCGTAGCCGTAAAAATACCCAATCTCCTACATCAAAAATTCTCTCGCTGCGATGTTGATCTGCCTGTTGTTTCATTCGATTTTGTGCCAAATTTAGGTTATCCTTTAAGAGTTGGAGAACTTCTTGTTGATGCTCGATGTGATATTCCAATGCTTGAACCTTCGAATTTTCTTCAAATATGATGTGATGGATGCAGATGATATCCATAAAGTGCCATAAATGGGGTCATTTTTGTCAGTGATGGAAGGAAGTGTTATACCACCATTCAGCCGAGAGGTAACTAATTGACCCATTGTGTTTGTTTATCGTATACAAAAACGAAGATATCCTTCCAAACACTTATTTACTATCTCATTGACCGACGTACTGAGGATGATAAGATGAGCTATGAGCTAATTGAGTACCCAAACAACAAAATAACTCTGTCCAAAAATTTCCAGTAAAAATAGGATCTCTTTCACTCACAATAACCCTTGGGTTTCCATTTAGCTTTTGAATTGTGTCCATAAATGTAGTAGCAACCGTACTTGCTTTAAATGGATGAGATAATGCACAAAAGTGTGCATACTTGGTAAGTTTATCAACTACCACCATGATGACACTCTTTCCTTCAGACTTAGGTAAACCAGTGATAAAATCCATTGAAATATCCTCCCAACGTTGACTTTGAATGGATAAAGGTTGTAGAAGACCCGGGGTCTTAATTGTCTCAACTTTATTCTGCAGGCAAACCAAACATTCCGCCACAAACTTTTGAATATCAGATTTAAGGCCATCCCAAAAAAATTCTTTCTTCACCTTGTGGTAAGTTTTTAAAAATCCTGAGTGTCCTCCTAAAGGAGAAGTGTGCACTTCCAGAAGAATATTTTGTTTTAGTTGGGAATTCTTACAAAGATATAAGCGATATTTGTACCATAAGGAATCATTTTTCCAACTAAATGTATCAGATGTACTAGGATCTTGTCGCAACTTTTGAATGAGTGTCCACACGTCTTTGTCCTTCTTCCATTCATCTCTTGCTTCGGTTATCCAATCTAGTTGGATAATAGAAATGGCACAAAGCAATGCTTCCACCTCTTCATTATTTCTTGAGAGTGCATTTGCAACAACATTAAGTTTTCATTTTTTGTAGATTATTTCAAAGTCATAACCCAACATCTTTGTGACCCATTTTTGCTGCTCTTCTGAAGAGAGTCTTTGTTCCAAAAAGTGTTTAAGACTATCATGATCATTTTTTACCTTGAAGTGTCTTCCCATTAGGTAAGTTCGCCATTTCTTTAGTGCATGCAGTATTGCTAACATTTCCTTCTCATACCTATGCCCGGGGGAGGCATACCTATGCCCGTCGTGACAAAGTACAAAAGAATAGTGTGTCCAGTGAACAAGGGACCGAACCATAGAGTACAGCTGGCATAATCAAGAGCCAGATAAAAATACAATGAAGAGTCTCACATACATGATGTGCCTGGGATAACAGCCAGGACTAGTACAATATCATCTGAGTACATGAGATAAATACAACCCAAATGCCCCCTGTAAATGGGGAAGGGCTCACAAAATCTGACTGATACATGCAAATCATAGAGGTGCTGCAAGTGGCTAAGGCCAACATCATCAAAACCTGGAGCGGCATCAAAGGCTGCAATGAAGAGGTCATCCGGGCATGTGGGGGGCTACCTGCAGGGCCACCCCCTCATGAGGGCTGAGACATCTCACACACGCCCGGGAATCATCAAGAGCTGCTGCTGGGTCACTGGACTGTCCAGTATACGAATCTCGATCATGCTGAAAGGAGCTGGAGAAGCAACCAAGTCAAAGGGAGGTGAGAAATCCCCCTGCCTGATCCGAGGCACCGAACAAAAGTGGAAGCTGGAACGAAGGTACACCGCCCTCTAGACCTTGCTTCTGGAATAAGTGTGTTGAGGTCGACAGAAGGAGGCCCGCCTTAGGTGAGGCAATGAGAGATCCTCAACTAAGGCACGAGAGAATAGCAATAGAGCGACGGACAGACTGACACTAATGATGATGGCGGAAATGGGAAGGGTGGAGTGGCGAATGGACGACTTCCCTTGTTAGAGCATAAAAGGCATGAATGACATGGCAGCGACTGACACAATATCGAAAGGGACAGGGGACAGTGGGGCTGAAGGTCATGAGATGCGACACAAGAGAGGAACCAAGCAAAAAGAATGGAGGGCTATAGTAGGGTGTAAAAGGATGTAGGATAGACTCCATGAATGCAATGATGACTCAACTCGGATGCTCTAAGCAAGGGCGACTAGATAGTGCTGCCACACAATAAAGGCCCCAATGGGGGTCATAGAAGCATGAGTACAAGGTGGGCACTCATGACGAAAATCAACACGAACATGGACAAGTAAGGGGGCGATATGGTGCCCCAAGTACAAGTGTCGTAAGTGAGGAAATTCGATTTTGAGGAGCGGTGAAGTGACCCTTCGTGGAAAAATGTGTCCGGGTGAAGTATCAAATCACCAAAAACTAAGGAAAACCCATTTGAGAGCTCGGTGAGATCTATCCAGCGGTGCTGACGGTTCGTCGAACGGGGCTACGGTGTGGTCGCAGCAGTCGAAAGAAGAAACAGGGGTTCTCTTTTAATGAGGCGGTTTTTCCTCCAAAATCATTCATTTGCTATTGTTGCTGTGGTGAATGTGGAGAGGAGAGAAGGCCCTAAATCTTGCGGCGAACGTAGCGGACAAACCGACCGTTGGATTCGAGATCTGTCAGTTGGAGGTAAGAGGCCTAACCTTGCTCTTGCATTTTGATGGATTAGATTTACAGTTTAGGGCCCAACACCCCAGGAACAGCCCCTCCCTCCTCTCTACGGCCGGGTCGCACCTTTTGGGGAAAAAGGTGCGACCTAGGACGTAGGTATTGGGGCAAAAGGTGCGACCTGGTCCAGAAATGGGCAGAAAGCTGCGACCTGGGAGGGGAGGGGATCTTGATGCTGTTTGATGGCTGGGAGTTGGGTTTTTGTGTGTGGTTATGGGTTGCCCGATCTGTACCCTGACCAAAAGAATGTGTTTGTGCAGGTATGGCAGAGTTACGAGTCAACTGGAGAGAGAGGGATCTGGGAACACTTCGGGCAGAGATCCAGGCGGATCAGGGCGTCCGTCGTGTATTGGCCAGATTTGGGGTTCTCAAGTTTGTGGAGACCCCGTTGATGAGAGCAGGGGAACCATTACTGGCCCGGATTATCAGTTACTGGGATCCAGATCAGGAGATCTTTGTAGTGCAGGGGCACAGGATCGAACTGACGGTCCAGTATGTGTACTTCCTGACCGGCCTCCCACCATTGGGGATAGTGGGAGACACGCAGCCAGTGTTGCCGCGGGGGCGGCATATCATGGAGTTTGTGGAACGCCATTGTCGACCGGGGTTCCAAGTCAAGGGGACTCGGATATCGATCGGGGATCTAGAGAGGCTAGAAACCCGTGCAGTGGCTGCAGCTGTGCTGCGAATCCTGGGCACCCAGGCGTTCCATCACATCACCGGTGGGCAGATGATGATAGTGGAGAGTGTGTTGAGTGGGACCTACTTTGGGTGGGCCCAAATGATGTTGGTGTCGCTAAAGCGACAGTTGTCGCTATGCAAGCGGCAGGTGAATCATGATTGCTCATATGGGACTTCGTTGTGCGCCTTCTTCTTTGAGAAGATCCCGACCTTGAGGCCTCGCGTGCAGCTTCCAGATGGGGGCCCGAGAGAGCCCAGGATGCGTCGTTGGGGACGACTACTCTGCAAAGGAGGAGGAGGGGCGGTCGGGCGAACATTTCGACCGCAGTTTTTTGCCCATTGGGATCAGATGCCGTTGTACATAGATGACTACCCTTATAGTGGGATGAGCTACTGTGGGGATCCGGATCTGCCACTTCCGCCTGGTCGAGTCTGGGGGCCCGATGGTAAGTGACAAATTGCTATTCTTATATGGGCATGTTTAAAGTTTTTTGAATAGTAAATAATGATACTGATTCATGGACTTTTGGTATGCAGATATAGCACCGGTAAAACCGGCCGGATATATGGGACGACCGGCAGCGTCTGGAGCTACGGGTCCGAGTGGATCGAGGGCAGCGCAAAATGATGGTGCAGCTGCCCTACTGGAGGACATCCGCCGTAGATGTGAGCAGCTGTTGACCGGAGTATCAGAGCGCGGGTGGCAGGATTTAGACGACCAGTACATAGAGCCATGTGTTGGTCTCCCCTTGCAGTGGCGAGGTATCATGCGGCGCATGGCGATGGCCGGTCAAACTATGCGTGATCTACATGCTGCAGGGGCAGAGCCATTGGCCCGGGAGCCTCCAGATAGTGATTAGGGACAGATGGTGCCCCCTTTGATGTATGTAGGGGCAGGGGGTGCCTCCTATAGTGTAGGGAGGGGCATATGGTGCCCCCAGTTTTTGTTTTTGGTTTGTAACATGCTATGGGCATGTCGGATGTATATGTGTGTGGGGGCGTATGGTGCCCCCAGTTTTTGGAACATGCTATGGGCATGTCGTATGTATCAGAGTAAATGGACTCATCAATATATGGTTTGCGACACATATTATTGATATGCATCGTCTTTTGATGGTTGATTTAATGTTATTGTCCTGTATGAATTGTGTGTGATAAATGCCAATCTAGAACATGGTTTGCAATACTATCTACGTAGTGATTCTGGTCTCTGGGTACATGGTTGAAAGTGATGGTTTCAAACGCACGTATTAAGACTTTCACTCGTAAATAGCGTCGAAACAACACAGGGTTATGCACACGATAAACACCATTTAGTTGCATGACAAGAAGCAAGGAATCCAAGCGAACGTGCAGGTGGCGAATGCGATGCAGCAAAGCATCAGCTAGTAGGCCACGCACTGCATCGTAGTCGGCCTGATTGTTGGTGGCAGAACCAATGCATACCCCGTTAGACAGAACGAGGTCATGCAAGGGGGTGAAGATGGCCCACCCTGCCGAGGCAAGATTCCTGGAGTAGCGACTTGCACCATCGGCGTAACCGATAAAGGATGTGGACGGGGGATGCGCAAGGTGGTGTGACAAGACAATACATGAGGGGATGAAAGGAAAGGACGGCAGCGTGAGGGGGCAGAAGTCATCAAGCGGAAATGGCGGGGGGAAGGGGCAGGATGAGCAAAACTCAAACAAGGTGATGTATGAGGGCTATCGGAAACATGGCGAGGACTCGGGCTGCGAAGGTCAACAGAGACACCAGTGGAGTGATCTCGAGTATCAAGGGACACAATGGGGGAGGCAGAAGACGGGCTAGGTTCCAAGTGTCGTGCAGAGGAGGACAGGTAAAGAATGGTGACTGTAGACTCCGTCATCTGGACATCAGGGGGGGGAATATGGATGGGATCAGTGGAATCCTCAGGCTGGGCTGCAGCATACTGCGCGAGAATGGGAGAGGCGGATTGATTTTGTTCAACCTCATACTCGCGGATTACCTCAAGGGAGTCACGGTAATGCGTTAGGTGAGGACAATGATGGGAGTAGTGGCCATGGACACCGCACAAAGCACAAGGCTTGTTGGTGCGAAGGGTCTTGGGGTTCTTGGAGACGGTCGAAGCAGGAGTGGGAGTTTCAGGGACCGTAGTGTCGGGGAACGCGACTTTTACCATGGGGCGAATACGGGGTAACTCGGGACAAGCATGAGTGGCATGACCGATGACATCACATAAGGCACAAGGCTTCGAGGGTGGGGGAGGAGCCGAGGTGGTTGTGGTGGTTTGGTCTTTGGTTGCCCCCTTGCGGGCTTTTCCTTTCTTCCCGGGAGCCGACTCAGCAGGGGAAGGGTCCTGTGGAGGTGCCGGGGGCACGTTGGCTATGGAGGAAGCGAGGGGGACCGGTTGAACCGGTGTCAAAGCCATGTAAGGTTTGGGGTGACCAGGGGGGGTGGCGGCTGGGGGGTCAAGGTACCAAACCGGAATACCCAAGGTCAAGTTAGGGAGAGAAAGGGTGGCCATGTCGGGGACGGAATATACTCCGGGAGGGGGAGCCAAGAAGGGGATCTGTCCAGCAGGGTAATGACCAGGAGGAACGGCTCCAAGATGGTTAAGGCCAGGAGGGACCGATCCTGGAGGATAAAGAGGTGCGGGGGTGGCAGCTATAGGGGGAGGGCCAGAAAGGGGAGGTTCGGCTGGCTGAGACGGATGGCTAGGAGCGGGTTGCGGAGGGCGGGGAGGAGGGTGCGGGCTAGCTGAGGCAGGCCGTTTATGGGCAGCCTGAGATGATGGCATCATGCAAACATTCGACAAGCTGGGATCAGTAACGGGAGGGGGAGGAAGGTGAGGAAAAGTACCAAGCAAGGTGGAATCTTTATAAACGCCGGGGGAGACACTGGTCAAGGAATCGACAGTTTGCTTGTTGGCTACAGAAGAGATGGTCGTCTCGGAGGAGGACCGAGACGATGACTCATGATACGATAGCTGGTCAATGGTGACTATCTTCCCGTTATGTGGAAAAGACATCTTACGGAAGACCGCGGATGGGACAGCAGACATGGCATAGGTGTAGCTTCGCCCCAATAGGATGTTGTAGTCTAGAGGGGCGTCAATGAATTCGACATCAACGCAAACAGTCTTACCGGCGAGGGTGATGGGACAGTTACGAAACAGGCCAATAGGCTGGGAGGCATGACCATCCCACGCTCGAAGGGTGATCGTGGAAGGGGCCAACTCAGGGGATCCGAGTTGCTTCCAAACTGAAGCGGACATCACACAGGTGGACGCCCCCTCATCAATTATACACGGGGATACAGTGGCGTTCCGGATTTTGACTGGGATTTGGAAAGCAACAGAAGGAGGAAGAGGAGGGTGGTCCGATTGAGTGGCGTCGAAAACAATCATTTGGTCATCAGCAGGATCAACAGCGCCCACGGCAGATAGTAGAGCCTTCCTTTGAGAAGGGCACGACTGGAGGAGTTCCAGTGTGGAAATGGCAGCAGGGGATTGTGCTAAATCATCTACTATACTGTACGATTGAGCGGCTCGACCAGAAGCAGCATTTCGGCGTAATGGACCCTTTGGAATCTTTGGGTGAACCTCAACTTTGGGTTGAGGGATGTGTAAGGGGCCACTGGATGTCGAAAGAGGCTCTGTAGAACCTGAAGATGGAGGCTCGGAAGCAGACTGAGCAGGAGGCTTGGGGTACTGGCGAGACCGAGTTTGAAGGTGAAGGTCGACAGAAGGGGACAAATCGGAGCGCATCATAAGGATCTGGTAGTCAGAGGAACCAGAAATGGACGAGGGTGTGGCTGCATGGCTGTCGGGGGGTTGGGTAGCCACGAATCCCTGTTGAGGGAAAGGATCAGTGAACACAGCTGGCGGGGTAGTGGCCACATTAGGAGGAGCGTGAGGGGAGGTGTGTCGTCCGCGCAATGTGGCTTGAGACTCCCACATCTGTCGCATCTGGGGTAAGAGAGGACAATCGTGAGTGTAGTGACCGTAATCACTGCAACACGAACAGGGCTTGTTTGTGCGAAGCGGCCTGCGGCCGCGAATGCCCCGAGGCCGGTTGCTGCTGTTAGGGTCTCCACTGCACTGGGTCTCTCGTTACCAGGGGCAAAGAGCGGGGTTCTCGGGTTGCCTCTCCGCCTTCTTTGGGAAGAAGGGATTAAACGCACCCTCGCCGGCAACACGGCTCCGGAGGTCAGAAGGGCTAAGCGTGTGGTGAGAAGGCAAGGGAGGCTAAAACGCATATGCTAGAGCGGCGCACTGTGGCCGGGATAAAAGTATGGGTTGGTCAAGAAGATTGATGTACAGGAGGTTACAAAAAAGGCGAGGCATGCCGCATCCGGACAAGGCGTTGGCCGGGAGGGGCGCAGTGCCAGAGGTGCTGGCCCCTCCCTGAGGGGGGCCATGGCTCATAGGAGGATGAGCAGAGGGGTGGGAAAGCGATCCAACAATACCGTCGGCGGAATGAGATGCCCCCGGGGCGTTAGCGCCACCGGGCCGGGGGATGTCAGGAAGAACGGTATAAACATAACCAGATTGAGCGTAGATCAGGTCATATTTTAAAGCTATTTGGAGGGCGGCTTCTTCAGATTGAGGAAAGTGAGAGGCGACATCTTTGCCGATGGGAGACGGGAGGGTGCGCAGGAACCAGTCCATGTAAACCCGATCTTCAAAGGGAGGGGCTCGACATAAGCTCCGTCTTCGTCGCCATTCCTGAACATGGGCAGAAAGGCGTGTGGAAGAGGATTGCTTAAATGAAGTCAAGAGCTCCGTACTAGTGTCGTATCGGAGAGGGAGCTGGAAGTACGACAAGAAGGCTTGGGCAAGAGTCTCGAACGTGGTATGGGAGGAAGTGGCCTGCTCGACATACCATTTAGAAGCTTCGCCGGTAAGCGTGCGTTGGAACAACCGAAGAAGGATGGAGTCATCGGTAATGGAGTTGGAGGAACACCACATGTGGAAAGACCGGACGTGATTGGTTGGGTCTTCGCCATTAAGGCCCTCGAACTTAGGGATATCGGAGGGTAACTTGGTAGGCATAGTGGGCCAGGTGGTATTATGGTGAATGGGGTCATTAATCAACTGATGGAAATCGGGGAGGCTGAGGCCTGCAATGTACGGCAGCACAGGGGTGGCCGGAGTAGTGGTTGTGATGGTTCCGCTAGAAGGAGGGCCGGTATTGGGGCCGCTAGCATTGGGCCCTGATCCAGACATGGCGAAGGTAAAAGGGGGAGAACCGGGAGGAGAAGGGGGACCTGAGGAATCAGGAGAGGAGTCGGAGTGCGGACTCGAAGGTGGACTGGCTCGACGACGACGGTGCGGAGCAGGTCGATCAACCGGGAACTGAGGATGAAGGCCAAGAAGTCTCCCGGAAAGGCGCCTTGGGGGCGCAATGATGACAGGAAGAAGGAAACCGACAAGGGCAGAAAGGGGCAAAATCAAGAAGGTCAAGGGCAGATAAGGTGCAGTGACGATTGATTTTAGAGTCTTTGCCAGGCGGTGTAAACCAGGCGCTTCTTCACTTAAGGTCAGTGTGTGGTGTGCGTTAATTTTAATTTTTAAACCCTTTCCGTTGTTGATAGCAAAAAAGTGTGCAACGTAGCTGAAAATAAACCTACAGAGAACAGAATAAAAATGCTGAAATAACAGAAAAATAACAGCTACATATGCATCTATCAAGCCCAAGAAAGTGGGTCTCTCAAAACTATGCTGAAAAGAAAGGGAAAAACTATGGAAACACACACAAACGAAGCTCAACAGATCTAGGGTCAAAGGGGACAGAGATCCGGAGGATAAAGCTGCAGATAAGGGGTGCAGATCACAGCCAAGAGACAGGGGCAAGGTGGCTGGAAAAAAGGGAAATCAGCAAAAATCCAGGAGGGGCAAGGCAGAGGCCTTTAGGGGAGGTCCAAACAAAACGACAAGAGGTGATTTGAAAGGAAAAGAGGCTGATTTCGATGGATCTGGAAGTGAGGTCACAGATCTGGAAAAAGAAAGGGCTGAAGCTCTGAAACCGACGGCTGAAACAGCTGAAACTCTTCCACAAAAAGTGGAGGGTACTAAAGCCCCAAGGGGCTGGGTTCCCACTTAGATGAGTAAAAACAGATCAGATCTTGGTCAAGGCGGGCTGAGACAGAGGCTGGAAAACCCTGGCAGAGGCTGCAGCAGAACCCAGAAAAATTACAGAGAAAATGCTGGAAAAAAGGCAGGTCGCAGGTTCTGACCTGATTTTGGTTGAGGTCGCAGGTTACAGGCTGAAAAGTGCGTCCAGGTCGCAGGTTTTGGGCAAAAAGGTGCGACCCCCCCGTTCCGGCTGTTTCGGCGGCAGATTTTCTGAAAAATTGCCGTCTCAGGTGCGGCTGGTGTCGCTTACCTGCGCAATAGGGCCAGAAACACACGGAAGTTAGAAATTTTAGGTTTTTAGGGTTTTATGTGAGAAAAATGACATGAAAAGAGAAAAACTAAGCAGCTAAAAAAGAAGCCCTAGGGCTTGAAGTAGCTGGATATGCAGGAATAGGAAAAACGACAGCGGTCGTAATTTAAAACCCGTGTGGAGTCGCCATTTGTTAGTATGAATTCTTTGTCGAAGCGTACGAAAAAGAACCACTTTAGCTACGCATAACTAATAGCCCTAACAACAATAATGGCTGCAAAACATCTTCAGATCTGCAATTAGTAGTTAAAGTGCCGCAACAAACAGATCTATAAATGGAAAGATATTAAGAAGTGAAGTAAAGAGTTTGCTCCATGCATCCAACAGACAAGACAAGAACACGATTTTGAATGAATTTTTATATTACAGGGCACCTGGGAGGAAACAAGAAGGTGTATCCAGATCTCCTCAATGGGATGGGTTCTTTGTAGTCCTCAGCACTTCAGATCTAAGCTTTCTCTCTCTTGTAGATGTAGAAAACTCAATGTAGAAGGTAGAGCTCAATGGGAGCAACAATGGCAGAAAATGAGACCGAGTGTATAGATCCAGAGTGATCTAGTATGCAAAAAAAGGTGAAGAATGAAGGGGAAAACCCTCCTATTTATAACAAAATATTGGGTCATTCTAGATCTTGGTGCATGATTAAAATAATGTTAACCAAATCTAGATCCACCTCTATGGAATATTTTATTATTATTTGTTGGAGGGAAAGGGTGTTTGACTTGGGTCAAATTCCTTGATTAGTGAAAAATGAATAAATAAATGATTTATTTATCTTTTTAAGGAAGTGGTTGGGATATAATCAAATAAATAATGATTTAGTTGATTAATGGTGGTTGATTTGGTCATATTTAACAAGGAATATTATTTAAATAATTATTCCTAGAAAATAATAAGATAACTATGGGTTTATCTCATTAATTTCTTTGTTTTTGATTTAAACATGACTGGGAATAATAATTAAATTATGGTTTAATTAATTATTCCTTTTGGGGTTTCCTAATTAACATAGTGAGAGCAGTTTTACTT